>CM039679.1:56714107-57314107 GCA_022537955.1 Schmidtea mediterranea | reverse complement strand
TTCAAAAGTAGAGGATAAAGACCATGAACGATAAATCAATCCAGATTTCTCGTATATTCAAATTCATAAAAACTTTCAGAAGTATATCAGTTAGTCTGCTCTACATCTCTGTTTCATAGTGTTTGGCTATTCACTGGATTAATAGATTCAAGAAACAATCGATGATTCATTCTCGGTTTCACATGTGAATAAAATGTTCTTATGTATACGGTTTATATAATGCAAAACGGCTTTAACTACCTCTGATTTTTATATATAACATATTATCCCATACCATTTATAAACAATAGATTTCTCAAACTGGAAAATACCATTTTCTTTCCTAAGCTTGCCAAAAATATTGATGAGATCAATTTATTGAAGGAAACTTATTTGACGCCTCATTTTAAGTAATCGAATTTTGCGATGGTTACTGGGAACCCCTTTCTGTATAAAAACTTAGATAATTTTCACTGGATCGCCACTTTGAAAGAGGATAGTTCTTAGAAAATTTATTCCTACTGTAAAAAATGAAAGAAAAAGTAAAAATTTCGTTTTTTGATAAAATTGAGACGTGAGTTGTCAAATATATGTTTGTTTTTACATTTGATAAGTGATACAAAAAGTTTAATATTTCAGATAGCCTTGTAGTTAAGTTACTCATTTAGTGTACAACATTATTATTATTTTAAATATAAATTGAATTTAAGTCAGTAGTACATGGGCGGGATGGATGCTTGGACCAGACTCCATGTAACTTTAGTTCACAGTGTATCTATGTAATAGCTGCTTCTTCAAATATCACCAGGAAAAAATGCTAATCATTTGTATTATTTGTGTAAACAACAAGGAATATTTAACATGTTTTTCCTTTTAGTTTAGCATTTTTTAATGCATTTATAAAGTAAAGATATTAAAAGCATTCTGCGTCTTAAGGCCTAAAAACATGAACTATAGCCAAGTAATTAATGGTGGGGTGGGGGTAGAAATATATGACAGGCGAAACATTCAAGTGCGAGTACTGGAGTGGAGGGGTTAGTAAGAGGTTTTACAGAATTTGGAAAATTAGATGTTTAAAATACCGTAATTGTAGTGCGTTGCAAAAAGAAAAATTATACAAAGTTGAAATGATTCTGTCAAAAACATGTTTCTATGTGGAACATATAACAATTTATAAGAAGGTATGAGCAACCTATTGAAATTTAAAGATTATCATCATTCATTTATCAGCCTTCCATTGAAAGAATGTGATTAATCGAACAAAACTATTATTTTGGACTGTACCAACTGTAAAGGATCAAAAGTTCCCAAACATGATAAAATGGTCCGACAGACACGTTTGCGTTGTTTGATTAAATATATTAAAGAAATTAAAATTTTAAAACATCAAGATGGTGTTGGTAATTATTTCTGAATAATGTTAAGAATGGATTCAAAAAAGAAATCATTAAAAGTTAAGAAGTCCTATTGCCACAACTTTTGCAAATAGTGCTAGAGTTCCATTAGGAGGAGGCAAGTGAATGAAAAAGAAGCCTTTAATTTTCAGGGATTTACGCCAATTTAATCAAAAAGCATTTTATCGTAACAGATATTTTATCCGATGCGAGCCAAGAACACTTGTAGCCAGAAATTATGCCAACCCATTTAGGAGGCAGAATATTAAGTGGGATAAATAAATATAATGACATAATGGGAAATTTTAGCTAATGATAACCGTATATTTCTTGATAGATTGAATAGCTAGTTATAGATAATGTCATATATTAATGGGTTAAACTAAGATGAGGAGAGGGAGGGTCGTTGGGCTGTTTTATTAAATTATATGATTGAATGGATAACTAGTAACCGGTACAAAATATTATAATAAATTACGCTGCTCATTATAAAACGATCAGGCTTGCATAATAAATTATTATTTCAAAAATGAAATTTCCGATGCGGTGTCGCAATTTAAATTTTTAATAAAAATTGCATTATTATTTGGTAATATTTTATTAGCAATTAATTTACCTTGTGATTATTAGTCTTTTAACCAACTTTCCACATGAACATTGTCAAATAAAATAATCACAAACATGAACAGAAAAGTTGTCGTAAAAAATTGCCAAACATAAGGAGAGCAAAACAGTAAGTCAACATTTCTCAATACATGATAAACAAGTTTAAAATAATAGAACACATAGAAGAAAACATGGTTTTGTAAACATTTAGTGGCTGTTGGTAACTTATAGGGGACTTGTGGTTTTCGGCTTAATATTTTGAGTCCGCAAATTTCACTATGATTGTGGGGCTCTGAAGATATATATTCGGCAAGCTAGAAGTTTGCTGTGCATTACAAAGTTTTACAGTATCTAGTTCTACATAAACTGACAATGAGCCCCTACTTGAAAAGCATATGATTGAATTTAACATATATAAAGACTAATTTTGAACCGAAAATTCAAGAATCTCGCTGAAGAAGATGAAAGGGGATCTCTAAATAATACGACACATATATGCGAACAAATTCCTGGTTTGGTTTGACTAAGTACATAAAGGTTATCTTACTTCATAACGACCTGGTGATTATTTCCTAGAAAGCATTTCAATTTGTTTTTGTAGAATACATTACTGAATTTTCATGTGGTTAGGTAGTGAATAAATTGATTTCTGTAAATTCCCGAACTTGAGAGTAGATTTCTGGATAAGTTTCGTGACAATGAAAAACAAAATCTCAAAGGGATTTCCTTTCATGAATTTTAGAGTCATGATACTTGTGATGGGGAAAATAACCGTTTAGAATTTGCAAAATGTTGTCAGTATTAACAGAAGATAAAGATAGCTATTAAATACGTAGGAATCCAGATCAAGTAAGCTGTAGCAACAAGTGTGAGGTTCCCGGTAATTCAAGCTAAAAGATACTCAAAGATCCGTAAAGTTATTGGAAATATTACTTAGCTTTAGGAATATACACACATTTCCATTTTGTATTTGTTTCAACAAGCAGAGAACAGAAGCAGTAATCAAACGATTGCATCATTCGATTATCTATGTAAACAAGGCTTGTTACAATAACAAACATTTTTTGGCATTATCAATTGTATTATTATTATTATTATTATTATTATTGAAATAAATATCTGATTGAGACCCGATAAAGACGATTTCAAATGCCAGATACCGTTCCACCTTATTATCAGAAACAAATGAAGTAACAAACGACGAAATAACTGTAATCGGTATCGTTTTGTAAATTTATTATTATATATATTGTTCCCATATCGATGTCCATTTTGCATCCAAAGTTCACCAAAAGAGGGGGGGGGTACCCAAATCCCGATTAATTTTATAAATTCGAAAGCCCATGACACTAAAATTTTATATTGCAGTAAAAATCCCTTTTCACTAGCATTATAATATCCAAAGATTCCATTAAAATCACAAGAGGGAGTCAGCCCCCCCCCCCAACGTCACCATCTACCGCATGAGAACTCTGAATGATATACAATCCAATTATAAATATAATAAGCTGTATTTAAAGACGTTTAATATCTAAATCTACTCATAAAATACAGAACTACCCCATTGGGAACGATCCCTCTGAATCGACCGAAATGAACCCCCTGAAACCCTTGAGTGACATTTTAAATAAAAGAAGCCTTTCTTGAAAACATGTTATATCTAAAACAACTCATTGGAGCAAAGTTCCCTCAGAGAGTGAATAAATCACCTCCGAAGCTCCATAGAAATCCAATATTTACAATAATTGGTAAAGTGGGGGGCTTTCCTGCCCCTCTAGAAATACCGACATAATTCCAAAATTAATGAGATTATTTATCCTTAAAATGCAAAATATTGACAGCGCATAAAAAATAAGCAACAAAAACGGTTGGGAATTGAGTAACACTCGGTCGACACCAAATTCTAATCTCAGCCAATCATCATGTGATACCAATAATTTTAATCAAAATCAACAATTGTACTAAAATTATTCAAATTAATAAATATTTATAAACAAAAATTCATTCGTCTTGATCACAATTCTAAACTTATCCATAAACAATAGCAACAAAATAACCAAAAATTTAATTATTAATACAGATTTTAATGATAAAATTAATTACTAATAGATTTAATACAAAATTATTCTTACAGTAGCTCCACGATAATATGACGTTGTTATGGTTCTAAATCTTTCTTGACCGGCAGTATCCCAAACTTGAAGTTTGACTTTCTTGCCTTCTAAATCCATGGTTTTGATTTTAAAATCAATACCTAAAATAAAAGATTACAATTAAATTATTTCTTAAATGTACATTTATTAAAATATGTATAATATAAAGAAAAGATTGCTAAAAATAAAACTAGCCTATAGTTGTGATAAATGATGTCGAAAAGGTTTCATCTGCAAATCTGACAAGTAAACTGGTTTTACCAACCCCAGAATCACCAATTAATAATAGTTTAAATAAATAATCATAATCTTTTGCCATTAATAATTATTAGGAAAGACCAATTTTTAAATATCTACTGTTTGCTTGCTTGTTTTGATGTGTATAAACAAATATAATTAAAACTGTTGTAATTAATTTATGTAAATTATTATATATTTCAAGGGATATAAACTATATATTTTTCTCTCTTTGAAAGTGTCTAATAGTTTATAGATTTAAAAAATAATCGAATAATATTTTTTTACTAATAAAACTCAAAAACTATTATTAATATTGGTTGGTTGTTGGGTGTTGTTTTTTCATTGTCACGAAACCTCGCCAGAAATTTACTGTCAAGTTCGGGAAGAAAATGTTTGTGGTTATGATATTCTCTAAAATGCTTAACATATTCATGTACAGCAAAAACTTCTTTTCTAGTTACGCAGTAGATCTTTCACAACACAGAAATTTCTCGGTGATAACGTTTATGTCTTAGATAAATGTTTTACCTTACCTACTCTTGAATAGTCGAGGATAAAGGCCTAGCATTACTTTTCCTTCAGCATTTGGAAGCTTTCATTGCATTTTTTGTTTAAGTGACATCTTGGTCCCATCTAGATGTTGCAACATATAATGGTTCCAAGATTTTAGGAAAGTCCTTTATTAATCTTCAATATTAGTTCGTTCATCCGAGAAATGATTTTAACTGTTTCCAACATTTTGGTACTTTCGGTTTCTCGATCTCTTCATATTTTCCCCTGTTTCTTTGGGTATCATTATCGTCAATTATGTTGTCAAAGATGCTCAGTTATGTTTTAATGAATTTGTGTTTTTATGAATTTATCATCAACCTTATCATTTGAATTTTTCTAAATAATTTTTCTAATAGATCAATGTGATCCTTTTTTACTCTCCCCATAAATCAAAATATCATCTAGATAAACTATTAATACTATAAATAGTATTACTTCTAGCACTGTGCGCATCAGTCCTTGAAATGTCACAGGTGCTGTTGTTAATTCAAGCCGTAATCCATCTAGCAGAATTGTCCTTTTCTTATACTAAATGAAATTATTTCTTGAAAATGTGGCACTAGTTATACTTGGTAATACGCCTGATCAAAATAAATTGACGAGAATATTCTTGCATCAGCGAGACAGTCCAGTAAAAAAATTGGTTTTTGGCGTAGGAAACGATTCATTTACCGTTATGGAGATCAATCCAGGATAGCCTACTCACATTCGGTTTGAGGCATCCAAATTTACAACACCGAAATACGTTTGTTTTTTAAAATTCTTTAATGAGCTACTTAATCTATTGTAGTATTAAATTTGCAACCAAATTTTGACGCCATTCCTGACCATTTCTTCAAAGTCATTGTTTTATTAACCTGTTATCGCCATCACTGCTTTGAGTATTCCTTTTTTTGTCAGTGTAAATTTTCTTGATACAAAAATGTTTTTTTATTATTGATCTTCGTGAGAATATAATTACATTAATTAATTAAATAAATAATAGCTAAATGAATAATAATTAAATAAATGTTGTGGATTGATATGGTATGTGAATTCCCTATGCTTACATTACCTCACATTGAATAAAATTCCCCAAGAATTTCTTTTGAATATTAGAAAAAAATTGTATGTACTAAAATTTAATAAATATTTCGAATTATGGACATAATAAATACAAAAAGTATTACTGCTAACAATCTTCATAAATTTTACTCAAAACTCTTCCATTGTATCATTAGCACAAATAAATTTTGACCTAATCTCTTCTACAACCAACAAGTTTGGTCTTCTGATTCTATGAGTAATATTTTAGTATTATGTTGAAGGTATGGTCAGCCCACTTTCTCCCATAAATTCTTGCTAATAACTGCTACTAAAACTTCATAATCTCATAAAATATTTTACCCTGAATTTTTCCTATTTCGTCTGACACATCCCTTCTTCTGGCACTTCTTGTCGTTTATTTGTTATTCCACAATTTATTTTCTAAAGTCCACCATCGAAATGAAAACCACGATGTCACCAATGTCTTTATCCCATTTTCTATCATTGCAGTATATTTCTCAGAAACACTGTATCTATTTTCTATTTGGCTCTGAGCCCTCCTGAAATCCTGACTGGTGTCATTGTTAATTTTGAAACCAGTGAGTTTGTAATCCTATACTTTCGTTATATTGGTTTTTTTACATTCTTCATTGAAATAGTTTGCTTTAAGGTCGTTTGGAATAATCTCGTTTCTAAAAGAATTTTCTCTTCGAAATTGTTCTCGTTATCCACGATGGTTTTATTCGTTTCTTCTTGATTTTGGATATATTTCTGTTTGTGTTGGTGTAGGTCTAGTATTGTACTCTCATCTGCATTCTCTCGTCCACATTAAGATATGTTCTTAGACCGACAGCCTCAATAGATTTTGTTTTATTGCTTCTATTACTCTCAAAAAACCTTTGCCAGTGTTCTCTTTCTTCAAACTTTGTTTCTGGTATTGTCAATAATATATATCTCAATCTGACATAACATGATTTATTATCGATGAAATTTTGGGCAGTTTTGTCAGTTAAAACTTTCTTTAATCGAATATCAAATGCTCAAAATTGTTCATAATCTTCTTGTTACGAATCTGTGAATTTTTTTATTTTCTCAGTCATTGATTTTGGAATCATGAAAATATTTAAAAACTAATTTTTCACTTTGATATCTGTTGTTTCTGTTTATCTGACGTTTCATAATATGTCTTAATGTCTTCCGTTGATAATACATCAAATGTTTTTGTCAATCACTGTCCATTTGTCAACATCCATTCTTCTGCTTCTTTTGATTCTCGACCATCATACTGTAAAAAGTTTAGTGCGATTATATCTTGGCATGATTTTGGTGAACATTCCAATGACGACTTTGTTGCTTTCTAAACTGTGTTGATATTCTTATTTTCGACATTGCCGCCAATAACATTCAACTCATTTTTAAAAGACTTAATTTCTATCAAAAGTTTTATCTATTTTAATTTCATAAAAATGTCAATTATTAAAACACCAGAAAATTCAAAATATATTAACTATTAATATTATTAAAATAATTAAGAAAATTATTACAATCATGTTATTATTTTTATTTTTACTAGCATAAAAACAATTTTAATAAAATTAATTTTGTTGCAAATTTTCTCAGTCATTGAATTACCCCATAAGTTTGCGATGGGCTCTACGCCATGTCTGAAATTTATCCAATCACATTTAAGGAAAGATTAAATTCCCCACAATCATAAACTGAATTTAAATTACAATTTTGTTTTAATTTTAAATTAAATATTATTTTAAATTAAAACAAAAAATACTTGAAATGTTCATTTTTTATTCACATATCACATAAAAATCTATTAATTTATTGTAGAAAATTACATATTTTTTCGCAATGAAAAAAAAATTTTGAAAATATTTTTACTGACATTCTCGAAGAGAGAGAAAGACAAGGAGTTTGATAAAATTCAAATGTTACATTGTAGATTTTCATGCCTAAAACAGGTACGTATACAACAGAGGAAAAATTAGTGTTCATAATTAAGAAAAATATTTACATTTTATTTATTTATTATTAAAAATGGGAAAATATTCATCACGCAGATGTGATATGAGTCAAATATAAAAGGAGGGGGTGGTGGGCGGAATCATAATTGAGGAATTTGATCAATGAATTAAGAAATATTATTTACTTTTTGTTTAACCAAACTCAGTAAAATTCATTAGACAATTATAATGTTTTTGTTAGTAATTTGATTTCTATCAAGATATATTTCCATTTTGCTCTTGCTAATTAGGAAGGAAGATTTTTAATGAGTGGAGAAAGAATTACAAAGTTTGTCGATTTTGATTATGAAAAATGATGCTATTCAAGTGTGAGAGAGGGTCGATTATGTCCAAATTAAATTATGATTTGAAAATCGTAATTAAATTGCATATGAGTTCTTGAAAATAACAAATATTTATTTTTGTTTGTATATTATAACTTTTTAGCATGATCGCCATATTTTTCAAGTTAAAAATGTTCCAACAACATTTGAAGATCAGTAGTGGGATGTGTCACATCCAGCACATGTCACATCCAGCACAGTACCCCCTCCCCTCCCCTCCCCCCCGCTGAGAGAATTTTTTCTACTTCCAAAAGTCCAAAAAATTTTTGGTCAAACACAATGACTCATTCAAGGTCATTGAAACAAAGACCATGACTCATTCAAGGTCATTGGATGATTCGTCATATTTTTTCAAGGTCATTTAAACAAAGACCATGACTCATTCAAGGTCATTGGATGACTCATCATATTTTTTCAAGGTCATTTAAACAAAGACCATGACTCATTCAAGGTCATTGGATGATTCGTCATATTTTTTCAAGGTCATTTAAACAAAGACCATGACTCATTCAAGGTCATTGGATGACTCATCATATTTTTTCAAGGTCATTTAAACAAAGACCATGACTCATTCAAGGTCATTGGATAACTCATCATATTTTTTCAAGGTCATTTAAACAACGACCATGACTCATTCAAGGTCATTGGATGACTCATCATATTTTTTCAAGGTCATTTAACCAACGACCATGACTCATTCAAGGTCATTGGATGACTCATCAAATTTTATAATATATATTTTTAATTTAATTTATTTTTATTTAATATACTTTAATTGTTTGTTTTAATCAAGTCAATTATTTTTATTTATTTTTTTAAACTATATTATTATTATTAAATTGTTTGTTTTAATGAAGTGAATATTGTTTTAATCAAGTCAATAATATTATTTATTTGTTTTTATTTTATTTTAATTATTTATATATACTATAATTTTTTGTTTTAATCAAGTCAATAATATAATTATTTATTTATTTTAAATTATATTATTAATTAATTTAAATGTTTGTTTTATTCAAGTCAATTATTTTATTTATTTATTTTTGAAATATATTATTATTATATTGTTTGTTTTAATGAAGTGAATATTGTTTTAATCAAGTCAATAATATTATTTATTTGTTTTTATTTTATTTATTTTTTATATACTATAATTTTTGTTTTAATCAAGTCAATAATATTATTTATTTGTTTTTATTTTATTTTATTTATTTATATACTATAATTTTTGTTTTAATCAAGTCAATAATATATTATATATTTTATTTTATTTTTATTTTTATATACTATAATTTTTTGTTTAATTAAGTCAATATTTATATTATTTACTATTTTTAAATTATATTATTATTATTATATATTATTATTATATTATTATTATTATTATTATTATTATTATTATTATTATTATTATTATTTTTATCATTATTATTATATTATTATTATTATTATTATTACTTGTTGTTATTATAATTATTATATGATTATTATTATTATGATTAATATTATTATTTTTATTATTTATAATGATTTTTATTATTATTAATATTATTAATATTATTATGATTATTAATATTTTATTATTAATATTTTTATAATATTTTTTTTTATATTATTTTTATTATTAAATTTTATAATTATTTTATTATTTTTATTATTATTTGTTATTTTATTTATTATCATTATTTTTATTTTTATTATCTTATTAATATTATTATTATAATTATAATTATTATTTTTATCATTTATATAATTATTATTATATAATTATAATTATTTTTATTATTATATTATTATTATTATTATTATTTTATCGTTTTTACTATTATTATTTTATATTATTGTTTGTTATATTTATTATTATTATTTTATTTATTATTATTATTATTATTATTATTATATTATTTATCGTTTTTATTTATTATTATTGTTATTATTATTATTATTATTATTATTATTATTATTATTATTATTATAATTATTATTATTATTACTGTGTTATTTATATAATTATTATGATTATTATTATTATAAATAATATTATTATTTTATTATTATTATGATTTTTATTATTATTAATATTATTAATATTATTATGATTATTAATATTATTTATTATTAATATTATTTATAATTATTTATTATTATTATTATTATTTTATTAATTATATTTTTATAATTATTTTATTATTTTTATTATTATTATATGTTATTATTATATTTTTTATCATTATATTTTATTTTTATTATCATTATTAATATTATTATTATAATTTATACTTATTATTATTATCATTTATAAAATATATATTATTATTATATAATTATTTTTTATTTTATTGATATATTTTATTATTATTATTTATTATGATTATTATTATACTTATCGTTTTTACTATTATTATTTTTATTATTATTATTATTATTTTTATTATAATTATTATGATTATTATTATTATTTTTATTATTATTAATATTATTATTATTATTAATGTATAATAAAAACAAAACAACTACATAAAACTTTTATTATAAGGAAATAATTTTATTATTTTTAATATAATTATTAATATTATACTTATATTATTGTTAATTTTTTTTATTAATATTATTATAATTGTTATTATTAGTATTATTATTTTTATTATTAATATGATTATTATTTTTTCTTCTTAATATTATTATTGTCAAGGTCATTGGATGACTCATCATATTTTTTCAAGGTCATTTAAAAGTAGGTCAAGGTCATTGGATGACTAATCATATTTTTTCAAGGTCATTCAAAAATTTTCAAGGTCGTAGTATTTTTTGACATTTCTAATATAAATTTACTAATATTTTTATAAGTTTAGTTTTAAATATTATTATTTTCACTATTATTATTACAAGTTAATATAATTTACTACTTTTTTTTATAAGTAATCTTTTAATATTTTTTAATTTTAATTTTATAATTTTCAAGGTCATTGGATTAGTCATAATATTTTTTTTCAAGGTCATTTAAAAGTAGGTCAAGGTCATAGTATTTTTAAACATTTTTAATTTTAATATACTACTTTATTTTTTTAAGTAGTGTTTTTTAATATTTTTTAGTTTTTATTCTATTATTATTATTGTTATTAATATTATTATTATTATTATTATGATTTTTATTATTTTTATTATTAATATTTTTTATAATTATTTTATTATTTTTATTATTATAATTGTTATTATTATTTTTATTATCATTATTTTTATTTTTATTATTATTATTATTATTATTATTAATATTATTATAAGTTCACGTTTTTTTATTATTAATATTATTATTATTATTAATGTATAATAAAAACAAAACAACTACATAAAACTTTTATTATAAGGAAATAATTTTATTATTTTTAATATGATTATTAATATTATTAATTAGCATGATTACTTATTAATATTGTTTAATTATTTTTTTTTATTATTATTATTATAATTGTTATTATTAGTATTATTATTTTTATTATTAATATGATTAATAATATGATTAATTAGTATGATTATTTATTTTTCTTCCTAATATTATTATTGTCAAGGTCATTGGATTACTCATAATATTTTTTTTTCAAGGTCTTTTAAAAGTATTTCAATGGCATAGTATTTTTAAACATTTTTAATTTTAATATACTACTTTTTTTTTTAAGTAGTGTTTTGTTGTTTTTTAATTTTTATTATTATTATAATTATTTTTATTATTGTTATTGTTATTGTTATTATTATTATTATTATTATTATTATACTTATTATTATTATTATCTCATAAGTAGTGTTTTAATGTTTTTTAATTTTTATTCTATTATTATTATTATTTTTATTATTATCATTATTAATATTACAAGTTTTTAATAATTATAATTTTCATTATTATTTTATATAAATTTTCAACAAAGTATATAAAATTAGAAAATAGAAAAAGTTTGTTCAATTGTGGTTCATAGTATACAGGGATAGAACAATTGTAAATGTTTGTAAAAAGTTAAAGAAAAATTCTATATTTTTAAGAAAATATGTGCAAATAAATATCTAAACTAATTATGGCTCAAATGTGTGTGTTAAACCATCGATATGTTACAGTGTTTATGGAAAAAACTTTAATGAAAATATGTGTAATTTTTCAACAATTTATGAAATATTTATTTTATGGCTAATAATGTGTATGTGTTAAATCATAAAAATAGTTCAATATTTATGTAAAGTTTGAGATTGTTAAGAAAATGTATATAATTTATGATACACACGTGTTTTTTGATTGAAATATGTGTGTTTGTTTTACCGATATAAGAAAAACTATGGACAATTTTTAAGAAAATACACGTAATTTATGATTATCATGGGATTAGAATTTGATTAAAGTTGTGAGAAAGTTGTTAAATTTGAGATAAAACTGATTAATTTGTAAATAATGTTATTATTTTGAAGAAATTTTAAAATAAGACCTTCAGCAAATTGGTAAGAAAATAGTAGTTATTGAGTAATACTTATTAAAATTACCAAAGTTTTATAATTTTTGACAAGTTTTGATAGATCTTTAATAAAGTTTGTTAGTACTTTGAATAAGAATTTTAAAAAAAAAGTTTCAACACAGTAGCAAATCGTAAAGAAACTAGTACTTATCAGTTAATTAAATTAATTAAGTTGTAAAATAATTGAAAAAATTTGTTAGATTTTTTAAAATTTTAAGATTGTTAGATAATTGTTCTAGGTACTTGTTGAATAAAAATTAATGTATTTTATCAACAGCTCATAGTTTTTAATCGTACAATTTCTCTTCATTCCTGGAAATAATCGTAAATATTTAAATTATTCAGAAAATTGTCAATAAAAAACATAAATAATAGGTAACCAAATATTTTTAAATACTAGTCAATTTTAGTTTTTAATTTAATTACAAATATAATAATAATAAAATAAATACATGTATACAAATAGTTATATGAATCAATCAATTCTTAGAACTGAAATCTTATCGATATATTCTGATTAACCTTAAATCAATGAAAAAAGTAACAATTTTCCTAAGTATTTTATAAATTCAACCAACTCAATCCCCTTTAAAAAATACTATAAATTCGACTCTCAACCAATCATTCTTCTTCAAATGTCATTTTTCACTCCATTATACCAACTATATTCATAATTTTTATAAAAGCCTATCAAGTAGATAATATTAACCTTTTGAATACATATATTCATTCCAGTAAATTTCTTTAGAAATATTATAAATTCCTCTCTTGACCAATCATTTTCCATCAAATAACAATATTTCCAGCCATATTCAATATTTTCATAAAAAAAAATCATAAAAAATACCAATTTAGATAATATTTACCCTTTAAATAACAATATTTAACCAACCCAACCCCCTTAAAAATGACAACAAACTTGTTAATTGACTATTTCTCACTAAAGTAAATTCCACTCTAGACCAATCATTTCCCATCAAATAACACTTACCCCTACCCTACCAACTATATTCATTATTTTTTATAGAAATCACCCTTTAAATAACGATATTTAACCGACTCAGTACCTTAAAAATATCAACAAATCTGTTCTTAATCGATTATTTCCTTAAAATATCATAAAATTTTCCTCTTAATCAATAATTTCCCTTGAAATGACAATTTTCCTCACTGCACCAACAATATACATATTTTTTGTAAAACAAAAAGTACAAGGTAAAATTTCTTTAGAAATCTATATTTAACCGAATAAGATCCTTAAAAATCCATCATTAGGATCATATTTACTATATGTATTCAACCAATCAAATTCCCACTTAAAATTATCATAAAAATCAAATTTTTACCTATAAAAATAAATTTTCTTTAGTATTACAAAATTGTTTTCGATACCCAACATTTTTCCGTTGAAAATCACCACAATTTGATTCTGGCAAAAAATTCTATCAAATAAAAAAAAATTCATCAAAAATGACTAAAATCGAATAAAGTCTATGTTTCCCACATAAATTAAATTATTGTAAAATATATATCTAGTTGCTCAAATAATTAAAATGAATCAGTAAATCAAGTATAAATTCAATAAAAATTACCAGTCAACCCATAGAGATATTTCAATGATTTTCATAAGTATACTGATAACTACACTGAGCATTGTCTTAAAAATCTCTAAATTATACTACTTTTGTGATTGATATCCATGAAATCAATAAAATTGAAAATGAAAGTAATTATCGATCTCTTTTTTACACTGTAAAATCAATTAAAATCTTAGGTTTCACTAAAATATTTTTAAAAATTAACTGATTTAATCAACTATTTAAATAGAACATAAAATTATAATTAAAATATCATTAAATCTATCAGTCAAATTTGATTCTAATTCTTAAATAATTATCTTAAATAGATGTTTCATAAACATTTTGATCCTAAATTTAACTTTTATTTAAAATAATCCTAAAATCAAGTCAAATCTAATAAATTTTCAAGAAATTAAGTGTCTAAAATTATAGATTTACCCTAATTTCTTCAATAATTTCATTTAAAACATAATCAAACCCTAAATCCATTAAAATTCAAAAGAAAACCATAAATTCACAAAGATGATTAAAATTTACTAAAATAAATACATCGTAAAACTAGATATCACTTAAATTATCATAAAATTTCCCTAAAAGCTCTAATTGATTTACATAGCCTAAAATTATTTTATTTTTGTCGAATACAAATTTTCAGTGAAGAAGTAATATTGGTGAGAGAGTATATTAAGTAACTAAAATCGGTGAAATTACTGAAAAAGTGGGATAGTTAAAGATATCTACTAAATAGATGAAATATCAATTGCTATATTAAACACTTACAAAGGTAATATACTTTGAATGGAGAAAATATACATCGAAGGGGAAAATATTCATTGAAGAGAAAAATATTCGTTGAAAAGGAAAAAACATTCATTGAATAAAGAAAACATTAATTGAAGAGAGAAAATATTCATTAAAGAGGAAAGCAATCATTAAAGTGAGAAAATATGAATTGAAGCTAAGAAATATTCAGTGAATCGAGAATTGCTTATAATAAATTAGACGGTAAATTTCTCGATAATGAGATGAAATATCAATTAAATATTGGGAAATACTTTAAACGGAGTCTGAATTATTCACTGATCAACAAATATACTTAAAATATGAAAATATTCACTGAAAATGAATTGTACTTTAAGAGTGGATGAATTACTATTATATTCAATTAAAACTTTTTAACAATTTAGTAGATTTTGTCGGTTAATTATATTTAAATAGGGATATATATATATATATATATATATTTTGATGGACACTTATGGACGGAGAAATAGTTATTAAAAACAATAATGAATGACCTTGACCTACATTTCAATGACCTTGAAAAATTATGATGAGTCATTCAATAACCTTGACAATAATAATAAAAATAATAATAATAATAATAATAATAATAATAATAATAATAATAATATTAATAATAATATTAATAATAATAATAAAAATATTAATAATAATAATAATAATAATAATAATAATAATAATAATAATAATATTAATAATAATATTAATAATAATAATAAAAATATTAATTGTAAAAATAATAATAATAATAATAATAATAATAATATTAATAATAATATTAATAATAATAATAAAAATATTAATTATAATAATAATAATAATAATAATAATAATATTTATAAAAAATAATAATAAAATAGAATAAAATTTACAAATTTATAAGTAATAATAATAATAAAAATAATAATAATATTAATAATAATAATAATATTATAAAAAGTTTAAAAAGTATTAATAATAATATTAATAATAATAATAATTAAAGTTTTTATAAGCAATAATAAAATTTTTATAAGTAATAATAGAATAATAATAATAATAATATTAATAATAATAATAATATTATAAAAAGTTTATAAGTATTAATAAATTTTTATAAGTAATAATAATATTAATAATAATAATAATAATAATAATTATAATAGCAATAATAATAAAAATAAAAATAATAATATTAATAAAAATAATAATAATAATATTAATAATATTAATAATAATAATAATATAATTTACAAATATATACTACTTATTTTTTATAAGTAGTAAATTAAAATTTAAAAATGTTTAAAAATTCCGTGACCTTGAGAAAATTTGAATGGCCTTGAAAAATTTTGATGACTCATCCAAGGACCTTGACCTACTTTTGAATGACCTTGAAAAAATTTGATGAGTCATCCAATGACCTTGAATGAGTCATGGTCTTTGTTTAAATGACCTTGAAAATTTTTGATGAGCCATTCAATGACGTTGAATGAGTCATGGCCTTTGTTTCAATGACCTTGAAAAATTTGATGCGTCATCCAATGACCTTGAATGAGTTATGGTCTTTGTTTAAATGACCTTGAAAAATTTTTGGTGAGTCATGGTCTTTGTTTCAATGATCTTGAAATTTTTCGATGAGTCATGGTCTTTGTTTCAATGACCTTGAATGAGTCATTGTCTTTGTTCTAAAAAAATTTGTACTTTTAAACTTAGAAAAAAAAATTTGCCGGGTGGGGTATGTGAGCTAGATGGCCTCTTAGCTAGATGGCCGGTATCCCACTACTTTGGTGCAGTGAGGAAAATTGTCATTTCAAGGGAAATTATTGATTAAGAGGAAATTTTATGATATTTTAAGGAAATAATCGATTAAGAACAAGTTTGTTGCCATTTTTAAGGGTATTGAGTTGGTTGAATATCTGTGTTCAAAGGTAAATATTTTCTAAATGGAGAATATAGAGGAGGAATTTATAATATTTTTAGGGGGGATATGTTCAAATAGATATTAATATGTGTGTAAATCTTTTGAGAGAGTGGGAATATTGTCATTTAAAGCGAAATGATTAATTAAGAAGAAAATTTATGATCTTTTAAGGGGGAAAGGATTGGTCACGAGATGAATTCTATTTTAAGGGGATTTCAAGAAATTTATTCGGTTGAATATCGATATAAGTCGGTGATTTTTTATGAAAATAATGAATATAGCTTGGATTAATGTCATTTAAAGAGAATTGATTGGTTGAGAGTAAATTTTATTTTATTTTAGTGAGAAACAATTGGCTAAGAAGAAAATTTATATTTTAAGGAAATAATCGATTAAGAACAGATTTGTTGATATTTTTAAGGTACTGAGTCGGTTAAATATCGTTATTTAAAGGGTGATTTCTATAAAAAATAATGAATATAGTTGGTAGGGTAGGGGTAAGTGTTATTTGATGGGAAATGATTGGTCTAGAGTGGAATTTACTTTAGTGAGAAATAGTCAATTAACAAGTTTGTTGTCATTTTTAAGGGGGTTGGGTTGGTTAAATATTGTTATTTAAAGGGTAAATATTATCTAAATTGGTATTTTTTATGATTTTTTTTTATGAAAAATATTGAATATGGCTGGAAATATTGTTATTTGATGGAAAATGATTGGTCAAGAGAGGAATTTATAATATTTCTAAAGAAATTTACTGGAATGAATATATGTATTCAAAAGGTTAATATTATCTACTTGATAGGCTTTTATAAAAATTATGAATATAGTTGGTATAATGGAGTGAAAAATGACATTTGAAGAAGAATGATTGGTTGAGAGTCGAATTTATAGTATTTTTTTAAAGGGGATTGAGTTGGTTGAATTTATAAAATACTTAGGAAAATTGTTACTTTTTTCATTGATTTAAGGTTAATCAGAATATATCGATAAGATTTCAGTTCTAAGAAATTGATTGATTCATATAACTATTTGTATACATGTATTTATTTTATTATTATTATATTTGTAATTAAATTAAAAACTAAAATTGACTAGTATTTAAAAATATTTGGTTACCTATTATTTATGTTTTTTATTGACAATTTTCTGAATAATTTAAATATTTACGATTATTTCCAGGAATGAAGAGAAATTGTACGATTAAAAACTATGAGCTGTTGATAAAATACATTAATTTTTATTCAACAAGTACCTAGAACAATTATCTAACAATCTTAAAATTTTAAAAAATCTAACAAATTTTTTCAATTATTTTACAACTTAGTTAATTTAATTAACTGATAAGTACTAGTTTCTTTACGATTTGCTACTGTGTTGAAACTTTTTTTTTAAAATTCTTATTCAAAGTACTAACAAACTTTATTAAAGATCTATCAAAACTTGTCAAAAATTATAAAACTTTGGTAATTTTAATAAGTATTACTCAATAACTACTATTTTCTTACCAATTTGCTGAAGGTCTTATTTTAAAATTTCTTCAAAATAATAACATTATTTACAAATTAATCAGTTTTATCTCAAATTTAACAACTTTCTCACAACTTTAATCAAATTCTAATCCCATGATAATCATAAATTACGTGTATTTTCTTAAAAATTGTCCATAGTTTTTCTTATATCGGTAAAACAAACACACATATTTCAATCAAAAAACACGTGTGTATCATAAATTATATACATTTTCTTAACAATCTCAAACTTTACATAAATATTGAACTATTTTTATGATTTAACACATACACATTATTAGCCATAAAATAAATATTTCATAAATTGTTGAAAAATTACACATATTTTCATTAAAGTTTTTCCATAAACACTGTAACATATCGATGGTTTAACACACACATTTGAGCCATAATTAGTTTAGATATTTATTTGCACATATTTTCTTAAAAATATAGAATTTTTCTTTAACTTTTTACAAACATTTACAATTGTTCTATCCCTGTATACTATGAACCACAATTGAACAAACTTTTTCTATTTTCTAATTTTAAATACTTTGTTGAAAATTTATATAAAATAATAATGAAAATTATAATTATTAAAAACTTGTAATATTAATAATGATAATAATAATAAAAATAATAATAATAATAGAATAAAAATTAAAAAACATTAAAACACTACTTATGAGATAATAATAATAATAAGTATAATAATAATAATAATAATAATAACAATAACAATAACAATAACAATAATAAAAATAATTATAATAATAATAAAAATTAAAAAACAACAAAAACACTACTTAAAAAAAAAAAGTAGTATATTAAAATTAAAAATGTTTAAAAATACTATGCCCTTGAAATACTTTTAAAAGACCTTGAAAAAAAAATATTATGAGTAATCCAATGACCTTGACAATAATAATATTAGGAAGAAAAATAAATAATCATACTAATTAATCATATTATTAATCATATTAATAATAAAAATAATAATACTAATAATAACAATTATAATAATAATAATAAAAAAAAATAATTAAACAATATTAATAAGTAATCATGCTAATTAATAATATTAATAATCATATTAAAAATAATAAAATTATTTCCTTATAATAAAAGTTTTATGTAGTTGTTTTGTTTTTATTATACATTAATAATAATAATAATAATAAAATAATAATAAAAACGTGAACTTATAATATAAATAATAATAATAATAATAATAATAATAATAATAATAATAATAAAAATAAAAATAATGATAATAAAAATAATAATAACAATTATAATAATAAAAATAATAAAATAATTATAAAAAATATTAATAATAAAAATAATAAAAATCATAATAATAATAATAATAATATTAATAACAATAATAATAATAGAATAAAAACTAAAAAATATTAAAAAACACTACTTAAAAAAATAAAGTAGTATATTAAAATTAAAAATGTTTAAAAATACTATGACCTTGACCTACTTTTAAATGACCTTGAAAAAAAATATTATGACTAATCCAATGACCTTGAAAATTATAAAATTAAAATTAAAAAATATTAAAAGATTACTTATAAAAAAAAGTAGTAAATTATATTAACTTGTAATAATAATAGTAAAAATAATAATATTTAAAACTAAACTTATAAAAATAAGTAGTAAATTTATATTAGAAATGTCAAAAAATACTACGACCTTGAAAATTTTTGAATGACCTTGAAAAAATATGATTAGTCATCCAATGACCTTGACCTACTTTTAAATGACCTTGAAAAAATATGATGAGTCATCCAATGACCTTGACAATAATAATATTAAGAAGAAAAAATAATAATCATATTAATAATAAAAATAATAATACTAATAATAACAATTATAATAATATTAATAAAAAAAAAATTAAACAATAATAATAAGTTATAATATTAATAATTATATTAAAAATAATAAAATTATTTCCTTATAATAAAAGTTTTATGTAGTTTTTTTGTTTTTATTATACATTAATAATAATAATAATATTAATAATAATAAAAATAATATTAATCATAATAATAAAATAATAATAATAATAATAATTATATATTATACATAATAATAATAATAATATAATAATAATAAATAATAATAATAATCAATAATATAATAAAAATAATATAATAATAATAATAATAATATAAAAACGATAAATAATAATAATATAATATATAATAATAATATTAATAATGATAATAAAAATAAAAATAATGATAAAAATAAATAATAATAAAATAATAATAATAAAAATAATAAAAATAATTATAAAAAATATTAATAATAAAAATAATAATAATAATAAAATAATTATAAAAAATATTAATAATAAAAATATAATAATAATAAATAAAAAAATATTAATAATAATAATATTAATAATATTAATAATAATAAAAATCATAATAATAATAAAAATAATAATATTATTTATAATAATAATAATCATAATAATTATAATAACAACAGTAATAATAATAATTATAATAATAATAATAATAATAATAATATAATAATAATAATAATAATAATAAAAAATAATAATAATAATAATAATAATAATAATAATAATAACAATAATAATACTAAAAACGATAAGTATAATAATAATAATAATAATAATAATAATAATAATAATAATAATAATAACAAACAATAATAAAAATAATAATAGTAAAAACGATAAGAATAATAATAATAATAATAATAATAATAATAAAAATAATTATAATTATAATAATAATAATTATATAAATGATAAAAATAATAATTATAATTATAATAATAATATTAATAATGATAATAAAAATAAAAATAATGATAATAAAAATAATAATAACAATAATAATAATAAAAATAATAAAATAATTATAAAAATATTAATAATAAAAATAATAATAATAATAAAATAATTATAAAAAATATTAATAATAAAAATATTAATAATCATAATAATATTAATAATATTAATAATAATAAAAATCATTATAATAATAAAAATAATAATATTAATCATAATAATAATAATCATAATAATTATAATAACAACAGTAATAATAAAATAATAATAATAATAATAATAATAATAATAATAATAAATAAAATAAATAATAATAATAATAATAATAATAATAATAATAATAATAATAATAATAATAATAATAATAACAATAACAATAATAATAATATAATTTAAAAATAGTAAATAAATAATAAAATATTGACTTAATTAAAACAAAAAAAAATTATAGTATATAAAAAATAAAAATAAAATAAAAATATATAAATAATATTATTGACTTGATTAAAACAAAAAATTATAGTATATAAAATAAATAAAATAAAATAAAAACAAATAAATAATATTATTGACTTGATTAAAACAAAAAATTATAGTATATAAAATAAATAAAATAAAATAAAAACAAATAAATAATATTATTGACTTGATTAAAACAATATTCACTTCATTAAAACAAACAATATAATAATAATATTATTTAATAATAAAATAATAAAATAATTGAGTTGATTAAAACAAACAATTTAAATATAATAATAATATAATTTAAAAATAAATAAATAATTATATTATTGACTTGATTAAAACAAAAAGTTATAGTATATAAAATAAATAAAATAAAATAAAAATAAATAAATAATATTTTTGACTTGATTAAAACAATATTCACTTCATTAAAACAAACAATTTAATAATAATAATATAGTTTAAAAATAAAATAATAAAATAATTGACTTGATTAAAACAAACAATTAAAGTATATTAAATAAAAATAAATAAAATTAAAAATATATATTATAAAATTTGATGAGTCATCCAATGACCTTGAATGAGTCATGGTCGTTGGTTAAATGACCTTGAAAAAATATGATGAGTCATCCAATGACCTTGACAATAATAATATTAAGAAGAAAAAATAATAATCATATTAATAATAAAAATAATAATACTAATAATAACAATTATAATAATATTAATAAAAAAAAAATTAAACAATAATAATAAGTTATAATATTAATAATTATATTAAAAATAATAAAATTATTTCCTTATAATAAAAGTTTTATGTAGTTGTTTTGTTTTTATTATACATTAATAATAATAATAATATTAATAATAATAAAAATAATAATAATAATCATAATAATTATAATAAAAATAATAATAATAATAATAAAAATAATAATAGTAAAAACGATAAGTATAATAATAATCATAATAATAATAATAATAATAATATCAATAACAATAATAAAAATAATTATAATAATAATAATAATAATTATATAAATGATAATAATAATAAGTATAATTATAATAATAATATTAATAATGATAATAAAATAAAAATAATGATAAAAATATAATAATAACAATAATAATAATAAAAATAATAAAATAATTATAAAAAATATTAATAATAAAAATAATAATAATAATAAAATAATTATAAAAAATATTAATAATAAAAATATTAATAATCATAATAATATTAATAATATTAATAATAATAAAAATCATAATAATAATAAAATAATAATATTATTTATAATAATAATAATCATAATAATTATAATAACAACAGTATAATAATAATTATAATAATAATAATAATAATAATAATAATAATAATAATAAATAAAAATAATAATAATAATAATAATAATAATAATAATAATAATAATAATAATAATACTAAAAACGATAAGTATAATAATAATAATAATAATAATAATAATAATAATAATAATAATAATAATAAAAACAATAATAAAAATAATAATAGTAAAAACGATAAGAATAATAATAATAATAATAATAATAATAATAAAAATAATTATAATTATAATAATAATAATTATATAAATGATAAAAATAATAATTATAATTATAATAATAATATTAATAATGATAATAAAAATAAAAATAATGATAATAAAAATAATAATAACAATAATAATAATAAAATAATAAAATAATTATAAAAATATTAATAATAAAAATAATAATAATAATAAAATAATTATAAAAAATATTAATAATAAAAATATTAATAATCATAATAATATTAATAATATTAATAATAATAAAAATCATTATAATAATAAAAATAATAATATTAATCATAATAAAATAATCATATAATATAATAACAACAGTAATAATAATAATTAATAATAATAATAATAATAATAATAATAAATAAAATTAATAATAATAATAATAATAATAATAATAATAATAATAATAATAATAATAATAATAACAATAACAATAATAATAATATAATTTAAAAATAGTAAATAAATAATAAAATATTGACTTAATTAAAACAAAAAAAATTATAGTATATAAAAAATAAAAATAAAATAAAAATATATAAATAATATTATTGACTTGATTAAAACAAAAAATTATAGTATATAAAATAAATAAAATAAAATAAAAACAAATAAATAATATTATTGACTTGATTAAAACAAAAAATTATAGTATATAAAATAAATAAAATAAAATAAAAACAAATAAATAATATTATTGACTTGATTAAAACAATATTCACTTCATTAAAACAAACAATATAATAATAATATTATTTAATAATAAAATAATAAAATAATTGAGTTGATTAAAACAAACAATTTAAATATAATAATAATATAATTTAAAAATAAATAAATAATTATATTATTGACTTGATTAAAACAAAAAGTTATAGTATATAAAATAAATAAAATAAAATAAAAATAAATAAATAATATTTTTGACTTGATTAAAACAATATTCACTTCATTAAAACAAACAATTTAATAATAATAATATAGTTTAAAAATAAAATAATAAAATAATTGACTTGATTAAAACAAACAATTAAAGTATATTAAATAAAAATAAATAAAATTAAAAATATATATTATAAAATTTGATGAGTCATCCAATGACCTTGAATGAGTCATGGTCGTTGGTTAAATGACCTTGAAAAAATATGATGAGTCATCCAATGACCTTGAATGAGTCATGGTCGTTGTTTAAATGACCTTGAAAAAATATGTTGAGTCATCCAATGACATTGAATGAGTCATTGTCTTTGTTTAAATGACCTTGAATGAGTCATTGTCTTTGACTTAAAATTTTTTGGACTTTTGGACTTAGAAAAATTTCTCTCAGCGGGGGGGGAAGGGGAGGGGGGTAATGTGCTGGATGTGACATGTGCTGGATGTGACATGTGCTGGATGTGACACATCCCAGTACTAAGATGATCAAGCATTCATTGATAAATTTTTCAATTCAAAATTCAATCGTGGAAATTGCTGATCTGTTTATTACTCGTTTCAGCACATTCAAATTCACCCTAAATGCAATGACGAATTATAAATGACGAATCAGTGTTTTGAATATTTGAATATCATTATACAACTAATAAATCAGTGAATACATTCATCGCACCGATCAATATTATCGCTCAATCCACAGCAGTCATATCAGCCTCATTTTTCATCACAATTACTCCTTTTCCTCAAAATCTCCAATTGAATGAAGAATTTTCAATACAATTTCAAGTCGATCTTGAATCGAATCAAACAAAATTTGCTTGGTTTTGTTTCAATAAATTTTTGATGCTATTGTTGTATTCCTACAATTGGTGGCAGAAATGACAAAAGTAAATCTTGTTTGTATTTTTAAAATGTTGAATCACTTAAATATTATAAATGTCCTTAAGGCATTTATAACGTTATTTAGGGTTGCCAGACGTTCCGGGTTTTCAGAAAAAAAATATTGGAAAAACTCGTGACTCTTCGTTTACTTATGGTTTCTTTTTTAAAATTACCAAAAACAGTAGAGGCCATATTAAAATGCATTGTTAATTTTGATTTCAGATGCAGCGAAATGTATGATTATTTGTTAAAAAATAAAAATTTACTAAAAGAAGCAAAATAAAGCCGCAAATATGAGTAATTTTAGTCGATATTATTTTTAGTTTCTTTTATGTTAAAGAATTTATTTATTTTTCATTTTCATTTTTAAAATGTGAAATGAATATTTTTATTTTAAAGTTCCTTATTTGTGTTATTAATTTTAAGTTATGTTTTAATTATGTACTTAACCTGCTGAAGTAATGGTCTAATTTTTATAATAAATAATTTATTCCTTATAAAGTTTTTATTTTTTTGAAAAATTCTTTATCCCGGTTTGCAGTGGTAAAAAGAGCATTTATTAACATTATGTCCTGATTTTAAAATTAAGTGTAATGAATAAAATACATTATTTTAATTTTTCCATTGTATATCTATATTTTTTAAATTTATCTTTTAATATGTTAATCATTTTATTTTTTATCTTATTTTATGAATACATTTTCCAAAAAATATATTTATGTTATTTATATAACATTACAATAGATCAGTGTTTCTCAAGCTTTTTTTAACCATCGCCCCCTTAAAACACAATTTGATTTGCCACAGCCCCCTAAAGATTATTTAATTGTACAATATACAAAATGTATTACATTTAAATAAATTTTAATGGTACAGAACAATTGCTACCGGATTGCTCCAATAGCGTTATTTAACAGAAACTTGTTACAACTTGATTGCGTACGGCGTGTATGCTATCCTATGCAATCTATGTTAAGTATTTTAAGTTTTTATACCATCAACGTAGGGTAGAAATATAAACTAATTATTCGTTATTCTGTAGTAGGTAGGTTTTAATTTTAGTGAAATTTAAAATATAAAGTAAATGAAATTACAAATCTACCATCGCCCTCTTAACCCACCTCAACGCCCCCTCTAGGTTTTAAACGCCCACAAGAGGGCGTTATCGCCAACTTTGAGAAAGACTGCAATAGATCATAAATAAAAAATAAATAATAAATACTCGATATTCCAAGTTAAAATCGTAAAAAACTGAAGCGCTATCCGCTCAGGCGCGACCAACGGTTAATGGACCACAATCACAAACCCCTTTTTAATCCCAACCAATTCCATAATTACACTTCCATACGGGCAAGAGGGTTACAAGACCAAACATTGATAATAACTTTCACACTCCCATAGGTCGGACACAGTTGATATTTTAGATGTTGACGAAACACCTTCATCATGGTTTCGCATTTTCGAATAAGGCACAAACGCCAATCCTAAATCAAGACAACAGCTTCTGATAAATGCTATAACTGAGTTAGGTCAGAGTTAGGTTCTCAAATAGCCGATGCGCTAGACACAGGAAACCCATATGAGTCAATCAAATCCGTAATTCAAAAAATATATTCCCCACATGCATTTCAGCAATCGAGAAATTAACGAAACCCACTCCAAACGCTGGTAAAGCGTCATCGTCGTTTTTATCCAATCTCGTACAGGAACTCGAAAACGCTCACATTGATAATTCAAAAAACACTACTCTTCTATGTAACTATTTTTAACAGTGCTCCCACATTATATCGAAACCTCACTTCCGTTGTTGATTCAGATTGATCTTTTTCACTTTGCAAAAATCCCAGATAAACTGGTAATAAGGCATTCTATTCGAAACTCACTGATTTCCATCTCATTGGTTTCTGATCCTTTACTACAGGAACAGATATCATCATTAAGAAAAGCTGTCGACGCGATACGTAACTCATTCCCACAACGATCTTACAAGTTTTCATCTGATGCTAGAACATAGCACATAGGATGTTCATGGCCAAACCCACTTCCGCTTTAAGGATTATTCAGATTTGTATTTATCACAATCTCTTTGGTTTACATGAACAAAAATGCTTTCCAGGTATCACTTATGTAATTCGTCATTTAGATAAATCTCAACATAATGAAAACTACCCCAATTCTCATAAAAAAACTAACTTTGCCCTCTGTCAACCCTGGATTGTCAGGTGGCGCCTTTGCAACCATCAACATATTTACTGTTGAAACAACCTTCGACTCCAACTCATTATTTTCACTCCAGATCTCAAACCTTTCTTCCCTGTCTTGGCCGCCAACGACACACCAATTCAATTTTTGAGAACAAAAAAACTTTCATTCACGATACCGACCTTGAACTCAACTTTCACTCACACTTTCCACATATCTGACACGATTTACCCAATAATAGGCTCTGACTTTTTTTGAGAAAAATCCTTCATGGTAGACTGCAAAGATCGTCATTTATTCACTAAAAAACCGCACAAAACTTCTGAAATTACAAATTCTTCACAAAAAATGACATCAATTTCAACACTTCATCCGATCAACACGTGTCGGACATGGATCAATCGGTTAACCCAAATACAATGCACGACATGATTATAGAAATTTCAAACACATACCCATACCTTATCAGGAAATCCACGGCTATACCACCTGCAACGTTTTGGGATTTGCAGCAAGGTTTGAAAATAAAAACTATGTTTAAAAAACGGTTTTTAACTGATTTCACATTCATTTAGTATTATGGATAGATTAAATTGGTTAATCAAAAATTAAATTATTTTGAATTCGGTCTTTTTTTTGTGAAAATAAAAGTTGTCGTTTGAGAAAGAGAGAGCACCTATATCGTCCCACCACATTAATGAGGGGGGGGGTCATTCAAGTACTTATTCGAGACTTGGTCTTTTTCAATAAAACAATTTATGTCATTCTGAATAAAAATGAAACTATTATTTTTTAAACAAAATATTTCGAAAAAAAGTTCATTTAAATTGCGTTCCAAAATTCTAGAATTCTCTAAGAAATAAAAATGACAGAATCCAAATTATTCACAGACAGACGTAATTTCTAATTTACTCATTTAATATGCATGAGGGAGAATGGGTATTGTTTCCCTGACTTGTCGAATATCCCTTTTATTGTTTCATCTTTTTTCACTCGTTTTAATCAAAGCGATTTTAGCAACTAATTAACTTTTTTTCACTGTAAACTTGTAAAACAATTTCGGTTTGTTTTTCCGTTTATGTCTAATTTATCCTACTCAATTTTAATTAGAAGATTCTCATTCCGTTTTTTGTCAATTTAAGTTTTTTTGAATTAATATCACTAATTAAAGTTAATAATAATAAAAATAAAATATAAAAATAATAATAATTTTTATTATTACTTTTATTATTATTATTATTATTATTATTATTATTATTATTAATATAAGGACTTTATTGGTTTTTCACCTCTGATTTTTTTATAAGTGACATAATATTTTCTACAAAATTTGATTATGATTCAGATTTATTTAATGTATTCACATGAAAAAGGCTGTGCAGAAAATTCGTGATTACCTTAAATAAATCTGATTCATAGTCATATTTTGTAGAAAATATTTTATTATTATTATTCAATATTCAATTTTCAAAATAATTCATTTTGCAATTTGGGTCTTTTTTCCTTGGTGTCATTTAGGATAATGTCATTGACGCTATATCTTATATTAGATCTAAATTTGTGGATATTCTACATTTAATTTATGCGCTTTGATATAATTATTTGATAAGTCTAGCTGATAATAAATTTGTTTGTTTGTTATTATATAAAATATTGATTGAGTTCAACTCGATAGTGATCAAATTCTTGATGGCGGAAATGAGAGGTAGTCATTCCAATGTATGTTGTATTTCACACACGAGATACATTGCCATAACCAAGATCTGAATACAAACCTAGTTATGACTTGAAATTCGATAATAAACACCAAGTTCAAACAACATGAATTAGAAATAACCTAAGAACATAGAATACTCAACTACTTGTTCAAAGTCTTTTAACAAACAGTATAACACTCCAAATACGACATTGCAAACAAACACAAAAGGAAATAGTCGTAATAAATTGCCCATTATTCTTTGGATTGCAGCTATTGCATTGCGAAGACCAATTAGAATATAAATAAATTCTAGATCAATGGTAGAAAATATGGATTTATTGCCTGTGGTGTTTATTATATCTTTGTTTATAGGTATTGAGTATTTGTCTGAGATCGTTTTACTGTTGAGCTACCCATAATCTCCACACATTCTAACGTTTCCTTTTAGATTGACTATAACCAATGGAAAAAATATAAATGGCATTTCCCAGATTTGTTTATATCATCCAACCATGACTTGGCGGCTTTTAGTTTTTCTTAGAGTGCTCGTAAAAACCGTCCGCCTGTAGAAAGTAGATGAGTTTTTGTTTGAGAAACACTGATCTAGATTATATGTCGATATATGCATAAAATCAAGAAAACATGATAAAATCATTTTTGAAGTATTAAGTAGCATAAAAGAAACTGAACTAGAGATAATTTCTGAAAAGTGTCAATTTTTCAAGAGTGAATAAAGTTTTATTGCTCATTTTTTCATTAAAGATAATTTGTGTATTGCTTCATTGTTTTGCGCTGGAACATCGAGAAATGGTAATCAGTTCAAAAATGCAGAGTCAGTATTAATATTGTAAAGAAAGATTTTCTTAAAGCTTCTGTATTTGAGTTTTCGATGTCAGACAGAATGTTTAGTATTGATTCTTATTCTAGTTTTAGAGCTATTGGAGTCGTTTTAAGCCACGTTAAAGATGATATTACAGAGGTTGTGATTGCATATGGATCAAGGTATATGACAGTATATGAAAGGGATATTACGTTGCAAGGTCTTTATGAGTTCATTGTGCATTAAATACATTATCTATATTGCGAGAGGTATCTTCTGAAGATAAATAAAGCAAATATTTTAAATATGTACACAACTTTGCATAAAATATGGATTCCTATCAATTTTGGAGGATGATAAAATATTGGTATTAATTTCTCAAAATTATGTCACCACGTTGGTAAATTACATTCACATAGAATTGTGTCATTTAGGTAATAAAAAACTTGGTATTGTATGAAATATTTTTTACTATAAAAATGTGATTCAAAGCATTTTCAAATATATAAATGAATGTTCAATCTGTATAATGAGAAAAATAGAACAAAGAAGAACAAAATATATTTTTCTACCAAGGCCAGGAGAAAAGTTTTCATAGCAGATAGTATTAGATATAGCATACATAGAACTATCTAAATGGAAAAAGAAATATTTAAAAGTCATTGTTGATCAGTTCAATAAGCTTGTAAATTTGAGAGAAACTACTAAACAAGATGAAATCAATATTCTGAATGATATTTTGAATAACTGGATATTTCATTTTGGCAAACTAGGTAATGTATTAAATATATTTTTGAAGGTTTCCTGATGAGTGATTGCATGAAGAAATTTGGAGTATGACAGGAGTTTAGTTCCTCATATCAACATCAATCAAAAGGGCTTGCAGAAAGAACCCTTAGATATAATTATTGATAGATATAATTACAACTTTATTGAAAGTGGATAGTAAAGAAAACAATTTTTTCGAATTATTACCAAGAGTTGAGTTCAAATTGTAATTGAAAATAATTAAGAAATAACTGAAAATTTATTTAAAGTTGTTCAAGTTAACATTTAAAACAAAATTTTATTACAGAATTCTATTTTCAAATGTAAACAAAAAATTTTTTAAATTTGATTATTAAATTTTCTTAAATGGGAAATTAATCTTTTTCCCACGGATAATTTATGGAAAAATATATTTGAAAACCGATAAAAATTTCCGAAAATAATACAAAAACATTTATTTTCATATGTTTGTTGTTTTAATAAATGTTAATCTAGATTTGTTTCTCCTCATCTAATAAATGGGATAATCAGATCAGGGAGTTTTCATTAAATTTTTAATTGTTCTTTATAATGATGATATTTCTAGACAAGACATTGAACTTGTAAAGGAATCTCAAATGTTTAAAGCGACTGATAATGATGGAGAACTCTCTTAATTACGTTCTGCTCTCAAAGAAAATATCAATTTGTTTGTTTTAATTATCTTTATCCATGAAAATTTTTAATTAAAAATCTTTTTTAAAATTTATTTAGCTTTTTTAGTTTTCAAATTTCTCATTTAACTGATAGCCAAAATATTTTTAGCTTAGAAAATCACTCGACGATTTAAACAAAAAATTGGAAACTCAAGTTTTAAACAACGGAATTCATTACATATATAGAGATAAATTGTAAATTAAATTTTTTAATTTATATAAACCAATTATCAAAATAGTGTGACATAATTATTATTTTATTATTTCGATGACGTAATTATTCAAAATGGATAACTTAAAGTTATACATTAAATTTTAATTTTTATCAAAACCATAACATTTTTATTTTAATTTTATCTGAAAATCAAATTTTCTTTATCGAATGATTTATAATTTCTACAAAGTTAGTTGTGCACATTATTCAGGACCAGCGGAAGGCCAATAAAATCCGTGACTGTCACGCATGCACCAATGGTGAAAAATTACCTTATGTGTCTTATTTTTCATGAATTATAATTTTTAAAATTTGTCTTAATAATTAAAGTGTTAGTAATATAAGTCTTAGTATACCTTTATCAGTTCATTAAAAACTCCTATACTAAAATAAAAAAATCAATAATGTTATAATATAGGGACATACATACTTACCCGTGTCTGCATGTAATTTGTTCAACTGAATAAAAACTTATATTATAGGAAGGAAGGAAATTGAAAAAAATTTTTTAAACATAAACACATAATACATAGTAAATAATGCATGCAAACTTTCAAAATGTAGAAATGTTCAGTTCAATAACAACTCTATATAAAACTATTTTTAGTAACGTTTTAGACAATTTTTTTTAATTAAAGAAAAAAATACCAATAATTCTACTTTGAGTTGTAGAGAAAATTAAGAAATAATTTCGTAAGATTTTTCATGAAATTCAATCAATTTAATATTTTTACAACATTTCAGATATTTCAAAAATATCCATCGAAACTCTAGGTTTTTGAGGAGATGAAGAAATAACAATGTAACATTTAACTTGTACTTAAAATAAATTGAGTTTTTACCTCATTTGCAATTTACCAGGATCAGTGGAACCAGAAACTTCAAATGAGGAATTAAAAAAACGGAAAACATAAGTTTTCCGATAACTTAGGTTTAAAAATAACATTTTTTATTAAGTATAAAAAATCCAATTCATTAATACCATTAAAAATGCGGAAGATTTTTATAAATTTGGGAAATTAACGGAAATTTCCAAAGCCTCATAAAATCAATAAATATCAAAAATTTGGATTTGTCAAAAAGTTAAAAAGATGGCAGCCAAAACGAATTTCCAAGGAACAGAGAAATAGTTTATTCGAATATAGAAACTTTTAATAATAAATTTTATATTTATAAATTTTAGTTTTTAATTAATCGGACTTACATTTATTCGAAAATAATTCCATTAATTTACATAAATTGGCATAAATTCCTAAAAAACCCAAAGAAAATTAATAAAAGTAAATTTAAAATATACGTTAAAAGTATTATTTAAGAGCTTGAATAATGATCTCATAAATATACGAGATCACAATCCAAGCCTTAAAATATACTTTATTAAAAAATTTACCTGCCAGGCATTTTAAAAATGGCTAATTCATAAACTTAATCATGATCGTAGTTGAATGTTCATTAAAAATTGTATTATAAAAGTTTTTAATGAAGTGAATCAGGTGTAATAAAAGTTTAATAAGAATATAATTTACAAATTATAATTTTACAGTTTTTTCTTTTTCAAATTTACTAATTGTCCTCCAAATTATGTGCGTGTTATATAATGTGAATGTATATATGCATGTGATAATGCATGTCAGCGTTTAAAACTAATCTGTTATAACTGTCTTTCACCAAAGCTTGCTGAGATGCACTATTTATAATAAATGGAAAAATCAATAACCTTATACTGTAGAAACATACAAACTCATTTTGATTTTATTATTTCCTATTTCAATGTGATAAATTGGGTTTCGAGACTTTTGAATTGAATCGCGAAAAAATATATACAAATAATTATATTATTTAATTACACAAAAAAAATATACAAATAATTATATTATTTAATTACACAAAAAACCTAAGAAAAATATGAACACCAGAAAAATCCGATATTTTTTTATTTATTAGGAGCTTCACATATTGTTGGGCTTAGAGCCAAAATTAAAACAAAAATTACAAAACCAATTTAAACAAAAAGGTGAAAATTGTATAAGTTAGAACAAAATGATTAATGTAGTTTGGAAATTGTCAATATGGCTGCCGTAACATAAACACGCACCGCAAGAAGAGACCAAAAATAAAATAAAACATTAATTAAAACAAATTAAAAATATAACAAAAATTAAATAAAACAAATAATTAATTAAAATTCGGAAAAATGCCTACAGATGCAAAAAGAAACATATGAAAAATAAAATAAACTGCCAAAACCTTGCAAAATAAGGTTTAGAAAAAACACAGGCAGAAGAGGCGACCAGAAAACAAAATATTGGGGTTTAAAAATAATATTTTAAGAAAATAATAATAAAAATAAAACCCAACAATAAAATATTAATATATCAAAAAATAAAGAAAAATATATAAAAAATTACAAAAATATTTCGAAATAAATAAAATAATTAAAAAGCCTTAAAAATGGCGAAAAATCGCCCATTGGTCGCACACAGGCACAAAAATACTATATATACGACAGTCATTTTCATAATTTCTAACAGAATTCTGACAGAATTTTGACAGAATAACAGACTTACAGACATAATTTTCAGACAATTTTTCAGTCAGACAAAGTGTTTATGCCAATTTATGCCAATTTTTCAAATCTGGTTGCATGACTGTGGATTGTAAGTACTGTTATTTTTGTGTAAATATATATTTCGAAGTCTTGTTACTTTGATTTTATTCTGGATGGTCGTGGAATCTTTTGGTGCCACTGACAAATCCCCCTAAAATCTTATTTATAATACGTATTTCAATAGCATTCGATGGGACGGACCGTGTGCCGGCTAGTGGGTGAAAACCCTTAGTTGAGCTCGTGGGTCATGCCTCGTTGGAGCCTCGGCAGTCCGCAGTCGGGTCTGGCAATATGCACAGGACCGCTACGCAGGGCGCCGTTGTATACTCGAGGCGGCTGCTGAAAAGTGGCCGGAGCGAGTCGGAATAAAATTCGGGAAGTGTGACTTTAGTTGAGGGGAATAAAGTTTTGTAGGGAAAATTTAAAACATCGTCAGGAAATTAATTGGAAAATCGAGTAGGAAAGGATAGGATAGTGTAGGAATGTAAATTTGAAAATATTTTTCCAATAGTTGAATGATATGATCTGACAGAAGAGAGTAGCTTTTATTGAAGTGATCGCAGAGGGTTATAACTACTTAAATTCATGGGAAACGTACCGGGAATTAAGGAATTGTTAATCAAATCTTAATATAGGTAAAGATAAAGGGTAAATGTAATCGATACCGGGATTAAACAAATGAAATAGAAATTTACCGAAAAATAAGGGAGGAACGCTGCCCAAATTTTTGAAGGATATTTTTATAAATAATGGGTAAATATGATAAATAAGTATGGAAATTGTAGGAATAGACGAGTAAGGACCAGGATATAGAAAGAGAAAGACGTAAGACCTTCCATCGGCAGTCCAGAACCCGAAAGTGAAAATATCGTGAGGAGTAGTTCTAGAAATGGAGCTCACCTGCTCATGAATTTTCAACCTCTATGTACATTACCAACATGGCACTCACCATGGGTACATAGGAGGGATAGAATAATAATCTTGCTGGCGTTTAGAGGGTAGATACACAAAAACCCTAGAAAAAATAAATAAAAATCCATCCGATTCGCCAACAATATCAAGAATTTTTGTTATAAACCGATAGTTAGGGTTGTAAAGGCTTTAACGGTTAAAAAATATGTTAATCTTTGTCATTTAGTTTCACTTAGTGCTAAATTAAACCATTTACATTTGTTAACAAGAGGCGTTTATATAATTAATTTTAAAATTAAATTAATTTAATAAATTTAATCATATTAAATATTAAATTAAATATTAATTGACATTTATTTGGATTTTAATTAATATAAATAATATCAAAATAGATAATTAATTCTAATAAATTTTATTTGTAATTTGTTTTTACATATAAGTTGAAATAATTGTGATAAAATTAATTATTTTTTTCATTTCTAAATAATTAAATAAATCAATAAGAAATAAATTAATTTAACAGAAAAAAATTATAATTTATACATCATTTTTTTTATTCAAAATTTATTTATTTTTTAATTAATAAAACTAATAGACATCATAATTAATTTTTATTAAATTTTGACTTACAAACAATACTGACAGAACAAACATTAAATTGTATCATCAATTAAAATTTTTATAATTCTTACATTTTTTAAATTTCAAAATAATTTTTTTATTGTTTTTGTCAATTGAATTTCATTGATTTTATAAATGTCGGTTTCACTTAGTATTTTTATAATTTCATTAATTGCATTATTTTCTGTGAATTATTATTTCACGCGTCTTGTAAAATTTTGATAAATATTTATTTTTAAATATTTTAAATTTTAAGTACTTATGGTTGCGTAATTGATGCGTTATGTATGCATTATGTATGCGTTATGGATGCATTATTGATACGATATAGATGTGTTATGTATGCATTATGTATGCGTTATGGGTGCGTTATGGGTGCGTTATGGGTGCGTTATGGATGCTTTATGCATGCATTATGTATGCGTTATGGGTGCGAGAAGAGTGAAAATTGAGTGGTTTTGCTAAATTATATATATATTTTTTATGATGTTAAGGTTTGCGCGACAGGAATTCGAACTCGCGTCGGAAGAAGACGGACATAATATCGAAACTGTTACAGTTATAAATATAAATTCCCCCAAAAAAACCTAGATCCCTGTAATTAAAATTTAAACAAATTTCTGTTTAGCATAAATTTAGAGGGAAAACAATTTGAATTATCGCCAGATAATTTCACCTTTCTCTTTACCACTGTCAATGGGAAATAAACAGTGAAAATTGTAATTGAATGCTTTGATTGATAAGATTTATACGAAACGTTTCAACTGGCTCACAAATAGATAAAAATTAAAAAAATTAAATTTAACATCAATTTATTTATTTGTTTTAATCTTTCAGATATATTGATAACAAAAAAGCTTTGAGTTTAAATCTGGATAAATCACTACGAAACCAAATTGTAATAAATCTATGTAAATTTATTTTTACATTTAATTATTTGATATTTTATTTCCAAAAAATTATTTTTGAAAGTTTTTTATCTCTTTTAATTTAAATACAATTAAAAATTTTTTTAAAAAAATAATTTTTTAATATTAAAAAAGTTTTATAATATATTTTATTTTTATTATTATTATTATTATTATTATTATTATTATTATTATTATTATTATTATTATTATTATTATTATTATTATTATTATTTTATTATTATTATTATATTATTATTATTATTATTATTATTATTATTATTATTATTATTATTATTATTATTATTATTATTATTATTATTATTATTATTATTATTATTAATATTATTATTATTATTATTATAATTATTATTATTATTATTATTATTATTATTTTTATTATTATTATTAATAACAATCAGATTAATAAACACAAAAATTAAAACAAAATAATTTTATCGATTTAAATTTGCATGTTATTTAAAAAAACATAGATTTTCTAAAAAAAAAGTTTGAAAATTTTATATTTTCTCAATCGATGTTTACCGGATATCTAGCTAGGCTTAGCAATTATGCTGGGGCAAACATTTGGTTTAATTTGTGAGGAAAATATATTTGTTTGCAAGTTTATTTGTTTAAATATATACACCTACAATGCTCACATGTACATTTGTCCCATTCGGTCCTGGGAAAAGTCCATGTGCCTCCGTAGAGTAGAGCTTGAATTGTTTCTCAATCAATATTGGTTCGGAATAAATATTTCCCAAGTATTTTTGGAGTTGTGGAAATGATCCGCATTTTCATTGCAGTCCTGAAATTGGGGATTTTTGGAGTATTTTGGAGTGCCAACTTGATATTATTTATCATACTATGAGTAGCTTTTAAACAATTTTTGTTAACATTTTATATAATTTACATTTATTTCTTCTTGTAACTAGCAAATCGTTTATTTTTTTTAACTTTTTAAATTGTTTTTTCAGATGTGTTTATAAAAATAAATATGTGCCAAATAAAGTATTTGGTCAAAAAGTTTATAGAAATAATTGTAGAAACAATGTTAATCCTCCAGCCGTGGGCGACATGGTTATCTCGTTTCACTTATTCTATACAATTCCATAGGAAACGCTATTATCGCGTTGCATATAAATTATAGGATATTTAAGCGTCAGGAAGCGTAAGTTTCTCGTCAAATCTATTATATTTTATTTTAAAACATCGGGATGCGTTTTTTTCTTCGTTATCATATCTTACATGTAAACAGTTTGATGCAAATAAATAAAAAAAATCACCCGCGACTGGAGGGTTAATATACATTAATTGATAATAAAATTGCATTTTTAATTACTACAAAACACACAAAATATGAACAATAAAGCTTATCAATATTTTAAAATTTATTGAAACTCAAATCTTTTAATAATGCAACTTGCCCATACTCAAAATACTAAAAGAAGTTCGTCAATGATCTGATCTCATATATCGTTTTACTTGGAAAAACTGACTATCATCTCTGTACAAGAGTTTAAGAGCATGCCTAATTCAGAGTAAACAATAATATTTTTGAACTACAATATTTTTGACATACAATTTGAAAATAGAGATTTCAAATTGGAACGTGTTATCTAAGGGTTTCAAAATCTATTGAGAACGTATTTCTTGTGATGATATATCATTTAACCCCAAAACCAACATACAAAATGCATAAACCACGTATCTCGACAGTGTATAGTTAATAAACAGGATTAATAAATATTAGTGGATTCCGATCATATACTATATAAGCCAGAATATAGAAAGATTTTTTTCGCGAAATATCATTATTTGTCTTGTTTTCTGACTTTTCAATTGTCAGACATTTTCCCGCATAATTACAAACAGAATAAATATTAAAATGTGATTTTTTACATATTGTCTTAAATACCTGTTTTGTGTATTTGTCTTATCGTTTGACTAATACGATAATTATGTAATTACTAAGAAACAAATAACTATAATCGTTTTGGTTGAAGTTGTTTAGTGCCTGATGATGGCAACCGAGATGTCGAAATATATTACAAATATATATATTTTTAAATTGTACTCTATTATTCATATGAAAAAATTGGGTATTCTATTATTATTATTATTATTATTATTATTATTATTATTATTATTATTATTATTATTATTATTATTATTATTATTATTATTATTATTATTATTATTATTATTATTATTAATATTATTATCAATTTCTTTGATAAAATATTTAGCGAGTCCTTTCCAAATCAGAATGATCTTGTTGCGTGTTCTTTAATAGAAATTTTTATAAAACACATAATAAAATATATCAAAAATGATTTCATTCAAAAAATAATGTAAAATATTTTGCATTGTTTTAATTGATAGACAATATAAATCTTGTTTGATTACATCAATAATCTCCATAGAAAGATTTAAACAATAAACTGACAGAGTTGCGACCATTAATCCTTTTAATCTCTTCTTGGAGTATTATGGAAAACTTTATGAAAAAAATACATTTGGCATAATATTTAACATAAAGCAATTTGCTTCATTTGCAATAAAATATTGTTCCATAATCCAGGTATCCCTTCGCCGGTAATACGATTTTATCTTCTTTTTTTGAAAAAGCCCCAGTAAAAGAAAAAAAATCCAAAAATATAAAAAAAAACTTAAAAAAAGAAACTAATTGAAACCTCCTCATTGTCATAAGACCAAATCTTGCGAGTCGTTAAAAGAAACGTCTGAAAGAGATAAATAAGACAGCCTAAACCGATTAGCTGATCGTCTCGTCTCTAGGTTTATTTTCTCGCCAATTATCAACTGAAATTTTATTTATTTATATTTCCTGCTTGACTAACAGAAAGAAAAAAAAAAGAAATTTATTATTGTATATTTTATTTTCTCTGTCGAATGATTAACAGGCGCAATTGAACGTGAGGAGTTTGATAGGGATTGACGTAAGTTGGGATATAATCTCCTGCGTTCCCAGGAGCTAGAACGACGACGAAAAGGAGCTGAATTTAAATGTCATATTCAACGAAAGTTTACTCGTCAATTTCCCCAACACAAAGCGTCAGTTCGCTTTTTTTCTGTTGAATATATAATTGAAATCTAGTTGAGCGTATTGAAAATATTGTGATTTGTTTTACTGCATTGTTTTTTATTTAATTCTCTCTGAGTATTATTCGTAAAGAATTATAATTAACAAAGGAGGGGGGAGAGAGAAAGTTAACTAATTGTAAATGTTTATTAATGTATTTTATTCATAATAGATTTGAGTAATTTTTGTAATTTCAGTTGAAAATTTTCCCGTTTGATTCTGTGTGATTATATCTAGCGTTGGTTAAACTCAAGAGGGGTGGATTTAATGGGTTTATTTATTCACTTTGAATGGGATAATTGTCCAATGTGTCTCTATAGAGTTTTATTTGTATGAGAGAGAAAGCGAGAGAAAGCGAGAGGAAGATAATGACTCTGAACACTTTTGAGATTCTTTTTTTATGTTGATTTGAATTTTTTCCGATTTATGTTGTAATTCTGATTAATTTTGCATCGAAAATTTTATTGCGGTATTTTGAACGGCTCTAAAGGATTGCTCCCTGACCTCTATTTGAGATTAAATTTGTTAATATAACGAACTACGCATTTAATAATGAGTAGTTCGTTAATATTGAAACTTTATTTACAATACAATTTTACACTTAGCCAATTTACCCGTGTTAGATACGAGCGCATTTAACTGTCAATTTTGCACAAGCTCAACTGATCATTATATTGCTTGCCCAATTAAACATGCACGTTTATGACATTGGGTAGTTATAATATTTGTATAATATATGTACATACATTTCTTTTTATCACAAAAATTTATCATTTTTTGACCACAAACTCAAAGTAAATCGGTGCATTAAGGGGTTTAATAAGTTAAGTAATGCACAAGATCCTTTATGACAATCGCTTTAATACGAAGCAAATCTCCCAAAGAGAGATTACCTGTTTCATTTATGTCTTTTTTAGTTTTATTTAACTACTTTTATGCAATTCGAGCTCCCATCACTTTTTGCAATATTTTCTCTTTTTCCGGATCTTTTACTTGTTAAAAGATAAATTTTGTTTTGCACATCAAAATTATGATTTAATTAATTTGTGTTTAAACCTTTTAGGGATTTTATAGTGGTCACCCGTTTTTACTTCTAGCAATCAGATTGGGTTGGTTAATAGTTTCGAAATTCAATTAATTAATTTTAATTAATTTGCACAACTCTAACTCACCAATCAAATTTTATGTTTCTAATTCTATCTGATATTATTGGATAATAAACAGTTTATTACTAAAAATATGTAAGTTAATAAAAATAAACCTAATAGTAATATAATTAAATAATATACATAGCAACATCTAGTGAGCTCGCATTTCAAGGTCAAGGTCATTTAAAAACCAAATGTTAAGGTCATTGGTTTCGATTGGAGGTCATTTTTAGGGATATTTAGGTCGTTTTTCGGAGTATTTTAGGATCAAACTTTAATGACAAAGATAATTTAGATTCATTCAAGGGTCGAATATTTCAGTTTAAGAGTCTAAAAAGCCAATTTATAGTAATTTAAGCTTAAAAATTTAAAGGCCAAGGAAAAATAAAGTAATTTCATTTTATTTACCGTTGTGTATTTCTCTCGGGATTGTGCTAATTTATACCTTTGTAACAAAAGAAATGTTGTAAAAATTTTTTTAATTTAGTTTATTTGTTTATTAAACATTTCAAAATTATGAATTAAAATTGTAGTCATAAAATTGAAAATAAAGGCGCTTTCCTGAAAGAAAAAAAAATTAGTTTTTATTGAACAATAAACAAACGTAACTTCGTTTATAAATCAAAATTATAATGACATCAACATTATCAAGTATCAATAATAAAACAAAAAAATTACTGTAAACATAAACAGGGGTGATTTGGACATGTTTTATAAATAAGCGGAGGTTTTTGGCGAGATTGAGCCTGAACATTCATTTTCCCAGTTAGAATACCATCACCTGTCTTAGCTTTTAAAAGAGTTATAACGATACTTCCATACCACAAAAGACTCACAAACTGGTCGGAATGGATCCTCGATCCATTTTTTAACAAACCATGTAAATATAGCATTTATGTGTAATAAGAAGATCAGTTACGGGATATTAGAGATGACGGCGACCTTAAATTTATGTATGAGACAATAACTATGCCAGTGTTCTAGATATGAGTTATGGTAGGATATCCGAAGATAGCCACCACATCACTTAAATCCTTATTGCCATTTCCGACAACCTATCTGTGTGAAGTGGGGTTCCCGTAGTGATAGCTACCAAAACCAAATAACATAATAAACTGGACATAACACATTTCGTGTGTCATTGCCTCCTATTACCCCAAAATGGAACCATATAGTTGCAAAAATCAGGTTCAGGATTCTCATTGATTTAGCGAATTAATGAATTAAAATTTTAAATCACTTTATTTCCATATATTTGTGCTAATATATTAACACTTTTTACTTTGAGGCCACCATTATTGAAAACGAAATTAAAATTATTAAATCAAAACAATCTACAATATAAATAATAACGCTCCCGTCATCGGAACGCGGTAAAATTATCCAACTTTGATCGGTGCGCGGCGATGAAAAGGTTGGGTAGCACTGATTTAAAGGATAAAAGCTAATTAAGCATCACAATTTAAGTTTATTGAAAAATAATACTAATATCAATAATAATAATAATGTTAACCCATTATTGCGTAATCACTGCGTGATTAAACATTACCTTATATTTGCATTAATGTAAAACAAATGATAATGTAAATTTTTTATTTCTTTTGTCATTTATTCTACTTTTCAAATGAACCCCTTAGGTCTACTACGTAAAGCCCTCATTGAAAAATTATTAAATGAACAAAGTCTATGATAAGAAAGAGTTTGGGATTCACATCAATGCATATATAAGATCCAAGAAACCAATGCTTGTTTTGGCTCTGAATTGACCGTTTCCTAAACTATTGCACATTAGTCGTCGAAGTTGATGGCGATTGCGTCCCAGAATGATCATTGTAACATGTTTTAAGTGTATTTTAGTGCTTTGTGTTTCAATAAGAATTGTCTTTTAAAGACGTCGGATAATTATGCAACAACCTCATACACATACGAGATCTATTTTAAATTAACTACATATAAAATTAATTTATGAAATACTCATATAAAAACAATAAACTCTACCAAAACAAAAAAGATGTCATTACAGTAAAACAACACAACAATCCAGTATCAGAATAAAACAATAAAAATATGTTACAATGAATTAGCAGTCAGTGCTAATGGGAAAAGCCACTAATACGGAATTTATAAATAATTTCAAGTGGAGAAAACAAATAATATAATATTTTATTTTATTGAATTTTTATTTCATTATACACTAAAATAAATTTAATTCTCGGAATAATAATTGATTTATTTAATACTATATAATTTACTGACAAATTAATAGTAGAATATTAAGTTAAATTTCTGTTTAGCTTCATAATTTGATATTTTAAATATTAAATGGTTATCGATTTTTGTCAAAAAATGTATGGCATATGTGAATAATTAAAGCAAAAACTGAAGTTATTGAAAGTTTAAACAAAAGAGACATTTTCTCTTTCAATCAATTAGAATTTAAAGATAGTTTCTTTTCTTTAAACTTTTAATAATGGTTAATTTGAGGGTCAACCCAAGCATACGCCTTTTGTAACATCCTTATTTTATGCATCAATGCAAATTAATTAAATTAAGAGATTTAAAATAATTTATTAATTTTGCTTTTGATTGATGCATAAGATAAAGATGTTATCAAAGGCTTACGCTTGGGTTGACCCTCATTTAACCATTTTGATCCGGAATTTGTTGAATTCCTATTAATTCTTTTTATTGTTGGAACAATTTATTGAATTAATTATAATTAGTTTTACGTTCAAGAAGTTTGAAACTAATGATAATGATAATAAAAATAATAATAATTTTAATACATTTGGATAATATTCCTACAGGAAATTTTCCACATGAATGAATATTCAATTCGCCATTGCAAACAATAGACAGTCGACCATTAATGTTTTTGTTTATCCCGTCTCTGGTGTTAATGTGAGCTTAATTGTTTTCTCAAGAGGTCATTTCTGATGACCCCTAATTCAGGCTTGATTGCTAGTACTATGGAAAGCCATTGAAGTCAGTAAATCTAGCTGATACTTTTATCAGCGCTATTCACTTGTTGTTAGTTTTAATAATATGTGCTGAAATGTGGTTTGGTTTATCATAGCCATATTGTATAACTCCTAGGTCCAATGTGCATGGGGATTATTCGATCCCAGTACTCTGTATCCCTTCACCATTTATTAAATTTATCTTTCTTTTAAAATAGGCAAAAACGAAGCAGATAATAAAGTGCGAATGGCCATCAAAACAGCATTAATCAAAAAATATATAACGAGATAAAAAAAGCTATATGAACTAGCTGGAGATATTTCCTTTTTATCTGTGCTTTGTTAGCTTTCATTGTTCGCGCCTTTTTTATCAGTGGTTTTTTTGTCCACGCCGTTTTTTCTTCACTTTTATTGGTGGTTACCCTTTAATGTGACTCAATACGTTCTTCAATTAATAACTAAATACCCAAAAAAATTCAAATTTTATTTTCACTAACAAATACATAAATTCTGAGAAAACTAATAACTGGTTTCAATGAAAATGGGCATTTGGACGAATCTATCAAGTTTATTTTTAAACAAATAATGCTTTAGATATTTCTAAACCTTGATAATAACTCCCTATTTTCGGTAATATCTCTAAATAAATAAACATAAATTATAATTAGTCTGACATAACTTAAAAGACTTATATCGTGCCTGTCAAACTCGGTGATTTTTGTTTTCCAAAGAAATTATTAATGTCGTCAACAAAGTTTAAACTTATTAATTATTTTATTCGTGTATTTTTCTAATTATTAAATTTAAATTTGTATCTCATAAAGCCTTCGAATCGAATTAAATTTTTTGGATTCGTCTTTGAATTTTCATTTGCTACTTGACCGTTAATTTTTCATCCAAAAAATATTGATTTTTACATTTTTCTTATTTTTGATTCATTTTATATTATTATCATTAAAATTATTGTTATTATTTATACAACTTTTCACTTGTCAAATGATTTTTTATTAATTTAAATTTTTTTTGAATTAAAATTTGGAGGTCGAATTTATGTTATTTTTAATAACGTTTGGAATGCCAAAGACAAATATGAACTCAGTGGCATATTTATTATTATTTTATTTATTTATCTTTTCCAGATATCAAGTTGACATTTATTGGGAGTCTCCCGAAAATATTATGCTAATTATCACACTTGAAATGAAATAGAGCCGGCTCATTTATTTTTATCACAATTCCCAATGTCGGGAGAGATAATAATGATAATAGTAATAATAATAATTATTATCCATTAAAATATATTCTCACATATTCCCACTAGATATTTTATAACCCTTGCCAGCCGGTGATAATAATTTTTTTTTTTCAGTCTGTCCGATGAAAAATAAAAATATTATGTTAATATTCATGTTTGGCTCGTGTTAAAGTTATTTTTAATTTTTTTACGCTTGACTGACTCCGTAAGCTGAATGCGACAATGATTAATGGAAATTAGTCTTGGTTGAGATATTTCTAGCAGCGTTTCAGAAATATTTCTACGGTTCTCGATTACGTAATGATTCGTTTATGATTCAACGAAATTCTACTCATGTTATGAGTTATGTAATCATCCTGACAAATGGCATCATCGAAACCTTTTGCTTATATCTAATGGCATTATTTAGTGAGGGGGGGGTGTGGGGGTAGATAACAATTTTTCTAAGACTTTTTTGAATTTCTCATGTAAAGAACAAATATTTTGTAAATGAAACGGAATTTTAAATATTTGAGCTCTTTAATATATATAATAATTTTGAGTTTTTTAGTTTCTTATTTAATTTTCTATTTAATGAAACATAACGACATGAATAGGATTTCGTGTTTTCTGTCCAGAAAACTTTAAAAATTAGTTGAAAAATAAAAAAATTAAATCAAAATTTCGACTTAAAAATATTTTTTCTTCTATTATTATAAAAATTATTTTACTGCGACAAAATATTGGAGAAAATATTTATTATTAACATTTTAAAATAAATAAAAAATAATAAATAACGTAATGTTTTTAAATAGTTTGATTATGTAATATTTTTTTTAATTGATATTTTTTGTTTTAAAAGATTATTAACTTTTAATAGTATTTCTATTATAAAAATTTAAATTTATTAATATTTAAAAAATTTTTACTAAAGTAACTTAAAAAAATTTTAAATTTTATATAAAATTTTAAAAATATTTAAACATTGAAATATTTATTTATTAAAACATTTAATTAAGAAATAATTTGTTTACATATCTATCTATCTATCTATCTATCTATCTATCTATCTATCTATATATATATATATATATAAATAGTATCGTACAAAGAGTGCTCTGTTGGCATTTTCTTTTAAATAACGTAAAGTTTAATTTTAAAAATTATCATTGGGGCGTAAATTAATTCCAAATAATATAAAATTAAATTTGGTACAAAATATTTCAATGTTCACTACCCGGATTATCCCATTACTTTTTGTTCTTGTATATATGAATATTTTTCTTTGTAATTATATTTACAGTTAACACTAAAAAAAAATTAACCATTGCAAGAACAAAAAATCTGATGAAGTCAAGAAATTAGAAATAATTTATTTGTCGGATGATTATTTTAACGCGTGTTAATAGATGACAATGTATAATTCACCATGAAACTCATTCTCATCAGTAATTATTATAACATGATTGATTACCGGTTAGTTGAAAGGGACAATCAGGGCCGGATTATTCATTGTGTGAAATGTGCCCCGAAATTTTATCTTATCCGACTCCGCATGTGATATTTTTATTTAAAAAATAAATACGCCATGACAGCATCACCAGCAGTTATTAGTAAGAGAAAATAATAATTAAATAAATAAATCAGTTTCATATTATAAAAAAATTATTTAAAAATATTTAACTATCAATCGGAAATAAAAAATGTCAGACAAACGTGTTTATCTAAGTGGAGCGCTCAAACGTAAGCAAAAAGTTGAAAAGAAAAAGAATTAGTTAACAGTCAGAACATGAATTTGTTTAAATTGAGATTTACAACGAACACTGTTAACTATCAGTCGGAATCGGATATGAACATCATAGAAACTGACGTGCTTTGTTCAGATTCTCAAAAGTTAAGCTACTTCCGAAGAAGCTGAAATGCTATTTAACCCTGAAGGAATTCAAGAAAGAGACAATAATGATGAAATTCATTTAATTCATACTCAAGTTAGTCAAGTGGCTGAAGCAACTGAAGTCGAAAAGCAAAACACATTATTGAATATTGAAGAATCTGCACAAGATGCTCGTGTCTTTATAAAGGTTGAATTTAGTAATGACTGCATTGTGGACTAACATTTCTGATAATATTCGTGAATTTTGGATAAGAAAAGGTTCGAATGAAATTAGAATTTATGAAAGAAAGGGGTTATTGGCGTAATATTAAAAAACAATTTTTGCAGTCTTGGAAATGACGCGTTGATCAATTCTTCTCAAAATGGTAATTTTTTAGGAGTTCTTCAGCTATTAAGTCAGTATGAACCATTATTAAGTAAATAAATAAATAAAAATACGGCAACCAGGGAAAAAACAGCGCATCGTACTTGTCATCCACAATATGCGAAGAATTTATCAAGCTTATGGGTGATAAATTGTTAAAAATTATTGCAAAAGAAATTAAGGAGCAAAAATATTATTCTATTTCTGTTGATTCTACTTCAGATCTTAGTCACGGCGTTCAACTGACTGTTATCATAATCTATGTTGAAAAATCATCCCATCAAGCTAAGGACAGACATACTAGAGAAACACTTACAAATACCTTTTTAAGTTTTTTGAACGAAATTGGTATAGATATATCAAATTGTCGTTGACAGTCATACCACAACGCAGCAAATATGTCGGGGAAATACAATGGCATCCAAGCTAAAATTAGGGAAAACAATCCATTAGCATACTTTATACCATGTGCTGCTCATTTCTTAAATTTAGTTGGAACTTCAGCTGTTGAACGTTGTGTTTACAAGCAAGTGTGGCGTAAACTACTTTGGTGCCCCTATGCAAACATAAAATTTGCGCCCCTTCAAATTAAGGTATATCTTTCGTAACAACTAACAATACATGAATTATATAGTTTTAAATTAAGTTATTATTAATAACAATTATATTTATAACATTAATTGTAATATAATTTAATCCTAAGTGAAATAAAGGTAATAAAAACTTAGTATATGTAAAGTTAAACAAAAATCAAGCAAATGTAAAATTTAATTTCTAAGTGTTCTATACATTAATTTTATATATAGGCAATATTCCTTAAAGCTTCACTCTACGTGCTTTTGCTGCCGCAAAAACGTTAATTATTTTGTTGTTATCGATGTCATCACAAACGTCATTCTCAATTGAAATTAAGGCAAGTCCGACTAATAATTTTTAAAATTCGTTTTAGTATGTGCACCCATGTGATGCATAATATGCTTACCGCTTTGCGACGTCTCTAATGACAATGGTAATTTTTTTGGCTTTGGGCAGAAATCATCAAATTTTTTCACAAAATTAACATCTAATAAATAACACTATATACGTTTTGAATCGCGAATATCAACAAGTATGGTCATTGTGATGGAGTTGTTATAATTAACCACTTTACCGGGGAAAAAATTTTTTTTTTGTTATGCAAACTTGTATTTTTTTTCATTCATAATTTGATATGTCATGTTGTCCTGGCAAAATAAAATGTTTTTTAATTGTGTGGAAAATAAGAAAAACCTGAATTTTTGTACTTTTTTTTAAGTTGTGGGGCACGGTTAAGTCTAACATTATTTATTGCGAGTTAACTAGTGACACACGGTAAAGTGGTTAACAGTAACAGTGTTACTGTAACACCCAAGAAGACTGAAGAAGCGATTGAATTTAATAAATAATTCGTTTTTTAGCTAATTTATTTTATCAATGATCAGTCATTCTAAATAAATATTTTTCTCATTTCTTTGTTCATTATATATTTATTCAGATAATTCTATTGATCTCAAATTTGACTAAATACCTATAGGAAAGACTCTTAAAAAATGTAGTTTTCAGAGGTTTAAATTTTGAAATGAAATTATGCCTGGCAAAAGGGGCCCCAGATTTTTTTTTGGCAAAATAATATGATCCGACAAACTGGAAATTTTTATCATTTGTTTAAATCTTTGAAAATATTCATGGAAATTCTCAAAAAAATCATTCAAGTCAGTCATAGGCGATATTTTGCGGACTGATATTTTCCCATATATTTTGATTTATTTAACACAATAAAAATTGTTTCTACGTGCTATTGTTTTAGAAAACTCTCCTCCATGCCAACTTCCTATTAATTTCTTTCCATGGATGTCATAGTTACAAAAGTGTAATTCATTAAAACAATGCGTACAATGCACGCCTACAAGAATACTATGTAGTTACATAATTTCCTTAGACAACATTCTGATCTATTATTATTATTATTTCTGTTATTATTATTATTATTATTATTATTATTATTATTATTATTAATCAGTTTAATAAGCCTTTGCTTTGCAGCAAGGGCTTACTTTGCTATTCACTTATTTGATATATTATTATTTTTTTATTATTTTTATTATTATTTTTCTTTTAATTATTATTCATTCACTCATTGAAATTATGTCCTTGTGTATTGTCAGTTAACCGAGCACCCGGTGGTACGGCAGTGAGTGATTTCAAAGCAAAGTATATATGTATATGTATATGTATACAAAGCTGAACGTGTTACGGAGGTGACACAGCATTCCATTCTGTATACTGTCACGTTTAGTCTCATTCAAATTCTGTATTGTTCTGTGCGTCTAGGTGTTCACATCCTACAATTTTCTCTCACTTTAGGTGTGCTTCATTGCAATTCTTATACGTTTCATTTCATCAATTGACTTTTCAATTGTTGTTTTTATTCATATTTTTTAGTTGTCATCATTTTTTAGAACGACAAGAAAATAGGAAGCATATTTAGATGTGGGAAATTAGGAAAATAAAATTTCACTTAACATTGCAACGATGGGGAAACGTTTATCAAATCTTGTCTCATTTTTGTGTCGGAAAAATTAGACGAAATATGAAACGTAATTGCTAGTTTGACAATTGAAATTTTCTAAATAAATTATAATTAAAATGATATAAATAATAATTATAAAAATATAATAATAAAAAAATATTTCTTAAAAATTTTCTGTTTCAATTTTCAAATGCTTTTTCGATCTTATGATTTTAAATTCATTTTATGCGTTCTCATTGGTTTGTTGGCGAATGGGGTTGGTTTTTATTTATTTTTTCTAGGGTTTTTGTGCATCTACCCCTAAACGCCAGCAAGATTATTATTCTATCCCTCCTATGTACCCATGGTGATTTCCATGTTGGTATTGTACATAGAGGTTGAAAATTCATGAGCAGGTGGGCTCCATTTCTAGAACTACTCCTCATGATATTTTCACTTTCGGGTTCTGGACTGCCGATGGAAGGTCTTACGTCTTTCTTTTTCTATATCCTGGTCCTTACTCGTCTATTCCTACAATTTCTATACTTATTTATCATCTTTACCCATTATTTGTAAAAATATCCTTCAAAAATTTGGGCAGCGTTCCTCCCTTCTTTTTGGATAAATTTCCTATTTCATTTGTTTAATCACGGAATCGACTACATTTTTCCTAATTTACATTTATCTTTCCCTATATTAAAATTTTGATCAACAATTCCTTAATTCCCGGTACGTTTCCCATGATTTTAAGTAATTATAACCCTCTGCGATCACTTCAATAAACGCTACTCTCTTCTGTCAGATTATATCATTCAACTATTGGAAAAATACTTTCAAATTTACATTCCTACACTATCCTATCCTTTCCTACTCGATTTTCCAATTAATTCCTTGACGATGTTTTAAATTTTCCCTACAAAACTTTATTCCCCTCAACTAAAGTCGCACTTCCCGAATTTTATTTCCTACTCGCTCCGGCCACTTTTCAGCAGCCGCCTCGAGTATACAAAGGCGCCCTGCGTAGCGGTCCTGTGCATAACGCCAGACCCGACTGCGGACTGCCGAGGGGTTCACGAGGCATGAACTACGAGCTCAACTAAGGGTTTTCACCCACTAGCCGGCACGAGATCCGTCCCATGAACCGTCTATTGAAATACTGATTATAAATAAGATTTTAGGGGGATTTGTCAGTGGAACCAAGAGATTCCACGACCATCCAGAATAAAATCAAAGTAACAAGACTTCGAAATATATATTTATACAAAAAATAACAGTACTTACAATCCACAGTCATGCAACCAGATTTGAAAAATTGGCATAAATTGGCATACAAAATTTGGTCTAAGAATGATTCACTGCTGACTGAAAAAATGTCTGAAAATTATGAAAATGACTGCCGTATATATAGTATTTTTGTGCCTGTGTGCGACCAATGGGCGATTTTTCGCCATTTTTAGGGCTTTTTAATTATTTTTATTTATTTCAAAATATTTTTGTAATTTTTTATATATTTTTCTTTATTTTTTTGATATATTAATATTTTATTGTTCGATTTTATTTTTATTATTATTTTCTTAAAATATTATTTTTAAACCTAATATTTTGTTTTCTGGTCGCCTCTTCTGCCTGTGTTTTTTCTAAACCTTATTTTGCAAGGTTTTGGCAGTTTATTTTATTTTTCATATGTTTCTTTTTGCATCTGTAGGCATTTTTCCGAATTTTAATTAATTATTTGTTTTATTTAATTTTTGTTATATTTTTAATTTGTTTTAATTAATATGTTTTATTTTATTTTTGGTCTCTTCTTGCGGTGCGTGTTTATGTTACGGCAGCCATATTGACAATTTCCAAACGACCTTAATTATTTTGTTTTAACTTATACAATTTTCACATTTTTGTTTAAATTGGTTTTTGTAATTTTGTTTTAATTTTGGCTCTGAGTCCAACAGGTTTAAATTTTTTTTATTCTTTAAAAAGGAAAACCTTTCAAATAACTTTCCACATATAATTTTTCTTTGATTTTTACTTCTAGAAGTTCTCTAAAATTTTTTCTCAATTTTTTTCATTGTTACTCATTTAAATTTTATTTAATTATAATTATTCAAATATATTTATTTTTAAAGTCAACAACAGATCAGACTGGTGATTTCAGTGGGTTTTTCCTTGGTATTAATTGTTGGATGTTTGTCCTAGATAAGAATTGCACCTTTAAATCTGAGATTTTTTGGAATATTGTCACTAGTAAAGATTTTAATTGAAATATTTTTTCTTTCTTTCAGAATTTTTTTAACTCTTTACTGTAAGCTCCTGATTGTACTTCTGTTAAGGTACAGTTTGACATTGAAAGGTGTTTCTTTAAAGAAACATAAGATAAATAAATTATAAGTTATAAATAGTAATAATAAATAATTATAGGATATAAATAGTGATAATAAATAAATTATAAATTGTAAATGGTAATAAATAAATAAAACGTAGAAATCAATTTTGTAGAAAAGGTGGCAGCTTTTCTGGAATTAGGCAGATGGATTTGGAGAGGGAATTAATTGGAATTGGCAGTTGGATTGAGCAAAGTGGTGGCAGCTGGTTGAAGTGAGTGGTAGTTTAGAGGGATTAATCGAGAAGATTTGGTTTTGCGAACATATAAATACGATCGTGAAAAACAGAAAACAACAAAAACATTAATTTCTCACTGAAGAAAATTGTGGTGAAAACGTTAGTTCATACTGAAAATAATTCGTATTTGGAAGCAAATAATCATTAGAGGTAATACTCGTTCGGATATTTACCTTTCACCAGCTTTCGAATAATAACCGTAAGGTTTATCTAATTGATTTGATCATTAGATAAACTAAACATTTAAGATAACTTCCAGTACTAGCAGGTATACTGTGAAACTCGGGAAAACAAATATTTATATTTTTAGAATTTATTACCAGTAGTTAGACGTAGTTGTTACTTCTGAGTACTGCGATAGCGTAACGTTTGGGTAACTCTAATCTCTTGTTCCGTTCACCTTATTCAGAGCTGTGGAGACAAATTAGACCCAGCTTTTGACTCTATAAAATATATGAGGACGGATTGATACATACGATATCTATCTTGAGTATTTGCGATCTTTTTGTGTTATTTCGACATTTTTATATTGTAACATTTGAACATTTGAAATTTGTATATTTAATATATATTTGGTCAAAACCATATCGTTAATTATTTATTTTGAAAAAAACCCTTTACCTACACGCCATTGAGTTATATTTGGAGTCAGAGTAAAAAATCGTGTTAGGAAAATTGATGATAAATCTTCCGAACCTAACACTTCCAATGTATATTTCTTACATTTCTTACATTCGTTTCATCATGAAGATTTTTAAAAAAAAAATTTTTAACCAATGAAAAAGCAGAAATTTAATTTTAAAAGAAGATCAGAAAAACATTTAAAAATTGAAGCATATTTTTCCAAGAAATACAAAAGGAATTTTTTTTCATTCATTTAATGTATACTATTAACACCGGCTTGACGTATTATTTACTTGTTTGAAATTTTAATAATAATAATAATAATAATAATAATAATAATAATAATAATAATAATAATAATAATAATAATAATAATAATAATAAAATAATAATAAAATAATATAATAATAATTATTAAATATTATTATAATAAGTTGATTTTCAATTGGTTGATCGATAATTATCAACGCAGAATAAATGAAAAAATTAAAATTAATTATGAAATATATTTCCTTGCATTAAAAATTAAATTAAACTAATCGTTTTATATTCAAGGGAAAAATTTTGAGTTTGAAAATTGCCATCTGGATGAATACCAGAAAAATTATCTAATAAAATTTACATTAGTAAATTATTAATATGGCCGTACAAACAATCACGAATAAGGGACATCAATCGGCAATTGAGCTCTACTGACTAACTAACATATATGTCAGTAGTATGCTCTGATTAGCCAATGAGCCACATATGACAAGGAAATATTTATGAGGAGATTTATCAGGGATTTAAGTTCAAAAAAAAATTAAATGTTTTTTTCAAAAAAAGAATAAACAAAAATTGATAAAAATAGAAAGAAAAACACAAATACCAAATTTTCATTTCGATAAAATTGGCTTTGATAAACAGGAAATTTTTTATATTTATAATCTATTTTGTTTTAATTAATGGTTGTGATTTTTATTTTTTATCTCGACAACTAATTTAGATGTCATTCTGTGGATTACTTCGATTAAATGTATGTTGTTTGTTTTAATTGTCTCCCATAACAATACCACCGGAAATGTGCATTAATAATAATAATAATAATAATAATAATATTATTATTATTATTATTATTATTATTATTATTATTATTATTATTATTATTATTATTATTATTATTATTATTATTATTATTATTATTATTATTATTATTATTATTATTATTATTATTATTATGATTATTGGTAATAGTATTTGATATAAACAATCGAAAGGAATTTTTGTTTTGTTATTTTTTAAAAAATTTCATAAATGAGGAATTTCATTTTTTCAATAAGTTTATTATATTTTGACTTTTTTCTTTGGTGACGTTATTATGTTATTTATATTGTTATATTTGAGCAGACTGTGGATAATGAAATTGCTAAGCCCAGTTCAGTCCCAGGTAAAATCTATCTAGAGACAACTGGGGGGGGCTGTATGGACGTGTATTAGTGATGTTGTGAAACATTAAATTTTATTTTAAAATAAAAAAGAGACGGAATATAAAGGAAATATGAATTTAAAAGTGCAGGTAACAATAAAATTAATAGTAAAGGGAAATATGTTGAAAAAAGAGTTTATGAAACATGTGACAATTTACATATTGATAATTATAATGGGAAACTGCATGATAAGATTGCAATTATCGGAAAACGTCCAGAAAAGGTTGAAGAGAAATGGAATGTATAAAACAGAATAAATAGTTATAAGGCAATTCAGAGAAGGAAATTAAAAAAATAATTATTTATATCCGTATTTTAAATTTTGATAGATTTTTGCCTTAACTTAAATTAAAAATGTCTGTCATATCAGTTTATGGAATGAGAAAAAGGGAAAAGTATTTGTGACTGAGAATGTTATATTTATCATATGGATAAGAGAATGGAAAAGAAGGAGATATAGTGATGCTCTGATTGTTCCTGAAAAGGTCGGAATCATACAGCCAGTGGATTATAATAGCATCATCATTTTTGCATTCAAATGAGGTAACTGTTGGTAAGTTGGAAAGAGCTCGAATTTGATCAAACATCAGAAGATGAGTATGAGAATTGAAAAACCAAAAAGAATTATAGTTCAGTTAACAATAGAAAATGTGAGTGCAGTAGGCCAGGCAAAACTTAATATTCGAATATATCGTCAGTTTCAGCAACAGATCAAAAATGATATTCCATTTTAGCTTCGAAATACGAGAACTGGTCTGCTGCTTTTTGTTCATGAAATCGACTTCCTTCTGTTTGAATCCAATGAAGACATTCAATTTCTTGCATATGTCAAGTCTGGTTTGATGATGAAACTCTCAAGGTTTCTCCAATCAACTGTTATATAACTTAAAGTTAAATTTTAAGAGTTGAATTATGATTTAATAAGGAAATATGATCATAATTCAAGCTCTTAAACATAACTTTGATAAACTATTTCATATATATTATTATAAATAATATTTAGGAAATTAAGTAACAATAGTGTAGGGTTTGTCTCATTGACTATTTTACAAGCAGCCTCAAGGTGAGTTGGTGTGTTTATATGCTATAAATTTATTGATTTTCTTTTTATTCGATATCTCAACTTCGCTTGGTGTAGCAATGTCCATAGGAAGTTTTTTTTGGTGTGTAATCTTAATTTTATGACACCTTTAAATTTTTTCTCTTGTTGAAATAATTATTTTTCAGTAAATCACAGCTCAGAATACAAATTAAAAAGTAAATTTCTTTTTCAAAAAACTATAATAATAAATATTAAAAAATTTTATATTAATATGGCCATGGGATCTATTACTAAAAAAAGGAAGAAGAATACTTAATCACCGAATTTTGGTATAATAGATGAGTTTGCCGTTTTCAGATTCGGGTTCACCGAGATACCCTTGAAATTGAAGATGCTTCAATGAATTGTTTATAATGGAATAAATTATCTTGACAACAACTTGTGAACATAGATTCATTTTCAAAATCATTTGAATTTTTTCCAAAAGCTTTTATGTGATCCAAAATTAATGCTACAGCACCAACGTTTATTTTAACCACTCAAGAGGCCCTATCTGTTTTAAATTTATCTGACGACTTTGAGCGCAATTTATGAGAGAATCCTTAATATCTCTTCCGATGGTAGTACCTTTCAAACTCACAAGTTCGACTAGTTCTTAGGTAATATTCATTTGACTGTCGGCACATCTAATAAAAATAACAAGTTAAGCAGTATTATTAACCCAGTGAGACGAAGTTTTTTGTAAATGTATAATTTTAAAATTGTCATTGTATAACGACAAATCAAACATAGAGCATTGTCGTTTTCATGAATAAAATAGTACAAATTTTCCAATTCACTCTGAAACTTTCTATGATCATCTTTAAGTTTTCTTTTCGTCTTTTCAATTTTTCTTCCAACCATGACGAATAAATATAATATCTACTAGAAATAAATAATTATTGATACAATCAAAAAAAACAGTAAGTATCACTAATTTACCTCAAACCCAGATTACAATTACAGATGACAAAAAAAAATAACAAAAAAAGTTTTTCACAGGGCGGAATAACTATAGCCATTTGGTAGCGCGACTCAGACAAAATTAACAATTTAAAATTTTTAAAACATATTTGAGTCAAAAAGATGTAAAATCATGCAGAAATAATAATACCACAGCTTAAACCAAACGGGGGGTAGGAATTGGTGGTGAACTAAACGTTTTATAATGATAGATATTTATATCAGCCCATTATGAATTAGTGAAGCCCCATTGTAAAGTAAAAGTTCGTCTTGCTCCACCAGTGATCTTCCTAAAACAACCATACCCCCCCCTTGCGGTCACTGAGTTTAATTAATATCCGAGAATTAAATATTTGTGAGAATCGTTGAAACTACCCAATGGCTACACGAAAAAGATTTTTCAATTACCATTTGAAAGTGCGGGCCAGGTGAAATCTGTAAAACACCAAAAAGGATATAATTATTATTATGCATTAAATAAAATATTATTATTATGACTATTATTTATTTATTTAGTTTAGTCAGATTGAAAGAAATTCTAGAAGAAATGTATTAGTTGGGATTATTAAAAAAATACAAAATGTCTACAGAAGAAAATAAAAGTATTAAAGTCTAATGTAACATAATTTGAGATTTTTTCAATGAAACTTAATGTACTCCATTTCACATGTTGATTTAATACATTTCCCATAGATAATTGATGCCCATATTTTTGGCAGAACTTTTAGTTTTCATAATAATTATTACTGTTTTATTATTATTATTATTATTATTATTATTATTATTATTATTATTATTATTATTATTATTATTATTATTATTATTATTATTATTATTATTATTATTATTATTATTAATATTTAATTAAATAAATTTGACAACGATTTAATTAAAAGATAATGTCAATAAAAAACTTTTCGTATGATTTATTTCGACAGAATAACTGTCATCTTCAGGTACTCAAAACCAACTAAAAATATTATGAATTGACATTTAATTTAAACAAATTATTTTTTATTAATTTAATTTTGTAATAAATAAATATTTAAAAAATATATTTTAATAACTTTTAACTAATTTAAAATTTTATTTATATAAATATTATAATTTTTATTTATATTATAATTTTTTAAAAAATAATGTAATTTAAAAATTCAATTATTTTAATTATCTTAAAAAAAAGTTTTTTTAAAAAAACTATACATAACATTCAAAACATTCGTAGTCACAGCACTTTGCACATTAATCTTTGGATCCAATGACCTTATCAGCAATGCTTTTTTATTGTCGATGATAAAAGAGACTGTTGATAAATTGATTAAAAATCCTAAGGATCCATGTTGTGGAAAGTTTGAGTGTAATTTGTCAAATGAGTGTTAATCTAAAAAATAGTAAAAATGGATATAAAAAAATTGAGCCTAAATATGTGTTAGCATTGCCGTACTCTGAAGGTTTTACAAATTATAAAATGAAGTTAAGTAAACAGATGGGAAATTTAGATTATAAGATTGTCTCTAATTCGTGTAAGGTACGCAATATGTTTATTTATAAATCAAAAACTCCGGTTGGATTTTGTTCTGATCTTGTTTATCAATTTACATGTAATGGGTGTAATGCCACATACATTTTTTTAAAATATTTATTTATTACAAAATTAAATTAATAAAAAATAATTTGTTTAAATTAAATGTTAATTCATAATATTTTTAGTTGTTTTTGTGTACCTGAAGATGACAGTAATGCTGTCGAAATATATCGTACGAAGAGATTTTATTGGCGTTATCTTTTAATTATTAATATTATTATTATTATTATTATTATTATTATTATTATTATTATTATTATTATTATTATTATTATTATTATTATTATTATTATTATTATTATTATTATTATTATTATTATTATTATTATTATTATTATTATTATTATTATTATTATTATTATTATTATTATTATGATTATTATTATTATATTATTATTATTATTATTATTATTATTATTATTATTATTATTATTATTATTATTATTATTATTATTATTACAAACATAAATTTATAAATTATGAGTAATAATTTTGAGATTGCATTTATGGTCATCAATGAAAACCTTTTATGTCCCATTTGACTCAATATAGAGGTTTAGTGTTGAATAATTCATGAAGATATTGTTCTCATTGTTCTGTGATTTATTTCTAGTATTCAATTTGCACTGAATGGCGGATATTGCCTTGTCAATTCCTAAAACTGCAATATTCCTTGCGTCGATTTAAACAAATGTCAATATGAATGTATAATTATATCCAATTTCTATACTAAATTAATATTGCCCTTTCAATTCATATGTAAATGACTAAGAAAAATGTTCTATGAATCTAATAACGGGGCAAATATTCCGAGATCTTTCAATCGTTTGTTTTATTTATCCTTTCATTTGAATGATCTTAATTTAACTGCAATCCTTTCACTCAGTCCAAAATGGGAAACAACTGAGGAAAACACATTAAAGAATTTCGCAAATTAATCAAACATTTGAGGAAATTAAAATTCTTTCCAAACTCTAGATCAAACAAACAGGAATAAGGAATATGGCCAATATCTATTATGGCAACTGTGTTTTAATGCTTACTTTTGGAAATATTTCTAATAATAATAATAATATTAATAATATTATTATGGTAATAATAGTAATAATAATAATAATAATAATAATAATAATAATAATAATAATAATAATAATAATAATAATAATAATAATAATAATAATAATAATAATAATAATAATAATATTAATAATAATAATAATAATAATAATAATAATAATAATAATAATAATAATAATAATAATAATAATAATAATAATAATAATTTTATTTGTTTAAATAGAGTGATATTCTTGAAATTATCCATTAACTTTGCCGAGTATCTTTCACGTGTAATATCACATTCTATTGATGAAAATATTGATTTTTCGATACTTGATTCTGTAAAATATATTTTTCCATAGTTTTTTCCACATTCTTTTATTAATGGCATCCTTGTTGTGTAAGTTCTACAAAAAACTGACACACTTTGGCATCAATCCGACATCTTACACTCAAGGTTCCGTTTTGTTTTTAAACTTTTTTTCAAAATAATTTTTGTTTGAAGTTTAAAAGTCAATGAATAATTTTTTTTATTTGTTTTTATCTAACGGATTAAAATTTAGATTTTTATTAAATGTCAATAAAAAATTTTAAAAAAAAATTTGAAATATAAAAAGCTATGAAAATAAATTAAAACTTTTTTCCTTAAACTTACAACTTAATAAAAAACTATTTTTAACCAATGAAATTAATTTAATTTTCTCATAGATTTTTAATAAATCTTGAAATTGTGCTTTGATTGTATTAGTAATTAGTGTTTTTTAAATAATAATTTTGATTAATTTTTATTTTATTAAAGAAAAAAATGAGTTCAGGGAAAAGTCTTAGAAAACCGGCACCTCGATTCGATCATTTTTTTTCGCGGAAATTAATTTAAGTAAACAAATATTTATTTACAAAATTACTTTTACTCTTAAAAACCACTTAATTTAGCTAATTTAATTTAAGGCCGGGGTAAAATTCAAATTTTTTGAGCTAAAAAAGAAAACTGCCAAAATGCAAAAACCTAAATTTTTAAATTTTTAAATAAAAATATAAAAATATAAATTTTATGTGGTCCTTCACATAGGCATGGCTAATGGTGCCATTGAATGTAATTGTTCAGAGCGCTCTGCATTTTCATTGGCTCATAAGTCTAATGATTCATCTCTGAAAGTAGTACAGAATACAGTTGCACATACGGCATCATTATAAAGTCGTATGTATTTCGATAAACAATATTATTAACAAGTAATATATGTAGGTTAAAAACAAATTTTTATATTTTATAGAAAAAGCTCTCTTAGATTAGAAAAGTTCATTATTTTCAAATTTAGCATAAATCAATCATAAATTACCCCCTTTAAATTAACCGCAATTCAAAATTGGGGAAAAAATTCCAAATCCAATCGGTTCCATACAAATCCGATTGTCAGGGAAAAAAACATACAATGGGTTCATTTGTGAATCAGCATTGATATGCCAATTTTCATAGAAAAAAAATTTTCAGATTAAAATCAATATAATTTGTCACGAAATCAAGTCAGAAAATTTAAATACAATAAATATTTTATTGTCAATACAAGGCATGATTGAATCAATTGTGAGTATTGATTATGAAGTGCAATGGCATACGTCAATCCGATGAGCATACGTAATCTACAGAAATTGGTCCATTTCAACGCAGCAATATCATAACTCAAACAAATAATAATAATAATAATAATAATAATAATAATAATAATAATAATAATAATAATAATAATAATAATAATAATAATAATAATAATAATAAAAATAAATGAGTCATACAATTAATAAATACATATCTTGAAACACTAAATAATAATAATAATAATTTTTTTATGTTAATAATAATCATAATTATTATTATAATAATATGTACAATCTGATATGGATATTGGTCTCTAGTATTTGAATATAAATATCAACCTATACCTAATACATATGCATTATCTAAATATACATGAACACAAGGTATGAGGATGCTGAGAAGGCATTTATTGAGGCAGTATATTATAATACTTATAGTTATATACTATAATAAAGATAATAATAATAATGATAATAAATATAACCATAAAAAAATACAGATAACAAATATGTACACGTCACAGCTCGCTGAGTACGATTTTGAATCTACATCTACATGGATACATCTATAAAATAAAAAAATCTTCCATCCAGAAAATCACACATAATAAAATATATAAAAATTCACACAAACCAAAACTATAAGAAAAAATGTGTGCATGACAAAAAAAACCAAAAAAGGACCACTGAAAAATTTTTTCCTAATATTTTTCTTTTGTTTGGACAAGGCCGATAAACTGACGAATTTCGCTCGGTTCCATGCCGGAAATCGAAAACATAAATTCACTGAATAAGATCTTTTTTTTACCGGCCGGTACTAAATTTTGTCAAGATGAGTTATCTGAATATAAAAAAGAATTAATTAAACATTAAAACAAAAAAATAATCTTTATTTTGAATAAAATTTCAAATAGAAAAATCTATAAATTTTTCGCAGAATTTTTTTTACTGATGCTTCGATTGACATTTTATCTGGATTAATTAAAAAAAAACAAAAAATAAAATTTTACGAATAAAATTTTTTTTGAAAATATTTTGAAATTATAGCAATTGATTAAATTTAATTAAACGATTAATGAGGTGAAAATTGCAAAAATAGAAGAAAAAACTTACTAGACTGCATTTTTTTTCGTTCAGAGACTTGGGAATATCCCGGAACGCGGCCCGCGTAACTTCGTAGCTTTTATTTAAATCTAATAAAGTATAAATGACGCTTGTTATATATACCTACTCAGGTAGGAACACACGCACACACGCACACACACGCATTCTGGTTTTAGAAATTGCTAGCCTTAGCGCTACCGTTGTCAGGTGTGTTGCAAGTTCTATTGCTGAATCGCTGCTGTTGTTGATCAATTGTTTGTGTGCATGTCTGCGAGTGGCTCTACGATGCCATTGTCATATGTTGTAGAAACACCCGTAGAAATGTCATGTATTTTCTGAATCATTATATCTACTACTTTAATTTCAAATGTCATTTGAAAGTTTTTTTTTAATCTGAAATTTGTGAGTAATATATATTTATATATTTAACAAGTAGTATGGAAAATTATTATTATTATTATTATTTTTAAAGTTTTAAAATGTTTTCAAGAGAATTATTATTTATTTATTTTGATAATAATATGATGAAGTCTCATTTATTATTGGAAATTTCAATATTCATTTAGCCAATGTCTTTTAAAACAAGTGAACAAAATTGGGTATATCATTTACAATATTTGAGAACAGTTTTTCCCCGTACAAAGTTACATAGGAATACTATGTATTATATTGTTTACTTTTACTTTGTAGCCATAGAAACAGTCGTTAAGTCATTAAGCAACACATTATAGACAATTTTCTATTAGAATTATTATAATATTTCCCATGCTTATTCCACCCAGGAAATCTCTTCTTTTTCGTTAAATTTTTTGTTAATATTAATGTATAGTTTGAATATTAGCATTTAAAAAAATGTTCATTTGATAGAAATTGAGTTTGATTAAACAAGCGTAATTGGTTGACTATTGTAAATTAGAAGGAGTTTGTTTGAATGATTTCTTGTTTGTTTTTTTTTCAGATTTAATATATTTTTTATTTAATTAATGACAGAGAATATTTATGTCAAAGAAATTATAGATCAATAAGATTATGTCTGTAGAATAATAAAACTTTTTTTTCAAAATCTAATTTTTTTTGTTTTAATTGAGTGAAGTTTTTAATTAAAATAATCGTTAAAATTTATCGATTAATTTGTTTAAACATATTTTTAATACAAATAATTAATAATTTGTTAATCGTTATGGATCATTTAATTGAAAATTAAATCGATTTTCTATAACTTTATTTTTGTTTTAATTAATATTTAATGATGGAATTTAAATTACAGGTTATGGATGGTTGATAAGGTACAATTGGAAAAAATCATTTTAATTAATATATAAAATTAGTGTGTTCATATTTTCCCATCTAAAATACCACATTATTTCCCATATTATGATCCTAGCAAAAGGGCAATGTAACGAAATTTTAGGTAATGCGAAAAATCCAGAATTACAAAACGAAAAACTAATTAAATATTTATAAATATATGAATTAATTTGATTTATAATAAGAAATTCTGAAAAGAGTAACAATGAGATACGAAGGAAACCATTTTTCTAAGGAAAGATAGGATTAATAGAATACTAAAAGTGCCGATCAATTGGTCTTCGAGGTCGAAATCTAGGATACCAAATAAATGCTGTAGGATTTTTTAAAAAGTATTTACTATTTCTAAAATGAATTTGCTATAAGCTACTTCATACTCAAGTGACATTTTGTTGTTAAAGATAAAATACACCAATACGGAATAAACTCAAAATTATGTGTTCATTGATATTTTTAATGTTTGCTGATAAATCCGTATGACTAATAAATATACATGCAAACATCAGGGAGAGAATGCACTTTTAAGCTTATAACTGATTGAATTTGGAAACGATAATTTTTAACATCTCATCAGTATAAAGCAGTGTTTCTTAACCTTTCTAGCAAGCCGCACCCCGTTGTATCTGAAAATATATCTCCGCACCGCATTGAAAAATGTATTTTTATAGACTAGAAAAATACATTTTTTGCAAAACTTATTGTTTATTGAAAAACATTGTACATTTTATATAAATACAAAACAATATTATTTTTATTAATGACTAACCTGTTGTTGTTTGTTCATTATTGTACTGGCGATGCGATGTTCCTTTATTGAAAGACATACGCGTAAGTCATATCTTGCATTTAAGCCATTTCTCGCTTTAGTTTTTATATGCAAAAGCCATGAAAATCGCATTTCGCACAAGTAGGTGGTAGCAAAGGGTAAGAGTAACTGCAGAGCTCCGTTCGCCAACTCTGGATAACGTTGTAACTGTGAATATCAGAATTGTTGCAATTTTAATTGTTCGAATTCCATTTGAACATGTCCATTTGCTCGCATTTCAATAAGTTGATCTTTTTTCAGATCACTATCATCCATCAAATTTAAGTCAAAAAGAAATGGATTCAGTATCCATATCTGAGTTTTAATAATATTTCCGGTAGAAAAATATCCAGTCTCAAGAGGTTTCTGGACAAGTCAGAATACACAATAGTTGACACAATAATTGACTCAACCTTACACACACCTATCTGCCTGTTCGCGTTCGCTCGTAGAGTTTCGTGCCTTTTTGTAGCGTAAGTATACGCCCATCGGCAACGGCTCTTTCCTGTGTTTTTTGCTGATAAGTGCACTAAGTGCTTCAAATTTTATGAGCTTCAATATTGGGGACACTATTACAGATTTCAAATATTTTATTATAAGAAATTTAATAATTTTTATGGTTAGGTAGTGGGCTTCTCCCGCACCCCAAGGGATGCGGGCACCCCCGGTTAAGAATCACTGGTATAATGTCTTGACTTCAGAATCATAGATAATATTTTACAACTTATATAATAGGATATTATAAAACAAAAGAAAATGAACATAAGATTAAGTTAACTGGAACTTAAGTATATATATATATATATATATATATATATATATACTTAACAAAGTTATGTAATATTAGATCGGAATTGCATAGAAAGATATACAAATGAATCTTCCTTATAACTGATAAGGACGCCTTATATGGGACACTGTAAACAATAAGTATTACAAAATTGTTATAAAAACTAAAGTTTAAAACAAATTCGAAGTGAGTTTTTAGGGTTCAAAAATAAAATTGCATGCACTCGCATGCTTAATTTAGTAAAATCATTTTTACGTTATTTCCATTGTGACCAAAGATCCAAAATTTTAATGCATCACAAATTTTCGGCATTTCATTTTTGGTTAATTTTAATGTCCATTTAAATCCGATTGTATAATTCGAATTAGGGGGGGGGCATGAAATTAGCTTGCCCTAAAATGTGAATAATCGCATAAAGAAGACATGTTCATTTAATAAAGATAAAATGAATTATTTTCAAAATAAAAAAGCCAAATCCCAGAATTAAATTTCAAAAATATTTTTGTTCCCTAGTAGCCTATTTAGCGGGAGAAAAAGACAATAAATGTTTTGACAAAGGAATGTTTCTTTTTTTTGCCGACATTTTCCTAACGTCTCTAGAAAGCACAGAAAATGGCAACCGGCATGTCAATATTTGTGCGGCAGGTGTCAGCAAAACCGCAAAAACAATATCGATTTTTCCAAGAATATTTTTGGGAGAATTTCTGTTAATCGATTAATAACACAAAAAGGCGCATAATTCTAATTTATTTTTTGGTTATTAAAATTCTATATAAATGCCGCTTTGTGTGTCTTTTTTCTTTGAAAGAAATAATTTCTACACTAGTACACAACCTAGTTACCCCTGGACCGAGTGACATAATCATAATGACTTATAAGCGTTATAACCTGATACTGCTAACCTTCAACTAAACTTGACCACCGTATTCAAAAGTTTAATCTTTGTTTAAATTTATTTTTGTTTAATTCTTTTATCAAAACATTGGTCAGTCTTTGAGAATTTACGATTGTTGCAGGATGTCGAAAAGATCTATTCCAATGTTTATAAGCTTCCGTAACTTTTCTTCAGCCCGAGAATGATCCTTATAATTTATTTTTTTGACAAATATTTCTTCTATAGTGTAAGAATAAGTCAAATTCGTTTCTGGTAGCTGTTGAACTGCTGCTATCTGCAACTCTACTTGAGATTGTATTATCAGTAAAATCCTTTATATTTTGTTCACTTTTCATCTACTTTTTTTCTTGTGAGTATAGATCAAAAATGGAAAAAAAAATTTGTGATATCCAATGATAATGTGTATAAATGACAAATTGAGGCGGGATCGAAAATGTTTTTGGTCACTTAAATTTACAAATAGTAATATTTAAAATATTTAAAAATAATATTAAAAATAAATCATTTCATTAATTTATAAAAATTCAATATTTATTATTATTATTATTATTATTATTATTATTATTATTATTATTATTATTATTATTATTATTATTATTATTATTATTATTATTATTATACTGGTAACTGGAAAAATGTTCAGTTGGAATCGATAGAATTATGTAACTATAAATTTTATTTAACTGATTTGTTTTAATTATACGCCAAATGTCTTCATTTTACAACCATCAGCAATGTGCCATCTATGTAGAGTCCAATAAATGCAGAATGTGGCTCACGGTAAATCGATAATCCAGTAAAAATTTGATATTTTCTAATCTGACGTCTTATTGATCAATATTCGCAGCACCGACGCATGACTCATTGATCAATATTCGCAGCACCGACGCATGACTCATTGATCAATATTCGCAGCACCGACGCATGACTCATTGATCAATACGCAAATCTTTTCTCACGTTTCACCTATACAACCACACAAACAAATCAACAACACAATCTCTGTGCATTTGTGACGATTTTTGCTTCCATTAAAACAACTCAGCAACTCCATAGCTGAAGTGCTTAAGCTCATTTTATTCATAGACATTATTGATTTTTCTCAGAGTGGCTTTTGCGAAAATTAAACTAACATTCAGTAAAATATTATATGAATTGTATTGCATTTTATTATTATTAGTTCTATAATATTTATTATTATTACATTTATTATTATTATTATTATTATTATTATTATTATTATTATTATTATTATTATTATTATTATTATTATTAAATATTTAAAATTTATTTATCCACGAACATTGTAAATAATGTTTAGTAGAAATTTTTAAAAAATTTACGAAATATATAAAATTAAGAATTATTTTTAAATTTTAATCACTAAAATATTTATATTTTGAGAGAATATTCAAATTAAAAGATAAAAATTTTATTAAGGTTTTGTATTTGATATACTCGAATTATTATGTGAAAATATTTCTTTTAAATAAACTTTTATTATTATTATTATTATTATTATTATTATTATTATTATTATTATTATTATTATTACTATTATTATTATTACTATTATTATTATTATTATTATTATGATTATTATTATTATTATTATCGACTTTGTCCAGCTCAAGTATAATTTCTAAAAATTTATAAATGCCGCAAATTTCTGTTGCATAGAATTATTATTTGATCATTTGTCACCATGAAAGTAAATCAATTTATTATCATTATTATTGTTATTGTTTATTATTATTGTTAATATAATTAATAAATAATTTAATAAATTTGGCAATGATTTAATTAAAAGATAACGCAAATAAAAACTATTCGTACGATATATTTTGACAGCATAACTGTCATCTTCAGGTACAAAAAACGAACTAAAAATATTATGAATTAACTTATAATTAAACAAATTATTTTTTTAATATTAATTTAATTTTCTGATAAATAAACTCTTTAAAAAATATTTAAATACTCTTAACTAATTTTAAAATCTTATTTATATAAATATTATCATTTTTATCTATATTATAAATTTCTAAAAAATAATGTAATTTATAAATTTATATTATTTTAATAATATTAAAATTTAAAGATTTTTTATAATTAATAAGCTTTATTTTTACCAGAATAAAACAATGAGATAATTTTGCTAACATGGAACATGTCTCCAAATTGATTCGAAAAATTTTTACCGAACAAATTATGCTTTTTTTCCCAAAAATTGAATTATCTACAAGAAACACTTGAAAAATAAAAAAACCTATCAACACATTTCAAGGGGAATATTTGCTTCATTGTGATGACTGGCAAAAACTAGTAAAACTCCCTAGTAAAATGAGCAGTCTGTTTAAGTAAATATAACTCTGTTTACCAACAGCGAGTCTGAATACGGACGGTTACAGCTGCAATTATGTTGTGAAACTCACCTATCTCTGTTGTGATGGAAGAGCACGCTCCGAAACGGCCTCATCCTTGTTGACGAGAGCTGACATGAAATCTGTTGCCTAGCCTATTTTGTGTACAAGGATTACTACTGAATGCCTCGCCTCCTCTGATGTACGAGACCCAGAAAATGTTAAATGATGACTGTGAGTAATTGTTTAATTATCAAGTCCTTCGTCAATTGTTCGTATATTTATGTTCGCCGTGAGCGAGACAGATTAGTTACAACTGCAATTTTTTCTAATAAAATTTTATTTCAGAGATTATGTTTTTTACCTGTCAGATGTAAATGTAGAAATTATTTTTTTTATTTTGACCTCATTTTCTCTCTAATGAAATTGTTTTACTACTTTCATTTCATTACATCAATCAGCAATATTTAATTTTAAAAAATTTTTTTTGATTAGTTTTATGAAATATTTTTTAATTTGATACAAAATATATTCTTCCACAAGAAAAGTGTTTTGAGTTTATATCTATTTAATTTTATTTTTACACTTAAATTAAATGATGATAATAATAATAATAATAATAATAATAATAATAATAATAATAATAATAATAATAATAATAATAATAATAATAATAATATAACTAATAAACTTTAAAAATATTTTTTGTCGATAGCGTAATCATTTAAATAAACATAGATTAAATACAAAACAATGTAAGAGAATTTATGCAATGTTTATTCATAAAATGAAATATTTCGATCTAACAAACCAAAATTCAACAATTATTTCGCTTTCGACTTCTTCATTGTTTGACCTTTCTTTTCCACCATTGTTTTTAATAAATGACAAAATTTTAACTGAAATAAACTTTTTATAATTATAAAGAAGTTGTCCAAGATCATTACCAAATACAAAGTTTCTTCATTTGCGAAATAGATATAAATGCTGTGCCTCCTTCTATATAAATAAATTATTTGTGTGTCTGACTGCAAATGAATTTTTCCTTTAGTCTAGATGCTAACAATTTGCAGATTTCTTTGATAAATTCATTTCCCTGAATAGGTCATTCAATTCTTCTTCACGTAATTTTTGTTTAGGCATCTTTTTTTTGATAAATTTTTGGCGCATTTTTTGAATTAAAATTGTTTGAAATATTTTTTTCAATAAATTCTTTTCATTCACAAAAGTTTTTCGGTCGCACTATAGTCAGGGGGTATTTTTGACTCTCGATAAAAAAGCATAAAATTAAAATTGGTTCAAATCGCCTACGATGGTCACAGAGGGTATTTTTCATCCACAAAATATTTCTTTCAAATACACTATAGTCAGGGATATTTTTTGACTCTCGATAAAAATGCCTAAGATAGAAATTGACTTGAATCACCTATCAATAAAAAAGCATAGAAATATTTTATCGATTAAAAAGCCTAAAAATAGTTCTTTGATTAAAAAGCATAAGTAATTTTTCTTGATAAAAAAGATGTTTTTGATTTCAGCATATCAGAATTGTTCAGATTCAGTTCTTATATCATAAACACCAAAATACTTGTTGACATTGTAATGTAAACTAAAAATTAATAGAATTTGGTACAATTAAATAATATGGGATTTTAGGAATATTTATCGAATGGTACTGAGTATGGAACCTTCCAAATATCTCAGCTGCCATACAATTAAAATGGAATTCTATATATGAGTAGCCTTTATGTGGCCAACAAATTCATTGAAACGAGTCAAATATTTTTCTGAACTACCAGAAATCTATAAAGGAAATGTAGAAAAGATAGAGTCTAATAAAACAATAAAATATTTCTCCCAGTTATTCAGCCAATTCTCAACCAATTTCCGTGAAATGCGTATTAAGAATAATTTCTGTTTTATTGAAAACATTTTTCAAATTAAAACAAAAATGATGTATCGTTTTAATTTCTTCGGTTGATAGAAATTATGTACCGGTTTAAACGGAACGCATTGAAAAATTCCCAATTGTTTCCCATTTCTATTAATTACATCATTGATGATGTCACAATGTGTGTATAAATATTGATGGATTAGTCGACCTATTAAATTCTGATTAATTTAAACAAAATTAAATTTGTTATTGAAAAAATATACGATTTGAAATATTAAAAGAAAATAAAGTAACAATATTTTATTTTCTTAATTTTTTTTGTTTAAATCTTTTTTTTTCAATGTCTTTGAATGATTTCCAATTCCATTAACCCCATTATTGATGACATCATAGTTTGCGTTTCTATTTTTACGGGTTAGTCGACCTATAAAATTATGATTAATTTAAACAAAATAAACAAATTATTCAATATATAGAATTCATGATTTGAGTCATTACAATTCAACAAACAAAATGAAAATATTTTTTTTCTTATAAGATTTATTTTGTTTGAATCTATCTTTACTGTCATTAAATTGCTAGCGTTTAAATGAACTATCTGATTTGAGTACCGACTTTGAATATGAAGTTTAGCAGTTCAAAGAAATTTAATGAGTGTATGTGAAATGTAAAAAAAATACTTTGATCAATCTCCGTAATTTTTGTTTTAATTTACAATGTTGAAATTAAATTGTTTTAATTGATATTGCTTATCTAGTATAATTACCTATGTAAATTCCAAATACAAAAGAACGAAAAAATCACAATTGATATAAACAAAAAATATTTAAGGAAAAATCAATACTTAATGTTTTATAAAAAAATTTCACTTGTATTGAAGTTGAAGTAATTAAAACAAAAACAACTTATTTAATATTGATTTATTTAGAATATTGTTAAAGGAAAGTTTTTTTTATTAGAGCTGGTTTTTTCTCCTCTATACACGTTTACTTAATTCTTCGACAGCAAGAAAAAACAAATATAATATTTAAACAAAAGAATTTTCTTTCCTCATTAAATTCATGTGTTGTTCTTATTCGTTTTACTGTTCGTATTATTAATAATATTTTGTTTTATCGTGTGTGTAAAAAATAATAGATTGTTTTAAATGTTGAAATCTTTTTTGGAATAATCAATTATTATTTTGCATCGTGGAGATCTGCTTTGTATTATATAATTTGTGTTTTAGTTATAATTTTAGTAATAAACTTCAGGAACCCGATAAATTTATTTATATTTAAATGGTTTTCAGTTTAAATGGAATGTTACACTAGGACTGCCGGAAAAGGTCAGTGGATAATACTTGCCTGTCAGAGTAAGTAGTAATTTAGTGGTAACATTTGTATATAGAAAAGTCACATTTCAAGTCACAGCAAAAAGCACTATTAATAGGGAAGAGAATAGAGCTCCCTTAGAAAAAAAGTACAAGAAACATTATAAAACGTCTCCTAAATGGTAACTCCGAAAATTGGAAAAAGAATATATTTTAAACTATCTTCGTCCCAGAATATATAACAATAGGGTACATTGTGACCAATATATGCTCATTTCTCTAATTTTATATAACAATGACACGTACATTTAATAAAAATTTTTGCACCTGGGGAAAGCGGAATGATTTTGACCCCAACTGAATTTTATAAGAAATAAATAAGGATTTTCATTAAAAAATATTTATCGGTTTCATCAAACGAATTTCACAATTGTTATAGTAAATAATACAAACAAATAATGTAACTCATCGTTTTAACCAACTTGTTTATATAACTTATTATAATATTTGCATTATACATCGTTGAGTTTAAGAAATTTATTATTATTATTATTTATTATTATTATTATTATTATTATTATTATTATTATTATTTATTATTATTATTATTATTATTATTGTTAATATTATTATTATTATTATTATTATTATTATTATTATTATTATTATTATTATTATTATTATTATTATTATTATTATTATTATTATTATAAAAACAGAATCACACAAAATTGGCAATGAATTAAATTAAAAAATAGCTAAAATTTTTTAGCCAAAATTGTTATATAATTTATATTAAGTAATTACAAAATTAAAGAGAACATCAATCCAAAATATATATTCAGCTACAATATATTTCGACTGAATAACAGTCTTTGTCAGGTAGTCTTGAACTTTAAACTATTTAGAATAAATCATTGTTATTTAAACAAATTTCTGCTTTTAAGTTCTCAAAACATTTTATCAAAAATTAAAAATTTTGCTTTTTTTAAATCACAAATTCTATAGTGTTAAAAAATTAATTTTTTGAATTTTACAAAAACCGAGACTTAAAAGAAATTTAAATAAAATTTTCAACAAAAATATTTAAAAAATTTTTACGAAAACTATTTTACATTTTGTTTCATCCTCCATTAAAATATTGCGCTTACTAATGTCAATCAATTTCATCAGTCGACTGTGATCGAAATCTTGTCATCTCTGTTCTCATGTTCTTGATAACTGTCGACTGAAAGAATTGATTAGCACCAGTAAATACAATTGTTGTCTGAAATTTGTGTTTATAAGTTGATTTCAAATCCTACTTAGATTTTGTTCGGATCTTGGCTTTCAATGTATATGTCATGGGTGCAACACTACATACATTAGAATGACTGCCCGTCACGTCCGCTTTCAAGATTTCGATCACAGTCGACTGATGGAATTGATTGATATTAGTATGCGCAATTTTTTGAAGGAGGATGAAACTAAGTGTAAAATAGTTTTGGTACAATTTAAAATCAGAAATTTGTTTAAATAACAATGATTTACTCTAAATAGTTTAAAGTTCAATACTACCTGACGAAAATTGTTATTCAGTTGAAATATATTGTAGCTGAACATATATTTTGGATTGGTGTTATTATTCTTTAATTATTATTGTTATTATCATTATTATTATCATTATTATTATTATTATTATTATTATTATTATTATTATTAGTTTTAGTAGTATTTTGATTATAATTATATTTCAGTGACTAAAATATAAATTAAGGAACAAATCCTCATGCTGGTTAATGTGTTTAATTAATGAAAGTAAAAAAGTCTGTAAAAGTAATCGATATTCACAGAAAATTATTAGAATTTCCTCACTAATTGCATCGTATCCGTTAATAGAATGATAAATTTACTCTTTATGTATTTTTCATAAATAATTTTTCATTTTCCTAACATTCGATTAGTTAATTAATCTATGAATTTCATAATTTTTAATGATTTTCGATTTATCAACCTTTTGGAACATTAAAACAAATTGTCTATTGATTTAAATGAGTAGATTAGTAAAACAAATCTAAGATAAATATGTTTTCAGTTAAATGTTTTTTTAGAACTCTCCAAAGTTGATAGATATGTTTAAGTACACTTTTAGCATATCATTAACATTGATGTACTTTTTTCGTAAATAAAAAAAATTGCTATTTAAAATATGATCATAAATCCTTACAATAATGCATATAAGGTTAATTAGTTTAAACCAAAAAATGTGAAATCCGTCATTTTGATGTGTTGCTAGTTAAAGTGTAAAGTAAAAACTAATGATTTCTCACAGTCATATCCAACACACGGAAGTTTTGATGAATAATAAATAATAATATAAATATAATAAAATATAAAATATAAAATAATGTTTTTCTTAGTGAATATTTTAATGTGTTAATTTATTATTATCAAAAACGCTTAGGAGAAGATGTCATATAAAACTGATTTATATTATGTTAAATAAATTTATGATTAACCTGCGGCCTATGAACCGCATGTAGTTCTTTCCATACATTTCCTCCTTCTAACACTAATATAAATATATAAAATTATAGGAGACCAATAATACTATTGGAGGTAGTTTCTAACCCTTGACCTCGAACTCTTACATGATAAACTCCATGCCTACTTTATGTGAACAGACAACAATAGAAAATAAATATTTGTTTTGACCCATTTGAAAACTCTAGTTGGATATGGCTTATTTATATAGTGTGAAATGAAGATAAAATTGGTTTGTATTATTTGTCAATCATCAGCACATTATATCAGAAGGTGCAAACTGAATGATATCGATATCAGAATGGCATTTCCAACTACTGATAAATATACTTCAAAATAATAAGTTGTTAAAATATTCAAGTTGTAATTGAATAGAATTTTGAAATGATTGAAAATCTTATTACTGCTAGCCACACTAGAAGCGAATCTGTCAATGCAATTACAAAAAAGCAGCAAAAGACAATTAATTCTAGATTCGTTACCAAAACAAGTTAAAGCTATTTTAAATTTTAACATCAAATGCAATGGAAGAAGTTTTTTGGAAGAAGAAAAATGGCTATAAAATCTAAATTTAATTGAAATTTGTGATCTATTGCTGGTGGAAGAAACTATTATTTTATCAAAAGACTATAAAAAATAGACAAAGTTGAGGAAGATGCTAGAAGCTGATTTATTGGAACTGTTACATCACAGATATATATTCTACTACAATATGAGACAAGTTTTTGTTCACAGTCGACTTTTGGAATTGATAAATATTAGTAAACGCAATTGTGTGCTGCAGGATGAAAATAAATGTAAAATGTTTTTTTATTTAAAAATTTGAAAATATTTTATTAAAAGTTTATTTAAATTTTGTTGAATTTAAATTTTATAAAATTTATTAAATAATTTTTAAAATAATTGGAATTTGTAAAACAGAGTTTAATATTTTTAATGGGAATAATTTTTAAAATTTAAATTAAGAATATTGTACTAGAATGTATATATATATATATATATATATATATATATATATATATATATATATATATATATATATATGTATATGAAAGTTCTTTTAGAATTGGTAGAATTTTCTAAAAATCAGAATCAAAGATGAAGAAATTGTTAGAAGGTTTATTAGGAAGAAGGAAACAGTATAAAGAGCATTTTGGAGAGGATATTATTCAGAGACTGACTTTCGAGAAGGCCAAAATACGATTAAATTTTATTTCAAACTTTTAAAGTAAGTAGATAGGTAAAATTAAAAATCAAAATAACAAAGAAAAGAAAAAGCAATGTATGACAAAAGAAAGGAGATTAAAATTCATAGCAGAAACCAAAATCCTTTTTGTTTATTCAACAGACTACTTTTATGTATGTACAATATGCCCTCCTATATGTATTTAAAGGCAATTAGAAAGTTATTCCTATCTAAGGAAGCTCAAATTCGACTATTCAAGATTTCATTTATCAGAAAATTTTCCCAAATATATTCCCAACCTCATAACTTGGCTAAATGTTTCAAAAATTTCCTTCCGCATTGAACTGTATTAAAACAAAAGTTAAAATCTTTTTCTATAAAACCATTAATTACTAATATTTTCAGCATAATTAAAACAAACAAATCAAGTTGTACTCAAATATGAAAAGCAAAGGTTTTGATCGAATGCTTGTCGCATCATCAATTAGATTTGTCACTAACAAATTTATTTTAAATAATTTTTTAATTAATTCATTAAAATTTTTTAATTGGTTATTTGCTTATTATTTCAAAATCTCTTTTCGAGGGCACGAACAAAAATTTTCTAATTTAAATGATTTAGATTGGTGGTTAAATTGGGAATATTTCTCATTCTATTTCATATCGATAGGACGGGAATATTCGCTAATTTCTGACAAGAAGGCATCCCACCCCCCTATCGTCGATATTATATCACTTCATAATTATATATGTTATCGAAACTATCATAGCTCTTCACTTTAATAGTCTGTATAGACTCTCAAGCAACTTGAAATGTAGAATTTTGTTTTCTTGTCAGTATATAATTATTTGAATAAATTAAAATTTTCTTATTTAAATTTTGTATAATTATTTCAAATTAAAAGTAAAATTTAAATTGTTCAAATTCACTAAATTTATTATTATTATTTATATTTATATTATTATTATTATTATTATGATTATATTTATTATTATTATTATTATTATTATTATTATTATTATTATTATTATTATTATTATTACTATTATTATTATTATTATTATTATTATTATTATTATTATTATTATTATTATTATTATGTATTATCATCATCATTCAATACACATTGCTAACATATATTACGTAAAAACTATTGTAATATATATCTTTATAGCGATATTAATCATTGGGTATACAAAAGGCGCGGATTACAAAGTTTATTTGTAATTTATATTTTGTAATTTCCCTGATTTTGTCATGATGTGACACATCTTCTCAATATGATTTATCAAGACTCCAGATTATAAATAAAAATTATTATTATTGTTAATATTATAATTATTTTAATTAATTATTATTATTATTTTTAGTTTGATAATTAATTATTATTATAATTGATATTATTATTATTAATATTATTATTATTACAAAAATTATTATTTCCACAAAACTGAAAAAATTACAACTTGACAATTTAAATGAAACTTTTTTAAATCAAATTTTTATTCTCTTGTTTAAATTTTAATTGCTGCATTGAAATGTGACAGACTTGTTTGTGTTGTTTAAATTGAATCCAAAAATAATTTTTGAAATTCATTGAAATTTTTTTGAATTATTTTGTAATTTGACAACTCATAAATTTTTCCTTTTATTTCTGAATTTTTTTATGTTTTTTTTCAATGTTTTACTCAGATATTTGTTGGTTCTGTTGTACTTGTTTGTCAGTAATATATTTGTTTGTAATAAAATTGATGATGGTGGTATTTAATTATGATATATTAATAAATATTTTTTAAAAAATTGATACACTTTTATAAAATAATAAATAACAACAGTAATCTTACCAGATAAATAATAGAGCAGCTGTTTTAAAAATTTTATTTTTTACAATATAATTCGACAACTTGGCTGTCGTTATCAGATACTAAACAACTTGCATAAGAACGATTATACTTAAAAGTTTATTAGTAATCACACACACACACGTAAATGAGGGGAATCGAATAAAATTTAAATGGTTAATTCATTTTATATGTTGATTTTTGAGTTAAATAAATGTCATCGAACTTGAAGAAGTAATACGTTCCTATTAGTTTTTAAAATCCTTAGATTACACGCTAAAATTTAAAATGTCTATTTCCAGCCTGCCTGTTTTATTATTCTTAAAAATATTACCGTCAAACTGTGTACAGAAATAACTGGAAGTGCATTCAATGTATGCAGAATTACAACCGCTTTATGATAAAGAAACACTTTACAAATGACCTAATATATTCTGCAGTTTGGTAGTCGGTATTTTATTGACAGTTGATACAGTAATTTGTTTAGCGTTGTCAGCAAATGTAGACAAATAATTTCGAATATGATAGTAGTGGAATGTGTCATATCCAGCACATGTCACATCCAGCACAGTACCCCCTCCCCCCCGGCTGAGAGAAAATTTTTCTAAGTCCAAAAGTACAAAAAATTTTCAAGACAATAACTCATTCAAGGTCATTGAAGCAAAGACCATGACTCATTCAAGGTCATTTAAACAAAGACCATGACACATTCAAGGTCATTGGATGACTCATCATATTTTTTCAAGGTCATGTAAACAAAGACCATGACTCATTCAAGGTCGTTGGGTGACTCACCATATTTTCCCAAGGTCATTTCAACAAAGACCATGACTCATTCAAGGTCATTGGATGTCTCATCATATTTTTTCAAGGTCATGTAAACAAAGACCATGACTCATTCAAGGTCGTTGGGTGACTCACCATATTTTCCCAAGGTCATTTCAACAAAGACCATGACTCATTCAAGGTCATTGGATGTCTCATCATATGTTTTCAAGGTCATGTAAACAAAGACCATGACTCATTCAAGGTCGTTGGGTGACTCACCATATTTTCCCAAGGTCATTTAAACAACGACCATGACTCATTCAAGGTCATTGGATGACTTATCATATTTTTTCAAGGTCATTCAAAATTTCTCAAGGTCATATTATTTTTAAACATTTTTAAATTTTAATTTACTACTTATTTTTATAAGTAGTATATATTTTGTAAATTTATTTTATTATTATTATTTTATAGATATTGTTATTATTTGTTTTAATCAAGTCAATAATATTTTTTTATTTTTAATTTATATTATTATTAAATTAAATTGTTTATTTTAATCAAGTCAATTATTTTATTATTATTATTATTACTTATTATTATTATTAATATTATAAATATTATTAATATTATTATTTTTATTTTTATTATTATTTTTATTATTATTTTTATTATTATTTTTTATTATTATTATTATTATTAATATTATTATTTTTATTATTATTATTATTATTATTTTATTATTATTACATGTTTTAATTTTTATTACATGTTTTAATTTTTATTACAAGTTTTATTTATTATTCTTTTTATTATTATTATTTTTATTTATTATTATTATAAATATTATTATCATTATTTTTATTACTTTTTATTAATAATAATATATATATAATAAAACAAATACATAAAAACAACTATATAAAAAACATCTATATAAAAACAACTATATATAAAAAAACAACAACTTCATAAAAAGTAAATCAATTATTAATAATACAATTAAACAAATATCAAGTTTTATTTCACATTTCTTCACGCTTGGCATTTGATTATGAAAATATTATAAATAAATAAAAATAAATAAATAAAAATAAATTATAACAAATGAAAATACCAAAGAGAAATTTTCACAATTTTTATTTTTCGAATATTTACAAGTTAATAAATATCAATAACATTGTCAAATATCTCATCAAATTGCTGATTGCGAACTGCTGGATCGGTTTCAGGCATTATTATATTACCACCAACATCAAGGACATCAACCCCTCTATAATGACCATATGCAAAACTCGAGTTTTTCCCTACCCAAGGTCTCTTATCGTCATGATTATTTAATGCTATTTTAGAATTTTTAAAAGTGAACAGCTGGTGATTTCGGGTTCCTATCCTAGTTTGAGGTACCGAAATAATAGTATTTTTATCATAATTCAAATATTATTGGTGTTTAATGTCGGTACCCGGTAATTTTACACCCTTAGTTCGCATTGTTGATTTATTTCCTAGCAAGCTATAACATTTAGGGCGCAAGAAAACCCACTCGCTATATCCTAACCCTTTACTCTCATCCTTGAACTTGCCAATAACCGTGTCAAGTCGTCTAGAATATAAAGGATGAGAAGGATCATAATTTGATGTATCTAACAGATCATCCGAAATCATCGCTTTTAATAAAATTTCTAATTTTAAATTTTTTATCTCCAAAAAGAAGCTATCTGTATCACCCGCTACTAGATTGATATCACAATTATAAATATCACGATATTTTTGTAACTCAACATACTGAAACTGGTACATCCGTAGTTTGGATAAATCTAGAACTGATTGACCGATATAACTAGGTCTATCCAAACATATTGAGTCCTTATTAAGATGAGCGGCAAAAAGATCATCAGTAATCTCTATTGTTTTTCTAAATGCCGGTTTTGACGAATATGTAATTAACTTTTCAGCTGAATTACATAATCGCAAATTCATCCTCTTTTTAAGGTTCTCAACAGATTTACCATACAGACTGTTGTTATACAATTTAAATAAATCTCTATATAATTCACTAACTGCATTTGCACGCAAGTTAGTGTTTTTATCGATATAATGTTTAAAAATAGGAGCTTGCTTGTATTTAATAGCTCTATGTATATGTGTAACCTTAGCCCCGAGAGAAAGATAAAGCCTGAGAAGCCTCCAATGAAGAACATAGTTCTTCTTAGGATAATGCGTTAGCATTAACTTCTCAACTTTTGAATTTGGTGGGCACATCTTTTCCGGTCCAATCGGAAAGTCATTTATAAAATCATGTAAATTATCTGGAATTTCGATATCAACTTCCATAGTATATCCATATGGAAGGATTTCAATATCCACAAAATTCGCACATTCATTCAAAACCTCATCCAAACCATCATACACCCAAGTAAAATCAGCGTAAGGAAGACTTTGGCTGAGAGCCCAACCATACAGATTATTTATATCTATGTACAATAATTCTGTATCCTCCGAAGCAGCAATGTAATGTTTGTTAACAAATGTTAACCCACCCGTATTCCACCTTCGTAAAAATTGAACATTTCCATGTCCTGTAAAAGTTCAATGGGTTCCGTTAATGTCATAAGCGCTGAAGCCCATGACATACCCGGAATGCCATAAAAGTTTAGAGGTTCAAGACCAATGTAAACAATAGCCTTGGCACGGAATTGTTGAAAATAGTCCGCAAGGAGGAATACATCAAGTTTAAGGTAAATTAACATATAATCACGCAAAGTCCTACAGTTTTGCTGCGTCCAGATTAGTTGTGCCCTATCGTACTCATCTTCACTTACGCCCCCCCAAATTGGAGGCAACTCATAAGTAGTCTCAAGAACTTCTTCAGAAACAGCAAAATTATACGGAAAAATACCTTTACAGTCGACTATAGAACCTTGAAAGACAGACGAAGTCAATGGAAGATAAGTTAGCGTTTTCACAGCCTTAGCTAATGAACAATTAACAAATTCCATACTGTCGATAAAGCGAACAGCCAATTTGTTAATGTGAACAATTAACGAAATAAATTTTTCTGTAGAGGTCGGTATGATATCTAAATTCCATGAAGGAAAGCGATCGAGACCATATTTTAAAATATGGTGAAGGTCATACCCTCTTAAATTATGAAAGACTATAGGTAGTAACCGATAAATCCTACGAGCTATATTACATTTTCGGCAAGCTGCCCCTAGATAATTACCAGTAAAATGGCAATGATCTCTAACCGGATTTACAATCGGTTTTTTACATAAATAACAGGTTCGACAAGATTTAAACTGTCGAACCTTACTGAAAGACATAGGCCCTATCAATTTATCAACTTCCGAATCATAGTACGGAATAACAATTTCAGTTGCAATTTCCTCAATTTTCTTAAGAAAATCAGGAATGCAATCAAGTCCGTAAAAGTAATAATATGATTTTGTGTTAGTATAATTATTAATTAATAAAAGACCTGCTGCAATAGGCATATGAATTTGATGATGTCTATCATCAGGAGGTAAAACCGATTCAAAATCGGCATAAATCACAAAAGGTGGGGTGATATGTTTAGAATAATTTAGGAATTCTAAATTTTTATTTTCGGGGAGCGTGTATAGGGTTGTGCCAGTCTGATTTTTGGCGCATAATGCAACATGTGTATTGAATGCATTATCTAATCTAAACCCATTAAGGCAATGTGGACACCAACGACATCTAATTTGAATGTTACAGTCAGGGTTTTGATGGCAATTCATTAACCAGTTGATATTGGTCACAGCGGTATAATGATATCTATCATTATTTTCAAGTAATAATAAATAAATAGGGTTTTCGTCAGTGACTTTGCTTCTATGGATCAAACTTAAATGAGAATGGTGAAAGACATAATTATCTGGAACCTCATCAATTATAACAGTTGGTGTGTACGAAAACACATTTATTGCTAATTTTAAAGTCGAATTTTTCTTTTCGAACTTTGGGATGTTTATTAATTTCATGGGACAATCCGTGATCTCATCGTACTCTAATTAGTCTAAAAACTCTGTATATTTAGAGACTCTTTGGGGGTTTTCACCAATTATATCTTTCTTTAATAAATAAAGAATAGAGTAAAGGAAGCACTTGTCGTCATTGTTTTTTATATTTACTATAGCTCCTTTATTTTTCAATGCAGAAGGGGTTTTAATATATTTATGTCCCGACAGACGATTAATAGAAGCATATTTTGTTAAAATAAAGTGAATTTCCATAATATTAATAACACGCCATCCACTGCCTAAATGGGTGAATTGTTCTATTTTTTCATTAAGCTTATTAACCCCTTCGCTTAAAAAGTTATCTGAAAATGTCTCCGCATTATTCGAAAAATAATTGTCACGGATATCGCCATCTTTTTCAAATTTAATTAATATAGCGAATTGAATTTTAACGCTCCCCATTTTATTTATCTCAAAAATTAATTTATTACTGATTCGCTCAGTTAAAGTTACTGTAATTAGTTGCGCGTTAGATATATCAAAACGTAAAGTTTTGATAGCGCCATTTAAATTTACTGAAATGTCCGGCTCATTCTCTAATACAGAACCTCCGAATTGTATAATATTATTTATAATAGGTATATTACTTATAATATTTTCATTATTTATAGTAGGTATAGTATTTTCATTAATTATAATAGGTATATTATTTATAATATTTTCATTATTTATATTATTTATAATATTAGAGTCATCATCATCACTGATTTCGATGACTTCTTTTTTAATTATTTTATTTGGGATATTAATTTTAATAGGTGCAGCAGGTCTTTTATTCTTTTTATTTGATGTTTTTTTATTTTGTAGTATATTCAAAATATCGACGTTATTTTTATTAATTTTCTTAAACATATTTATTTTACTCGACTTGAAAGAATTTAAATGAACCGCATGTTCTCTATAAAATTCTTTATATTTTGTGTTCTGGGATGTTTTGCATATGGCGCAGATAAAAAAGTTGATGCCATTAAATCTATGGCGGTAATATTTTTTCATTTCTTCATGGCAACTTTCATTATATTGCAATGATGAGATACAATATATCGGATAAAAAGTGCCTAATAAAAATAATAAATTAAATACCTATATAAAGTTACTAATAATTCTAACTATGATATAAAATATCTAATAATTCTAACAAATAAACCTATATAAAGTATCTAATAATATTTGCATGCTCACTGCAAACTATTTAATAAAATATCTAATAATTCTAATAAATAAAACCTTAAATACAATAATATTTGCATGCTCACTGCAAACTATTAAATATGATATAAAATATCTATTAAAATAATTCCTATATAATTCATATATAATTCAATTACGTAAGATCTATAATAAAAAATGCCTATATAATTCAAAAAACTATTTGTTCAACTATATTTGTTTATAATTTATTATGTTAATATATGTTTCAGTAATAATACTTTTTTCTTTTTTTTTTAAAATATATTATAAATTAATGATATTTGAAGTATTATTAAAATAATACTTTAAATTTCATCAATTTAAAAATATATTTATCATAAAACTTTTGAAATAAATAGATCCTTATTATAAATTTATTATAAATTATTATAAATTATTATAAATTATTATAAATTATTGATATTTGATGTATTATTTTAATAATACTTCAAATATCATTAACTTAATTTCGATAAATAAAAATAAATAAAAATAAAAAACTAACATTTATCTCCTGATTCCGACGAATCATCATTCTCTATAGAAGAGAGGTCCTCCATATCTTCCCCAGTAACGGGGGGCATCTCCAGAAACGGTGGCATTTTGATGAGCATTTTCTTCCCCAGAAATGGGGGCATCTCCAGAAACGAGGGCATTATGATGAGCATCTGCATCCAAATCAACTAAAATGTTTTTTTTAAATATATAATAAAATTAAATTAAAATTTACCATCTTCGATAATATCGTCTTCGCTATCGCTGATAACAATTGTATCTTCGATTAAAATAACTTCTAAAATAATTTATAAATAAAACATATATAAAATTAAAATTTACCATCATCTTCGATAATAATAACATCATTTTCACGATCTAACTGATCTTGTATTTCTGTTAATGTATACCAATCTAGAAAAATATAATAATAAAATTAAAAATAAATAAAAAATCCTTACCAGTTTCATTCTCGAGAATACTTCTTAAAATATTATTGTTCATTTTTTGAAAATTTTTGAAAATAGCGCTTCAGAAATTTTTGAAATAATTGTGACAAATTCTGCATTTGTCAATTTTTATAAAGAGAATAATATTTTCATGATTTAGCCAATCACATTTTAGCAATACACACATAAAGGTGAGAGATTTTTACGCATGCAATCTATACTGTGTAGGCATGCTTTCTTTGTAAAACACATGCAGTCTACACTGTGACTGCATGCGTTCTTTGTAAATCACATACATACTTTTGTTTGTATGTGTTTTCTTTATTCAATTTTGTGTATGCATGCACTTATCATGTGATGATCACGCACTTATCATGTGATGATCATGCATTAGCTTATCTTTAATTAAACACATAATAATAATATTAATAATAAAAATAATAATAATAATAATAATGATATTAATAAAACATAGCAATAAAGCATAACAATATCAATAAAACATTTATTAAACATCAAATCGTTTGGACAATAACCAAGCTAAACAATGTTGACCACATGTTAAGGTCCATGGTTTTTGATACATAGTTTTATTATACACAATAGGTTTACCCATTGTTTGAAGTTTCAAAACCATTAAAGCCGGATAATAGAAACCTATAGGATCAAATACAAAAATCTTGCTAGGTTTCATATATATTGCTAACCAATGTTCTCCACCGAGATGAGATGATTGAGTATTGACGATTATGGCTTGATTATTACGTAAATATGGAATTTTATCAAGAGGAAATATACCTAAAAATTCATGTCCTAGTATTTGTTTTCCAATTCTATAGATCTGAACAGAACTACATCAATAATAATAATAATACATTTAAAAACTTACTCCATGACAAATTATCATAAATTATCTATACATTTATACCACTCAAACCAACATTTTCAAACCAATAATGTTCGTTCAAACCAATAATGTTTGAACTCTGTTCAAACTAGTACTGTTCTGTTTGCAGTTATTTGAACTTCATTTTGAAATACGCCATATATTACAACATGTACCGGTTCAGTTGTAGCTTTAGCAAACTTTATATCTAATCGTAAATTTCCATTTTGAGGTAATTGACTCTGATTTAAATCAAATTCGGGTGCCAAAACAAATGTGAAGAATGGATATTTGCTTTTAAAATCTTCAGGAGTTATACCACAATTAAGGTTTTTATCCAAATAACCCATATTTCTCACTATACTCTGCATATATGTAGTACAATAATTATCATTATCGAAATCTTGAGTATATGTTTCTCTGTAATCACTATTTTTCGATAAAGTTAGCGATGTTACACCAAAGTTTTTGAAAATTGAGCTCGATGTTAAGTATGATCCATTAATTTGAGATTCACTTTGAAATGTTACCAATATAAAGTTGGGCATTCTTCTATCTCCAAATATTTGTTCCTTATAGAAAGAAGCTGAACCTTTAGCAATTGCAAATTGAACAATTTCCTTTGTTTTCAATGGATATATTGCATGCTTAGAATTAAGCCCCAGTTGATGACCGGCTAATACAGAAGGCTCAACACGAACTCTTCTTACCAATAATTGTGCATCAACTAATTGAAGAATTGGAGCTGTGGTGGCACTTGTTAGTGATAATGCCGAATCAGATCTTTTCAATCTAATGTGTACATTAACACCCGGGAGTAAATATTTCGGTTGATCCATAAAATCGAGTTGTAATGATGAGCACATTGTAAATAATTTCGAGCCTTTAATCCACTTTTTCCTATCGTCATCACTACCATAACCCATAGGAGTTAAACATGAATTTTTAGTATCGCTATTGTAATTTATAATAGTTTCTATTAGAGCGTTGTGAATATATGTACTGTTACCACCCTCAATCTTGATATTATTAAATCCGAGAACTGCATCTTTAAAAAGCGTATGAAACAAGAAATTGTTTGGTATTACATCATTAGGTTCACCCAACGATTTTCTATCTTTATCTACAACTTTGATCTGAACAGTTAACAATGTATCATTCAAATCTAAATATTCAGTTTGGGAACCGTTAATATAAAAGTCAATATCGGTTCTACTATCCATAATAGAATTCATCAGGAATACATCTTCAAAGGACCCCATTTCAATTACTGCTTGGGGAGATGGTCTATCAAATAAACACAATTCAGATTTACCGCAAATCATTTTTGAAATATAGTTCCATGTCCTTTCATTCGTTTGTTTATATGTTTATGAAGTCTTTTACGTTTTTGAGCTGGCGCTTCGGGTTTTTGAAACATACCTGCAACACTAGGTAGAACTTTCCCTAACTCGGATAATGCATTTGATTTCAGCGATGGTAATATTTTCTGCTAATTCATTATTACATCTTTAGCAGTTTTCATGCCAAAACTACCAAGGCGTTTAAGAATAGGAAGTGCAAATCTACCAAGAGTCCTCAACCATCCTGATCCATACTGTTTACCAATAAAATATGGTAATTCGCCACCACTTTGGCTACCACTATACATACTAATAATATCGTTATTGGCCATCTAATTTACGAAAATGTAATGTCAAATGAGTTTTTGTATCTTTACTAAATTCAATAAATTTACCGCTATCATCACGAATATTTATTTCTATATTGTTTATACATGCTGTTGATACCGGTAAGTACATGGGATTATCGATATTTATATTGACAACTTCATCCTGGTCATGTTTATCAACCCAAACAGATTTCAATAGAGGAACCAAAGAATCACCAACAATTATAGGATCGATGATGTTAGTATATATGAACATTTGCCTATGAAGTTTTATTATTTTTGGTTTGCGTACATCAAAAGCACTTGCCCTATGTGTTTGCTTATATAATCCCAATGTATTAGCCAAATTTTTATCAAATGTAATTTCACAAATGTTATTATTCAGACTGAATTTGCATATTCCATTTTTAACAAATTCAATAGTTTTAAATATATGTAAACAATTGAATAAAATATATTTATGTAATTCTTCAAGTGTTTCAATATATAAATCATTAGTAAATGTAAATGCCTCTTCAACCTCATTAATATATGATACAGATATTTTGATGTTTTCGATTGTTACACGTTTCTCATCAAATGTTTTGAAACGTATTAGGTATTCAGTACCAGGAACAATAATGCTAAGCTTATCACAACCCATTCGCTTGGCATCCTCAATACTTTCAAACTTTATTGTAAATGGACTATAATCACAACTAACATTCAATCCATCTTTGAAAAACATACCACAATTTTCATCTAAAATTTGATTCGGAATATGACAATATCGTTCAAAATTATTGATTGAGAAAATACCACTACAGGTTTTGGGTACACGTTTCTTGTAACTTATTTTACAATGACTATAAAATGGGAATGTATTGTACACAAATGTAAAGTCTTGCAAAGCAACTTCCCAATTTCCATGTAAATAAATGGGATTTTGAAGATCAACCATAAATTTACTTGCTTGATTTTCCGGATGGATTAGTGGGCAACTATTACTCGGTAAAATTGTATAGAAACTCATTTTACTAGGTCTTTTGATGATATCCATGAGGGTTTTTGATATCCATGCCATTTGACATAGTATTGTTTATCCTTACCCACCATTTTAGTTTTCAATATTTTCTGAATTCTGAACACTGTAGGTTTGGAAATAACTTGTAATTCCTGTTTATAGAATTTCCCTTGTATTAAATTGTTATCACTATCTTTAATAACATACATTACAGGACTCTGTTTAGTATTAATTTTAGTAATTTGAAATACCTCATCACTCCAATTACTATCGAAATTTTTGATGAAAGGTGAAGCAGATATTTTACTAATTCTAACGTGATCACCAACTTTATATTTTGGTTTTGTAATAGCAACTGTTTAAGACCGTACTGATTTAGCTAATGTTTTTGAGCTGATATCTACGGGTCTTAAACCATTCAGACCTCGATGTGATGAATTATTATAACTAGCAAGTATTTTCGGTAATACATTTATCCATATTTTATTACCTTGATGCGCGAAATATTTCTTCAATCTATCCCTCAATGTCCGGTTAAATCTTTCAACATGTGCGGCTTTGTATTGAGAATGTACAGAATAATGATTTATTTTCAGACGATCCAGGATTTGCTTAACTTTACTATTGTAAAACTCCTTGCCTATAATAATAATAATATTAATAATAATAATAATAATAATAATAATACCTAAATCGGTTTGCAAATTGTCTGGATGCCCATTTTTAAACATTGAGTTAATTGCTTTAGATATTATCGAATGTCTTATAAGCTCTTGTTGGAAATCTTTTCCGCATTGGTTTGTTTAAACTGTACGCAAGCTGATCTGACAACCACTTTTGCGTTTCCTTTTTCGACTTTGGGACTCTTTTCTTTAACTTTGCCACTCCACCGAAACCTGCCTCGTCTTCTGGGTTCGTCCATATCTTCTTCATTACAACAAGATGATTTAAATTTTAATTTAACATTAGGTAATGATTGCCCCATCGTTTATTGTGATAATAATGATAATGCTAATGGTAACATTGCTCCGATAAATCCACCTTGTTGTTTATATATGATTTTTCTCATTTGCTGACGATTTTTATTATTTACTAGTGATAAAAAAGGCTTACGATGTTTATTCAATACTAGTTTTTTAGAATTAATGATTTTAATTTTACCTCTGACTACTTTTAATAGAATTTTGAGTAAATCATCGACAACAAAAGTTGGAAATGATTGTAAAATAGACATTCTTTTCATGCTCGAAGCCTTTAACAATGCATTAAAATATGGGAAACTCCTATGATTTTTTACAATTTTAACTTTTTTTTACTCTTTTTAATAATGTTTTTCGAAATAAGATTCATTGCGGGGTAATTCTCGGTTATTAGTTTTTTAGATAGTGTATAACTGGTTTTTGGTGGAACTTTGTTTTTCTTTTTAATACTTTGTCTAAGTTTTCGGATATTTTTAAGCCTGGATTTCATAAACATTTTTACATGTTAAAGTTTTCAACTTTGTTTATATACCATGGCACCTTCTTTATTGAAAATATCGGTTTTTACCCGTAAATCATCATTGCATTGTTGTGTGAAATCAAGAAATATATATCCATGTGGTGATTTTGTAGCATCTTGAAATGCACTGATGAGAAAATTACGATTATTAGGGTATGCTTGTCGAGCAAGAAAATCAATAACTGTTGCATCTCTAGGATTCTTGAAAATAACTAAACATTGAACATTTAAATTCCTTGTTCGATGTGCGCCACCCTGATGAAATAGATTTTGAGTAATAAAGATCACAGTAACACCAACATGTCTACTGATTTTTGTGAATAAATTATTAAAATCCTTTTCTTTATTAGCTTCCTGATACAAGTCATCAATAATGATGACATCACCTTTCCTTAAACGACTTGACCAGCTTTTATCGAAACCCTTTACTATTTTCATGTTTTTCAATTTACAGAAATTATCTTGAGTTAATCCATGTTCTTCATCTGCACCCCTATGCCAATAAATCTTGTTGAATTTTGTTTGAAATAAATTAGATTTCAGTAATTTACACACAAACATAGTTTTACCAATACGACTTGGGCCGACGATTTGATATACCGCATCATTTCTTAATTCCATTATTAATTTGTATAATTATAGGTTTTTGTTTATATTATATGATTTAATGAACTCTTTCTAAAAATCATATATATAGATTAATATTTCATTATTGTTTAATTATGTTATCAAATATAAATTATAAAGGAACTTTTGATGTATCAAAAATGACGTTTCCAAATGGTAAACCCCAGCAAATTGTAGATAGGAGTGGAAAATATCCTATAATATTTTTCAAATCCGGCAAATGCAGAATCATGGGATGTAAGAAACCTTTAGATGTCAATAAATTACAATATAGAATAAAGGATATTAAAATACAGTCAATTACAGTTACCATGGATATAGGACAATCTATCAATCTATACAACATGTCAACAAAATGTCTTTGTATGTTCGAGCCAGAATTATTTCCTGCACTGAGGCTTTTAAAATACAACCCAATGTGTGTTAACGTGTTTGCTAGTGGCAAAATAGTTATATTAGGTGTGCGAAATCTAGAATACAAAAATATTGTTTGTGACATACAAAATGAAATCACCGGATTGGTCGATATCTGATTGGCTAATGATTGATTAAAACAACTTGCTTATTCATTTGATTTCATTTTTAAAATATTATACCATTATGTATGCTACGCCAAAGAAAAATATCGCTGAATACGGTAAATTTATCATTTTATTTCATTTTTTATATTTTATTTAGACAAATATGCCCCAATGATAATCGATCGTATTATTTATTATTATCCTCAAATAAAGGAGATTTTGAAGAATCAAGAGCCGTCAATGCATCAACAGCTAATATACAATGAAACAAGAATCGAGATTTCCGATCTGATTAAGCAAGCTCTTTGGGACAATAAAATAAACCGAATGGTCAAGGAGATGGAAACGGAATACCCCTGCATTCTGGGGTGTAGCTGCTGTGATTTCCGATATTAAAGCTATGTGGAATGGAATATTACAAATTCAATAAGAAATTTTCAAAAAATGAAACTTTTAAGAAAATAAATGTATTTTATTTTTGTTTGTTTTGATAGTTTTAGTGTTGGTAATAAATGTTTTTGTATTTTATTTTTGTTTGTTTTGTTTGTTTTATTTTGGTAATAATAATAATAAATGTTTTTGGTAATAATAGTTTTATTTTGATGGTGGTAACAATAATAAAAATAGTAATTTTATTAGTATAGTAATAATATTAATAATAATTATAATAATAATAATAATAATAAAAATAATAATAATATTGATAATAATAATAATAACAATAATAAAAATCATGATAGTAGTAGGATGTGATCCCGTCAGATACAACCCCCTTGACTTACATAGTTATTACGTAACATTTGACCTCTGCACACATTGTTGCTACCTGGAGATTGACCTTTGTCCACTAGTTGCTACCTAGTAATTGACCTTTGGTGACCTCATGATTACATCACTTGACCACTGGTCAGTACACACTTATTATGTCACTGGTCACACTTATTATGTCACTGGTCACTTATTACATCACTGATCATTTATTACATCACTGTTCACTACATTGAGACTAGTTACCTAACTGTTATTATGTCACGTAGTTGTGGACCAACACACCTACCTTCTAGAACTTTCCACATACCTACCTTCTAGAACCTTCCACACACCTACCTTCTAGAACCTTCCACACACCTACCTTCTAGAACCTTCCACACACCTACCTTCTAGAACCTTCCACACACCTACCTTCTAGAACCTTCCACATACCTACCTTCTAGAACCTTTGGTTCTTAAACATTTCACACACACACACCCATCCGCACAGATCAGCACAGATCCGCACAGATCCGCACGCATCCGTACCCATCTATACCCATCCGTACCCATCCGTACCCATCCGTACCAATCCGTACCCATCAGCGCCCAACACGCCTACAACTGCGTCTACGACTAAGTCTAGACTTAGCAAAATCACTCACATGTACTATTGGTATTATTATTATACTTTTTACTTCATATAAACGTATGAGTTTCGTTTACCTCATTGATTCATGTTACTTGCATGTGATATATTAAAAAATTATATTTACATGAAATTTTCAATTGCTAATTATATTATTACATAAAAAAAATTATAAAATAATCATTAAACATAATAAATTAAGATCAAACTCGTCTTAAAAATAAATTTTCAATTCTAAATTATTTAGCTTACTGATTATTTTGTTAGTAGTATATTACATAACAATTTTATCAAAATAATCATAAAACTTTAATAATTTTCATGAAAATTTAAGTTTAAAAGCACTATAGTATATTGATAGTTTATTTAATTAAAATCAAGTCACTCAAAACTTAAATTTTATCACTGGATTTACAATATTTTAAGAAAATAATTCAACAAGTTTAAAATTTCAACTTAACTAAATATAAAAAATTATACAAGATTTACTTTACCAATTTCTATAAAATTTTAAATTTACAGCAAATAAAATATATATATTTATATTCTAATAAAAAATTTAATTATTAAAATAAAAAATAATTCGCCCACGATAGGAGTTGAACCCCCAAACGAATTATTACCGACACCACTGATGTAAGAATTTTGAAAATAACTCATTCAAGATAGGATTTAAACATTGGATTAGTTTATGAAAAAATTAATAGGATTATTTACATGTAAATACTTAACCAAATTCTATAAATTTATAGCAAATATACTGTTTCTAATGAAAATTCAATATTTTGATAATAATTCACCAGGTTAGTCGGATACTAATTTACAAGTTCATTCGACTCTATAAATTATTAGCGATACCATCAACTAAATTCGTTGTGTTTTTAGTGTTTTTATGAAAATAAGTTACTGGGTTTACAAATGAAAGTAACCGATAATTTCGGACATTAAAGCTTTATGTAGCCAAAACTGATTAAATAACCATTAAAAATTCATCAGGTGATACCTATTAAATATTTCAATAATTTATGATTCAAACTAGGTATATTATAATACTTTTCAATAAATTTATGGATAAACTATTACATGGTTTGTTATAAAGTTATTTAAAAGGTTAAGAATTTTAACCCTAAATAACGAAAGATAACTTTTAACCCTAAAAGATGAAATATAACTTTTGTTGGGCTCAGAGCCACAATCTAAACAAAAATAAAAGTGAAAAAGTTGTGGAAGGAATCACTGCACATAGACATGCACCGCACCAAGATATTAAAAATTAATGGAAAAACATATTAATTAAAACAAAATAAATATATAACAAAACTAAATAAAACAAATAATTAATAAAAATCAGGAAAAAGCAAGACAGCTACAGAAGGAAAACATATTAAAAATAAAATAAACTGCCAAAACCTTGCAAAATAAGGTTTAGAAAAAACACAGGCAGAAGCGGCGACCAGAAAATAAATAAGAAAGGGCAAAAATAATATTATCAAAAAATAACAGAAAAAATAAAATTCGAACATAAACTGAATTATATACTAAAAAATAAAGAAAAATATACAAAAAATAATAAAAATAAATCTTAAGTAATAAAATAAATAAAAAGCCCTAAAAATGGCGAAAAATCGCCTATTGGTCGCACACATGCATGCAAATAGTATAAATACAGTGATGAATTTCATAATTTTTAACCTTTAAAAACCTTTTAAAACTTTTGTGCAAATTTGTAACAACTATTTACTCTCTTGAAATTTTTCGGAAGTAAGGAATTTGTTTGTAATTTGTAATTTTATATGTTTACATTGTAACTATTTTCCGTAAAATTAAATGTCTCATTCTATTCTATGTTGCTTAATTACCATGTTAATTAATTTTATCTATATCTATAGTCCGACCCATTTAATTTATTATATAATACGGTATCGAAATAGAAGGTCCATGGGACGGATCTCGGGCTAACTAGTGGGTGAAAACCCTTAGTTGGGCTCGCGGGTCATGCCTCGTGGACCCCTCGGCAGTCCGCAGTCGGGTCTGGCGAATAAATGCACAGGACCGCTACGCAGGGCGCCGTTGTACACTCGGGGCGGCTACTGAAAAGTGGCCGGAACGAGTCGAAATAAAATCAGGGAAGATGCGACAACAGAGTCAAGGGGAATTTAGGCAGAATCGTACGTCGATCATACTGAGTTCTTATTTTTCAATTCTCGGACTAATTTGCAAGGAAATGGGTAGCAGGGTTAAGTATAGGAATAGTGGGATGTAGAATGAACCAGATTCAAGTAAAAGAGAAGTACATCAGTTAATTGAACCGCACGAATCGTCACAGAAAGGAAAATCATAGAAAAGATAGCCGGTGGGAGTGTCAACACGCGTGAACGTTATAATTTTTACCCGCAATGCCACCAGATAGGCTCCAGAATCAGAGAATTGTTACACAATATAAAATATAAACCTTCCACAGTTTAGTTTGAAAACGTTACAAATCAATAATAATAGCGCTATGTACGCTAATGTCAGTCACGCTTGAGTGCACCTTAAGTATTTGAACAGTGATTCTGAACGATCAACTAGCCTAATCTGAGTTAGATTCGTGATAGAGGTGTCCCGACCCGTCTAGACGGATAAATTACACCACCTTATATTGAGATAAAAATCTTGACATCAATCAGGATCCAAGTTTTCACGGAAAATAAAATAAACCTACAAATTTAACAAATATATTTAAATATCACGGGGGAAATGGACATAAACGTTAATATTGAGTGACGGTTCTCTGACCATCAATTAATCTCAACGAATTATAAAAATTCTCCGTGTAAAGGCCCCTAGGAGGGCACGCAAATAATTTACTTCAACCATAGAGCACATAAAGATAGTAACATTTTAATTAAGGGATAACTATTAGTTAATTTGTAGCGAAATCAATCGAATTGATAATAGTTAAATTAACAACAATTGATGGACGGAGTATAAGGAGTTACACAAAATTAATAATAATATTGATCCAGTAATAATCAATAATTAAACTGAAACGAAATAAATAAAATAATATTAACAGTAAATTTTTAATAATGAATGGTGAATTTTCTAATAGCCTACACAAAACCAGTGGTAGCCGAACAAGATCATACTTGACTGATAACTTAAAAGGAATTAAGCAGACTAGTAATAGTAAAATTACTGATAATTAATAGTTAGCCGATAATAAAACATTTAAGCCACGATAATAGACCCCATAAAACCCACCGACTGGATCACCATAAAATGAACAGAAAGGGTAATAACCCGTTTAATAACGATGAAGGGACACATTTGAACGAAACACGGGGGAAAATTTACAAAAACAAGAGCCCCTCCATAAAATCGCTATCCGGCCCTCACCAATGCTTCCGCATCTTATCACTACTCCACCTCTCATAGAACCTCACTTTATTTTTCTTTGTCTTCTTTTCTGCAGGATGGATAATAACGACAATACTGGATTGAATGGGTTGCCAAGAATACCCCGACTTCCCCCGTCGATCGTGGCTGTCCGCCATCAATATGAGGAACTGAGACAGAAGCATGAAATGCTCCAGGCCAAGTACGATCGAATAAAGGGCACGTGGGCCCCGCCCGATGTCGTCAAGGTATTACGACAAAAAATCGAGCGGCTCACTCGAGCGCGAGATGAACTAATAACGGAATCCCGAGCTCAGCGACTCCTCATCAAGGAGCAGTCAACCGCTCTCCGCCGTGCGTTCACGGATGCCGAGCTCCAGGCTTGTGTCCCAGCAAGTATCCGAGCCAGGCAATTAGAAATCATACCTGTCTCTCACCTTCCTGTCTCAAATGAACTGCCTTCATCCTCAGGCTCCAGGAACCCGATCCCTGAGATTCTCAGTCCGTCCGTCGAGCCGGTTGACCCTCAACCACCCGTTAGGGATGCAGATAGTGCTGCCATAACTCGGACACGCCGGCGACCAAATCGAAACCGGCGACGTCGCGAACGACGCCGACAAGCGGAAGGGGTGCTCACCGAATTAGAGCCCGCGGAAGCCTCCGGTCCGATCAGCGATCCGCCTCCGCCTTATCAGGAGTTCGAGTTTCCGGAATTCGATCCGGACATTCTCTATGCTCCCAATCTAATCTGCCAATCGCCGGCACGGTCGATTCATATTAACCTGACCGACGAAGACCCGGATCCCTTCCCGGTCGCCCAAATTCTCGATGGGCTAGGACTCGAAATAGAAGACATCGCCGTTCTATCGGGCGAGGTGCCTAACACCACCGCTTCGCAAGAAATCGCGGGTCCTTCGACTCGGGGAGAAGAAAACCGGTTTTCAAGCCCCCCGCCTTACCGGCCAATGAAAAGAAAGTACTTCCCGACCGATATCGACGGAGAAGATTAACGTGAAAATCGACAATTGGCCTGGCGTAGTTAAATGACTAACGTGAATTTTTCATCCCTGCTAAATTATTATTAGTAAACCTGAATAAAACTCTTCTGATTTTGTAATTTTACTTGATCAATAATATGATGTTTCCCTGTTGTTTTGTTTTCATGTTGAGATTGACTTAGCAATTTGATTTCGTGGAAGGTGTGGTGTAGATGGAAGGGATAAACTCTGGTGAACTGGAAATGGGGATTAACGGCCATCCAAGATTTTCTCTCCGGGGATTAACACGCAACGAGAACCACCATATGAAAGCGTAAGCCCTTCTAACGGCAGCGAACAACTCGGGAAAGACGAAGGTCCTTCGAGGAGTAGTGCTAGAAATGGCGCTCACCTGCTCGAATGGCATTCGGCCATTGTGTACAGTACCAACGTGATTTCGGTCACGGGTACATGATGGTTATTAAAATCGTGCGACGCATTGGGAGTTCTCCCTAGCCAGTGATGAGGAAAGTCCCATCAGTATAACGAGTGAAATAATGAAATTTATAACTCCTGTGCGTCCAACACTTTGAACCCTATGTGATTAAAAGTTATAACATTACGTAAACCAATAATTACTAAATACCAAGTACACACATGTCTTTAATAAAGAGTAGTTGGTAAAAAACATACATATATTTAAAAATCGTTGACAATTTTTAAGTACCTGTTAAAAATGGTTTGAAAATATGAATAAATATTTGAATTTAAGAATATTAAATTGAAAATCTCTATTGAAATTAAAAAGTATATAAATTTGTCAATCGTCAATTTAAATAAACTCGTAAAATTATTGATTGATTAAATGCAATTGTTAATTAGAAATATTATTGACTGAACTTATTTTTTAATAGAAAGTTATTCTTGAAACAAGATAAAAATCATATTTCAATAACTTTTCTTTAAATTAATTTTGAAAAAGTAGAAACCACATACTTTATTTTGATTGGCTGTTACTATTGACAACGACATTATTTTGCGATGAATTTAATCGCTAAACTCAAAATACTAATAAATTTATTAAAATTATTACAGTTTTCTTGAAAATAATTTGAAAAAGTAGAAACAAAATACTTGATTTTGATTGGCTGTTACAATTGCTATTGATAACGACATTATTTTTCGATAAATTTAATAGCTAAACTCAAAATACTAATAAATATATTAAAATTATTACAGTTTTCTTGAAAATAATTTGAAAACATACAAACTATTTTTCAATAAACTTATTATTATTTAACTAAAACCGGTTGTTGAAAATACTAATAAATTTATCAATTAAAATAATTACAATTTTAATGAAAATAATAATTTGAAAATGAAATTATAGAATACTTGATTTTGATTGGTTAATTCTATTTATTACCAATGACAACGACTCAAATTAATTCAAATTTTAATGTTCAAATTATTTTCTAAATATTATTGGTACCGCATTGATAGGAAATCATACTTTTCAATCGAACATAATTTCATTAATCTTTTTAAATAAATCAACAAAAGTCATTTAAAATTATTATAATGTTGAACTTATTGCTAATCACCGACTTATTTAAAATTTATCCGAATCTAATTATATGCATTGTAAAACACTAGAGGTAATAATTCTTTGATGCTCCTATTAACATTACAGCTTTTACATGCTGGACCAATACATTTTCCTGTAAAATGGTCTAACCTTATCTACTATGTTCTTATTACACAAATAACAATATTCACAATTATCAAATGAATATTCTTCAAAATTCATAAACGTAGTTTTAACCAATGAAATGATGGTAACTTGTCATATCAGTGAAGTTGTTGATTAATAAGAATCCATCAGAAATTGGCAAATGTTTTTGAAAATGTTATCTTTTGGTAAAATAGATAACGAAACTAGGTGTTTTGACCAGTTTTTTAACTCCAAATACTTATCTTTTGGTAATGTATATAGCGTAGTACCCAACTGATTTTTCTTACATAATTGGTGTTTTTCAAAGGATTTTGGCTTACGAAATCCATTTAAACAATTTTCACACCATTTGCAACAAATTCGAACATTACAATCATTATTTTATGACAATTCATCAAGGATTGTAAATTAGTTACTGCTGTATAATGATATTTTTTACCCTCCTTTATCAATAATAAATAAATTTGATCCAATCCAGTTACTTTTGTTCGGTGAATTATATTTAAATATGGATGCTTCGTTATAAGTTCTTCTCTATTCTAAAAATTTTCGTTAAATCATTACATTAATTGCTAAACCAGGATTTTTCTTCACAAAAAATGGGATATCACACAGTTTCATTAACATATCGTTAGGATCGTATATCAAGTCATTCATATATGGTAAATATTTTCTTGGTCTATCTTTCTTGATTTTATCAGATTTCAATACAGCCAAAACACTATATATGAAACATAAGTTATTGGTATTTTGTACGTTAACTATTACCTTTTTACATATTAGAGCTTTAGGTGTTGGAATATAACTATCTCCAGATAACCTAGATATATTAGAAACTTTGGTTACCCTGAAATTTACTAGTATTCGGTTTATTTTCAAACTACTTCTGTTCATTCAACAATCTTTTCATTTATTTTCTTTGTACCAATATCAAGAAAAGTTGTAGTCACTGAAGCAGCGTGATTTGATATACTATCTACTTTGAGTTCCCCATCTTTTTCAAATTCTACTTGGACTCCAAATTGAACTTTTGAATGTTTCATTTCATTTAATATAATTTTTAATTTTTCCAAAAGAGAAGAACTATTTCCTTAACATTATATCTTCCGATGTTCACTTTTATAATTCGATGTAAGCGTAGTAAATCATATTCAATTTCTGGTTCAACAATAATGTCGCTTAACCCTAGTCCAATTTGTAAATCATCTTTAATAAATATTTTTTCAAGTATTTCAGATTTTATGGTGGTTTTTCGTTTCAAACTGTGTTTAAACAATGATTTTTTTATCGGTATAAAATTGATATATTACTGAGCATTTCATGTAAAACTCTACATTTCTCGGCGCATACTCAATATTTAGTGAAAATATCTACTTTAAATCGATATATTACTGATCATTTTCATTAAAAACCTTATATTTATCGATACAAACTCAATATTTAGCCATAATTTATCCCTTAAAATTGATATATTACTGATCATTTTCATTAAAACCCTATATTTATCGATACAAACTCAATATTTAGCCATAATTTATCCCTTAAAATTGATATATTATTGATAATTTTCATGTAAAATGTAATATTAAATGATTATTTCTACTCAATATTTACCTTTGAATTATTTCTTTTAACACTGTATAAAATGATATACAAATTATTATTACGTCATAATAAATCGATTAAATTTCTCACTCAATATTTCCCTTAGTAACTTACTACATCTAAACTCGATATTCAAACTTGTAAAGCATACTAGAATTGATCAAAATCCCAATCCATAGTGATAAATCGAACCTTTCAATTATATATAAAACTCTGAAATATTCATATGTTGGAATACTCTCTCTAAAATTGATGCAGTTCTCTTAAAAGTTTACGTCAAATTCTCAATAAATTCTTTAGTAATATCAATTGAACTTCGATTAGATATAAAATTCATGAAAACTATATCGAAAATCCTAAATTTAAACTAAATTATTTAACAGGCTCTATATTATACTAAGTGGACATATATGATAAATTAATATACTAGCTATTATTCAATACATTATTACAAGTTTTAGTCTAACTAAACACAATTTCCATATTGAAGCCAATTTAACGATAAAAAATATTTAATCGAATATTAAAAGTTGATAACTAACTCTTAAATAAAAAAAACTAAATAAAAAAAACTAACTCTTAAAACTGGTCAAAACACCTAGTTTCGTTATCTATTTTACCAAAAGATAACATTTTCAAAAACATTTGCCAATTTCTGATGGATTCTTATTAATCAACAACTTCACTGATATGACAAGTTACCATCATTTCATTGGTTAAAACTACGTTTATGAATTTTGAAGAATATTCATTTGATAATTGTGAATATTGTTATTTGTGTAATAAGAACATAGTAGATAAGGTTAGACCATTTTACAGGAAAATGTATTGGTCCAGCATGTAAAAGCTGTAATGTTAATAGGAGCATCAAAGAATTATTACCTCTAGTGTTTTACAATGCATATAATTAGATTCGGATAAATTTTAAATAAGTCGGTGATTAGCAATAAGTTCAACATTATAATAATTTTAAATGACTTTTGTTGATTTATTTAAAAAGATTAATGAGAAAAGTTAACCTTGATTCTTTGAACTTTGTAGCTGGTCCACGACTTGGTATTATCAATCCGACTTTGCAAGAAACGTTTGATTGGATCAATGGGAAAGAGCCAAAACCTCGGCATTCTGGTAAGAAAACTCGTTTTCAGCGAGCTAGAATTGCGATTGCTTTTTTTAAGAAAGAACATGATATTAATATTATGTTTATTGTCACCAAAGGTCAACCTTCACTCTTCATTACATCAGAAAAACGTGGGACATTTATTCTTACTCCTGATTTGCGTAAAACTACTTCAAAAGTCTTGCACATGGCTATCTGTGACTCGTATCTTTCGAAATGGGAAAAAGGCTGCACTTCAAATTTCATTGCCTCAGCCATTAAACTTTCACCAAAAATTAATAAAGCTATTTATCGAGGTGACATTTCTGAGTTTGCTTGGCACTTTATCCATCGTGCTCGTACAAATACTTTGTCCATCAATGCAAAACCACATAATAAAGGTAATAAAAGACTGTGTCGATCATGTCACACTGAAGACGAAACAATGTCGCATATTATTCAATCTTGTAAAATCCATTTGACTCTTGGTTCTGAGAGGCACAATGATTGTCTTGATCTGATTTCGTCTCACTTGTCGAAAAATTCAAATTTGATTGTTGTTGTTGACCATGTATGTTCACTTGTTCCGGAATCGAAAGAGCGAGTAGATTTAATGATCACTGACATGGTGCGGAAAAAAATATTTTTAGTTGACATGAAATGTCCGTGTGATACAATTAATAATTTTGCACTAGTAGATCTTCTTAATTTACAAAAATACGATTCGTTGAAAATGCAAATACAAGATGCCAAACCTGACTTCAAAGTGGAGCTTGATACATGTATCATCGGCTCTCTAGGTTCCTTTCCTCCAAAGACTCCTGAATTACTTTTAAAGATTGGAGTTGATCGAACTCACCTGAAAGGTTTATTAAAAGATTGTGCGCTAAGCAATATTTCACATTCTGCTAGACGGTGGCACTACCACAAGACGGGTATTTTGGTAAATCTTGAAAAATTTCGATTTAATTAATGTTTGAGTTAAAATTGCCATTTGACTTGTGTATGTGGTTTATTGTGTTAATTAATGAATTCCACCCTCTTCCAGGGAAAGGTTTAACTTTGCATAAAATTAAACTCTCTGTCTACACTTAGTAGCAAATTAATCTAGAATGAAGAAGCCTGATGGTATTTTTCCCAAATCTGCTGAAAACCTAATTCTTAAGGATGGAAATAAAAGCAGATAAAGATTCAATATTCGATAAAGAAATGGACCTCAACAATCAATGTCAATTATCAATAATAAATCTGGGCAGATGTCAGAAGGCGATAATCAAATGCTGAATTCCAATGACCGAATCTACTTTGATGTCTTAGATTTGTGATCAGCTTCCACTACAAAGGTGCTGCATCAACAACCAATGGAGATTCAATGCCGGATGAAAATGCCGATGAAAGAGAATCAGAGCCGAGGACAATTTAGAGAAAATTCGATTGCAACTGCGTCAAGAGTTTTTCAACAATAAGATGAAATATCGAAACTCAATTGGATCTTTTGCTTTTGGAGAGTCTCAGAACGGCAAGCTCCATGTAGAGCTGTGTCCGATATGAAAAATTCAAAATTGTTATATTAATAAATTTTTATATGAGTGATTTTGCTAAGTCTAGACTTAGTCGTAGACGTAGTTGTAGGCGTGTTGGGCGCTGATGGGTACGGATGGGTACGGATTGGTACGGATTGGTACGGATGGGTACGGAAGGTTCGGATGGGTATGGATGGGTACGGATGGGTATGGATGGGTGCGGATCTGTGTGGATCTTTGCTGATCTGTGCGGATGGGTGTGTGTGTGTGAAATGTTTAAGAACCAAAGGTTCTAGAAGGTAGGTATGTGGAAGGTTCTAGAAGGTAGGTGTGTGGAAGGTTCTAGAAGGTAGGTGTGTGGAAGGTTCTAGAAGGTAGGTGTGTGGAAGGTTCTAGAAGGTAGGTGTGTGGAAGGTTCTAGAAGGTAGGTATGTGGAAGGTTCTAGAAGGTAGGTATGTGGAAGGTTCTAGAAGGTAGGTGTGTTGGTCCACAACTACGTGACATAATAACAGTTAGGTAACTAGTCTCAATGTAGGGACCAGTGATGTAATAAGTGTGACCAGTGACATAATAAGTGTGACCAGTGACATAATAAGTGACCAGTGATCAAGTGATGTAATAATGAGGTCACCAAAGGTCAATTACTAGGTAGCAACTAGTGAACAAAGGTCAATCTCCAGGTAGCAACAATGTGTGCAGATGTCAAATGTTACGTAATAATTACCTAAGCCAAGGGGGGTTTGTATCTGACGGGCTCACATCCTACTACTCATGATAATTAAAATAATAATAACAATAATAATAATAATAATATTGATAATAATAAAACACGTGATATTAATAATACATTTTATATATATGTAAGCTCAATGGGTTAATTTACATACAGTTTTCCAGTCATTCACTTATCTTGCAATTATCATGCACTTATCATGCATTGTCTTTGTGATCATGCATGATTCTGATTGGTTAATCATTATCTGTCAAGGGTATAAAAGTGCGTCACCACCTTATAAAGATCATAAATCAAACATGACCAAGAAAATAAGTGCCCAACCAGTTCAGATGTTCCACAATTATACAATGTATTTTTTAAAGGAGCGTATCAATATGCAATTGGCGAATCCAGTCAAACTCAATAAAACGCAATTTCAATCTCTTGCTGGTACTCTCTTAATGTTAGATATCAAGGATATTGATAATACATTCAAAAAGATCAATTCCAATTTAAAATGCAATGAAAATGCTTTCTTCACCAGTCAATATACCAGATATTATGATGCATTTACAGAAATTGGATTCAAAGAATAGGAAAACTGGTATATAACAATAGCAATCCAAGGATATAAAACTGATCAAAACGATGTGCTTTCTCCAATCTGGAAAATTGTTACTGCTAGACTTTCACAGTTATTTTAATGTATAGTGTTTAGTGTTTAATAAATGTATTTATGTTTTCTTTGTTATTCTATAAGCAAAATTATAAGTAGTTTTAAAATAGTTTTAAAAATGATGTCTGAAAAAGGTAAAATATAAAATATAAAATAATTAATTAATTTCGTTTAGAATATTTAATAAACTTTTTGTTTGATAAACTCGAAGAAATAACCGGTGTAAAAATTAGAGATATGTTGACTCTAGTTAAAGCATTGAGTAAAGAAGATTCAAGTTGTGATTCTGGATGTCAGAGTGATGATACTGAAATTGTTAATGATGGAGAAATTAATACTGAAATTATTAATGATTCTGAAGAAATTATTGATGATACACTTATTAATGATGAAAAAAATATTAATGTTACTGAAGATACTACCGAAATTACTAAAGATGAGCCAACCGAATTTAAGAATTGTATTGACCATGTTATAGAAAATATTATGATAGAATATTGTGGTAATGAAGACTGTTCATGTAATAATCAATAAATCTTTAAAAATGTAGTTTTTTATTAATAATAATAATAATAACAAAGAAATATTTATTAAAATCTACGATAAACTTTGTTACATAAATATAAAATAGATGCTCCAGTGAATAGTTTTAATAAAAATTTGCAATTTTTGATATAAATATCAGAGCGTTTGGCTTCTCCTGCAACTTGAATAATCGCTGTCCATCCACCGTTTGTTACTACCCACGGGTCAATTTTTGTTTCTATTACCTAAATAATGATAAATTAATAACAATATAAAGTAATATACCTCTATAGACCATTGGAAATAATTTTCATAGTCGGATCCAGATTTTAATATCATGTGTTTCATATACATTAATCCTACTATTATTCGCATCCATTTATTATTTTCATCGAACATGTAACTAAATAATGATTGGAATGCCTTTTTTTCTCTCCAATGGTGGCAAATTGAGAATTTTTTCATAATCAAATGGTATGTCTTCAACAATTTTCTCGGTACGGTTTACCATAAATTTCATGTTTTTAATGATTTCATCTTCTTCACTATTATTAGAGACCAGCTCATTCAATAAAGTTATAAAAAATTTAGTTTCTGGCATTTTATAAAAATATTTGAAAGTGTAAGCGTATTTATACTATATTCGACCAATCAGAATCATGCAATACTAAGAAAATATGTAAAAATATATAATGGAAATGGCAATGATGGTTTGTTGGCACTGTTAACTTCTTTCAAGCTGTTGCCGCCACTGTTAACTGGGGGTTGTAATTTCATTATACGATTGAACTGATCAGTTGTTTTATTAGAATAAAATTTTATACTATATTGAACTTGATTCATCATTTTTTCATTAAGTTTATGATTTTCTTTCAATTCTAATATTGATTTTCTTAATTCATTTTTGATAATACCAATGGTCTTATTTAAATATATAATATCATCATATAATTCGTTTTTAGCTCTTTTTAAAGTCTCATATGTATGTTCAAATCGGAATTCTAAATTACTCATTCTTTCAGATAATCTTTTGACTGGAGTTTTCAAATATCTAGGCCTATCTATCATATACAAAATATCCATCAATACTGCTGTATCAGGACATACACATCTTGTTTAATTTTTACCTTGAACGGTTACAACAATTGAGTTGACCATATTAAAAACTAATAATATTATTAAAATTTCTTTAATCATTTTCAAATCTATATAAATTAATATTTATTGTTTATAGCTAAAGATTTGTATGTGTGTGTGTCTAAATTAGTATAAAAGTAATTGTTATTTCAATTTTTATCATTAAAATGATTGTACCGAGCGCAGTTCAAGCTATGAATGAAATTAAACATTATGGTAATTTATTATTACTATTATTATTATTACTTGTTTTTTAGATGATTATTTTAAAGTTATTAAAGAACGTCTGGAATTCTATTATCCAGAAATACATGGAATCATGGATTGGATAAGCCACCATCAATAATTTCAGACTTGATATTCAATCAAACATCAATATGGATATTTACTGTAATCGATGAGTTCCTATGGGATATCGAACAAAACAATTTGTCAAAAGATATGGAACCCGAATACCCCTGTGGTGATGGATGTCATTGCTGCGCTGCCCGATATCTGAAGTATGTGGAATGGGCTTTGAATAAAGCTCTTCGACAATACTACTATAGTAGAATTATCTCTTTATAATAAATTTGTTGTATATGTCTTGTTTTTCATTATATAGTAATAATGTTAATAATAATAATAATAATTATAATAATAATAATATTAATAATAATAATAATAATAATAATAATAATAATATTAATTATAATAATATTAATTATAATAATAATAATGATAAAATAAATTTACAAAATATATTCTACTTATAAAAAAAAATAAAATAAGTAGTAAATTAAAATTAAAAAATGTTTAAAAATAATATGACCTTGAGAAATTTTAAATGACCTTGAAGAAATATGATGAGTCACCCAACGACCTTGAATGAGTCATGGTCTTTGTTTAAATGACCTTGGGAAATATGATGAGTCACCCAACGACCTTGAATGAGTCATGGTCTTTGTTTGCATGACCTTGAAAAATATGATAAGTCATCCAATGACCTTAAATGAGTCATGGTCTTTGTTTAAATGACCTTGAAAAATACGATGAGTCATCCAATGGCCTTGAATGAGTCATGGTCTTTGTTTCAATGACCTTGAATGAGTCATTGTCTTTGTCTTGAAAATTTTTTGTACTTTTGGACTTAGAAAAATTTTCTCTCAGCCGGGGGTACTGTGCTGGATGTGACATGTGCTGGATGTGACACATCCCACTACTTATGATAAAGTGAGTTTTTAATTGCTGGTAAAATAGCAATTGGTTTTCCTGTAAATATTAGTGTTATAGCTTTGAGCTGACTCACCAATCGGGAAAAAAAGTAACAAAATTATAGGAATGACAAAACTAATTATTACGACAATCCGAAAAGAGTATACAAACGAAAACGAACATTTATCACTTTTCGTGGAAAAGCTTTTTACCGGTGAAAAATTGTCTTAATTTAGGCTTATGATTAGCATTTGAATTTGGACGTTTAACATATTTATAGGACAATGTTGATGTCAACGCTAAAATTCTAGAACTCCAAAAAATAAAAAAGAAAGATATCCGCCGATCATTGTCTGTGACGGAACATCCGGCATAGCATCCTTTAGGTTGTAAAGTAATAACAGAGAATACCAAATTGATTGAAGGATTTATTAATTACCTTACTAATAATTTTTGAAGCAGTTTTTGGTGAATCTTTGAAACATGTCAAAAAATGACACCAATTTGCAGAAGTAAGTTCAATGTTGATATAACCTACCAACCATCAAAGCCCATATTTTTAATTGCTCTTTAAACTTGTAAAAATCAAGACTATAAATAAAATCAACAGTTGTGCGAAAATGACTGTGAGGAAAGTTGAAGGTTATAGAAAATTTTTAAAGTATTTTTTAAAAAATATTTTAAATTTAAAATTTAAAATACGAAATTAAAAATTTCAAATAAACAGAAAATAGAAAATTTGTTCAAAAAACAGATTTGATGATGATATTGTTTTGTTTTAAATAGATTTATTGATTTTAGTAATTCTCAAAATATGACTGGTGATGGTCCTAACAACGACTATAAAAGTTTGTAAACTGTATTGGCTACTTTAAACCGAGAATCTTCAAGCTTCAAGACAATTGATAACAAAATAAAATCCTTTGGTTGTTGAATTTTTACTGGTGACACAGTGTAACATAAACATTTATAACAGAAAAACAATATAATTAAATTACATAACTCTCCTCCTTAAAAACTGGAGGTTAACTTGTTTGGAACAATTATTTTAAAACACAGGACAAGAAAAATATAAACGTATTGTATATTTTGTCATATTTTCTCTTTTATTTTGTTTGTTGTGTTTTGTGCTTTACAACGAAGTAAATCAAATATAAAACTTAAACAACATACGATTGTTTGTTTTTGTTGTCTTTGCTGTTTTGGTTTGGAATTGTGGTTTATTGAACATATGTTTGTTTAGTGTGCGTTTGAATGTTGATTGTGGGTTGGTGAGATCCTAATTATCATTTGAAGCCCGGACATCTAATGGCATCACAGACCTCAATTTCATTTAGCTAAACGCTATTTATTACTCTTAGATGTCCGGATTTGTATTAGAACACAAATGTACTACACCAGCTGTCACTGAGATAAATCACCTATAATATAAAAGAAAATCAATAAATTTATAGCATATAAACACACCAACTCACCTTGAGGTTGCTTGTAAAATCGTCAATGAGACAAACCCTAAACTATAGAGACACAAAAAGTGAGAGAGAAATAAAATAATGCACATTAACTCAACCTATAATAAAACATGCATGCTAACTTTTAACATGTAGCCATCCGAAGTTGAAAAAATCCCTATAATAAATAATTTTATAGACATTTTTGAGATAATTTTAGAAAGAAAAATGGCGGAAAAATTTTTAATTTAAATTTTGAGGTTTTTGCTAGGAAATTTTGAGTAAATGAGGATGTATCTTTATAAGATTTACCTTTAAAACTAAAATTAATCTAATATTTCAGATATTTCTGTAGAAAAAAGCAAAACCTGAAATCCGAAAAAAAGCATAAATTTTTAAATTATTTTTGTAAGTTTTAAAAAATAATCATAAACCAAATTATTTCGTGTACATAATCGATGATTTTTTACAAAATATTTATAAAAAATATAATTATTTAATGCACATAATAATTTTTATAAGTTCAAAAATAATTTAACTCACATTTTTTGAATAATAATATCCGAAAAAAAATACATATTTTTGGAGAATAGTTATTGTTACTAATTTTCCTAAATATTATTTATAATAATATATATGAAATAGTTGATCAAAATTATATTTAAGAGCTTGAATTATGATCATATTTCCTTATTAAATCATAATTCAACTCTTAAAATTTAACTTTAAGTTATATAACAATATAAAAAACAACTTACTTAGCAGCCATTTAAAAAATGGCTGAAATCCATTCACAAAAAATAAATTCCGCTAAGTTGATTTATGTATCAACTTGAATTATAGCGGAATTTATCTCAGTGACAGCTGGTGTATTTAGCATGTTAAAGTCTCGTTCGTTAATCGTACGGAATTAATCAGACAAATCGCTCCACCAACTAAGAACGGTCATTAATGTTTGCGTTGTGTTCAAACGTAAGTTGACTAGGACTTTTATTGTATGTATTTGATAGATTGTATCACATCACTCCTTGAGAAAAGGTCGGATTTGATTAATTAGTGTTTTTGGACATCTATTTCTCTCGAACCAGTTTAGTTCTAGTTTTGTGAGTAAGTATTTGTGTTAATGTTTTTTCGTGGTAGTGAAGCAACATTTTGTCCATGTAAATTATTTCAAAATTTTATATTGTGGGAAATTTGACTCTCTATGATTTGGTCCTTTTAGTTATTGTTTAAACATTGTTTAAACTTTTAACATGAGTTAACAATTTTTGACATGTTTCCTTTTGTTTAGCTACAAACATTTTGCGTGCCTGGGTTCATAGGTACCTTCGAGGATGATAAATATTATACATTTCAACGGTTCACAGTATATGAGATACCTAACCTACTATAAAGTATTTTGTCATACAATATAAAAAAATTTGTGTATGTTTGTGAGCTAAATTGAAGTATTAAATGGAGATTGGTGTCACTTAACATGTTAATAACCCAATATAAATAAAAGTTTCAAATATATTTTGGGGAGTTTTCTCAAATATGAGTAAGGCTAGGGGTCAGAAGGAAATTTAATTTATACCAGTGTCGGTGAATATTATGAATGGATAAAGGTTTATTCTTGGATACTCACTGTGACACTGAGGGTCCGGGTTAATTGGCAAAACCCGACAAGCAAGACCTTATAAAAATAAAATATAAATTTGCAACAATAAATAAATGAACTTGTAATATTATGCTAATATCTAATTAAAATTAATAAAAATTAAATTATTTTATTTCAAAGAAATTAAATTTTTCCATTTAAACAAATTTATTATATTTAAAAGTGAAAAACAGATCAAATTTCTCATGTAATCAAACAAAATAATAATGTAATGTATGAAAGGAAAAGGAGGTTGCTAACAATTTTTGTGTAAAATTTTATTTAATTAATATTTTAGTTTTTCATTCATATCAATTATTTAACAACAATTTTGTATATTTTACTTTATTCTCCAACAGCATGTTTATTCTGGCTTTGTTTATTCAGACTGAAAAGATTTTTTGTTCATTAAAACAATGAATTCTAATTAGTATTCTTCTTTTACCTTGTTGAAACAAAGAACATTTATTTTGGATTAATTCGTTTTTTAATCTAAATCGACTTAAACTATTATTATATAAATTACATAAATATAATTTTATAAATTTAATAATACTAATATTCAGTTTTAATTGTAAATTATCTAATACTTAATATTGAGCTGGCTTAGTCTTTTTGAGTCAGCATGTTCACTTATCCCTCTATTATTTGTGTCTTTTAAATCGTTTTACCTTTTCTTTTTTTTATATATTTACATTGACATTCTTAAATTTAAGAACCAATATTCTTATATAAATGACTTCCGCTTTTTATCAGACATTTTTTTTCCTTTTATAAAATAACAAAATTATTTTTATTTATTATGCATTCATCACTATTGTGTACGACCCTTTCCCATCTTACTGGCGGCTTATCAATTTATTCTTCGAGCAATTTGATGAGTTTGAACTGTAAGACAGTTTTGAAGGTTTTTCCATTCAAAAGGTTCTGTAAAGAACAGAAAACGTGATACTCAGTAGGGACAAAGTTTGGAGATCATCTTTCTTGAGTCAGCCTTTCTGGATCTCATCTCGCATGTTTTTGAAAAAGAATGAAGTTTTTGAAGTTGATGAGTGCAAGATGATTTTCCCGGAATTTATCTTGAACTCTTTGCAGCTACTAAACGCATCAAATTTAGTAATCGGTAAATTTGATCTAAGCGACTTTTGATACATTATATTTCGACTATCCCACCATAAAAAACTTCTTTCCGTGAATGATTTATTTCGGATCCATTGAATATTACGGCCAGTTATATCATAAAGGACCCATTTTTTATCACCCGTTATAGAAACTCTCGAGTTTTTTTCATGGACTCAGATTTGGGGCAACTGACATGTGATCTGCTTAAAATTTGCAAATTTAAACAAACAAAACCTTAAAACATCCAAATTTTTAATTAGGTTTTATATAAAAGTTCATTAAATTAAATTCGGGCATTCTCTCAAAGAAAATTTGAAGTTTTATGGAGAAATTTTTACAATACAATATTTTGTCTATAAGTCTATTTTGATAAAACATTCTGATTTCCAGAATCATAAAGATTTTTGTTTGTTCATTACCCTTTTGAGGATAGCAGCCTTGACATTACAGTCTAATTGACTGCAAAAAGAGACCATCATCTCAAAAGGAATAATAGTTGAAACTGACATTATCGAGATATTCTCGTATTCTAAAACAAGTCCACAATTGAAATCTAGGCAGTATGATATGATACAAGCAATTCATTTAAGGTTTATGTAGGTTTCGATAAGGTTGATTTTAGAATTAGGGTTCATTCATATATTATGTACGAAAAAATATCCAAATTTTGAACCCCCTCCCCCTTGTTGCACCTCGTACATTTTCAGACCTCATATGCATACCCCTTCCCAGTATCGAAATACATTAATTAGCCGACATTTATAATTGGTTTTAATAGTATAAATTCTAAAAAGAATTCTTTTTTAGTAGTTACGTTACTATAATAATTAGGTGATCTGTAGTCTCGTTGGAAAATAATGTCAAAAGTAATAAATTATTCTTAAAATTATGAAGCCCTAAAATGCCTAAATCTGAAGAACGTATAAATATTATTCTTATGTGTCCACACATGTTTTAAAAACAAAGATAAACTAAAATGTAAAATAGCTAGCATTTCATGTCGATTTAATTTCTCTCGGTGAATCTGCATCTCTGTGCTGCATAGACCCATCAACAAATGCCATCCGAATCTCGTCATTATCATCAGCTTTGTCAGCTTTGGTAGCAGATGAAGCTTCTAGAACGTGTCGGTGACGTTTTAAGCTTGCTTGCGATGCATGATACACCAAGCGAAGTTCAGATAAATTCCGCTATAATGCAAATTGAAACATAAATCAACTTATTGGAATTTATTTTTTTAAAAATTTAATGGATTTCAGCCATTTCTGAAATGGCTGCAAAGTATGTTATTTTTTAAAGAGTTGAATTATGATTTTACAAGGAAATTAAATCATTATTCAAACTTATAATTATAACTTTTGATCTACAAGCTCATGTATATTATTATTAATAATGATTATAAATATTCAGGAAATGATTTATTTTATGATAACTTATTTTTCAGAAATTATTCAAAAATGGTGAGTTAAATTATTTTTGAAGTTATAAAAATTATTAATTGCATTAAATAATTATTTTTTTATACATCTTTTGAAACAAATCTTCGAATACGTACACAAAATAATTGGATTTATGATTATTTTTTAAAACTTAGTGATATAATTTACAATTTATGCTTTTTTTTGGATTTCATGTTTAGTTTTTTTTGACAGAAATGTCTGCAAAAAATTAAATTAATTTTAGTTGTAAGGGTAAATAATATGAAGATACATCCTAATTTACTCGAAATTTACTAGCAAAAAGCTCAAAATTTAAATTAAAATTTTTTCCTCCATTTTTATTTCGAAAAATATCTTAAAAATGTCAATAAATTAATTTATTATAGGGGTTTTTTCAACTTCTGATGGCTACATGTTAAAAGTTTACATGCATGTTTTATTATGGGTTGTTTAAATGTGTATTATTTTATTTCTCTATCACTTTGTGATTTTCTATAGTGTAGGGTTTGTCTCAGTGACTATTTTACAAACAACCTCAAGGTGAGTTGGTGTGTTTATATGTTATAAATGTATTGATTTTTGTTTTATATGATAAGTGATTTGTCTCAACGTGGCTTGGTGTATACTCCGCATTGCGGACAAGTTCTTTTTTGAAGCTCAGTTTTGGTGATTGAAGGACAGTACATGTCAAACGGAGAGTACAGTGGCACCTTAGCTGACATGAATTCTACTCATTGCAGCTATATCTTCATTGAGTTTCGATTATTCCACTTTTTAAAAAATACACTTTATGTATTTACTTGGCGCTGGACCTCGCTTTTCTTTTTCATTGCCAACCTTTCTTTCTTCTTTGTAGAGTTTTGCTTTTATTAAGTCCTCTGTAATTTCATAACGCTGAATTTTTCTTCTGTCTTCTTCACAATCCAAACAATATTTTAATAAAAATGCTATTAATTTACTGCTTGTAATTTTGTACCTCATTACACGCTCAACATTTTTCTCTATAGTTTTGATGTAGTCATCGGCAGTTAAATTGGCCTTTCGATTGTTCAAAGCATTTTGTAAATCTTCTGCTAAATTTGTTTTTGCTTCAAAGGTCTTTCTTAATCTTCCTTCTAAATTGTTTTCATATGGAGTTTCATCATATTTCTTCATGCTTATTTAATCTAAATATGCGCGAACAACGATATTTCTTTGTTGTTAATCTAGCTTGATCATATCAAAATAATTTTTATTGGCATGGCAAATTCTTCAAGATCATCACCAATTGAGTACATTTTTCGTTTAGGAAAAATCTGCAACAATTCCGAAACTCCTAAGCTGTTTGTGGTCGCCATATTAAATAATTCTAAGTCTGGTATATTCTAAAATCTATTTCATGACATAAGAGTTCTAGGATTTATCTCTTTGAAATCGAAGACTATTGTTTAATAATGAACATGAAATATGAGACATGCTTCAGACATACAATAACATACACACATGCATCAAACCATTCATAATAATTGTTAATCAGGTCATTTAATTATTATTATTATTATTATTATTATTATTATTATTATTATTATTATTATTATTATTATTATTATTATTATTATTATTATTATTATCATTATTATCATTATTATTATTATTATCATTATTATTATCATTATTATTATCATTATTATTATCATTATTATTATTTTATTAAAACATGATGTTTAAAAAATTTTAAATTCACATTAAACTTTCACATTTCTAACCGAAGTTTCTGTTTTAAAATTTTAATAATAAAATTAAAATAATTTTAGTAGCGTTGTTTGGATGCATTAAACAAAAAAACGAAATATGAAAAGATACAAAACTTGAAAAGTATTTCCAGATATTTCTGAACCAATGAGGAAAATGCATATTTTGCCACTAATAGAGGTTGTTCGGATCCCAAAGAATATGTCTAACGGTTTAAGTGAAGTATTTAATTAAAACAAAATTTGCATTGAACAAATCTTTTACTCACTCATTTAGCAAATGAAAGAGAAAATGTAATGTTTTATAAAATAAATAATGCTGCATTTTATGCGAGATGAATTCAATTTCAATTAAGTATACATTTTTACTAAACTTTATTATACATTACATTTACATTGATGTCTGCAGTTGTTTCATCTGAATACGAAGCATTTCAATGTGTCCTTAGGGTGTTCGTAAGTAAATGAAAATTTTGTTTTTTTTAATATCTCATTCACTTGTTGATACTAATGATACTTATTTTAGGATTTTCTCTGATGGAAATTTCAGGTTTTCTATTTTGTACGAAAATAAAATTGTTTTGTTTATATTTGTAAAAATATAATTCTTGAATATAAATTCATTGACAGCTCTATTAGAGAAATTTATGTTTAGATTTACGTAAAAATGTAATTTACATCAAAAGAATATATATTTTATTAATGTTAAAAGTTTTAAAGAAAAATTATTTTAATGCAAAATTTTTTTAAATTATATATTAAATAATATTTTAATGAAATAGATGTTTGTTTTAATTAACAAATGTGTGCAGGAATAGTTATTTCAAAAGTGGTGGTCAACTAAGTGATTTTAAATAAGTAACTTTCAAGGCTTGCATATTTTATTTCATTAAAACATGAGATCATTATTCAATATGTGGCAATTCATTTTTATTTTATTTAAGCATTATTTTTTAGGAAATTAATAATTTCATATTATTTTAAAATTTAATTATATCTTGAAGTAACTTAATTATTTTTAATTAAAATTAAATTGTATTGCACATTAATCTAAAAATATTTTTAATTTTTACAGAATTTTTTGGAAAACTTAAAAAATATGCACAAAATAATTTTTATAATATTTTTATATTAGTCTATTTTCAGTCGAACTGAATTGTTGGATATTTTTTGTGAAATTATCTCTTAGTTTTCTTGACAATTGAAATATAGTTCTTATCCGCGATTTTCCACAATTGGAATTATTGAATGATCTTTTTTTCTTTAATCGTTTAGGAAATTGAAGGTTTCTAAGGAATTTTTACTATATATTGTGCTTGTGTTTAATTTATTTTTTCTATAACTTTCCCTTTTTCGATATTAAGTAATATCCTTTCAATAGTCAATGCACAGATAAGGTTGAATGGTTATCTAATACACTAAAGCACACGTGATAATGTGCTAATGGATAGGTAGTAGTATGAAGTATTCTATTTGATGCTCTTTTTGGTATCCTTTTTGTCGGTGCTTAGGAGTTTTTTTAACTTTTAATCTAAATGGTTACTGTTTGATTTGTCAGCAACTCTTCCTTAAATCCCTTCAACATTATTGTGCTTTATCCTATCAATGGTACCCATCGAAGTACTTCTGGTGATGTTTCACTTTTGGGTTTTTGAATGATGAAAGAAAGTCTAGCGTACCTTTCTTTCTATGTTCTTGTCCATAAGTATTTATTTTCGGCGATTCATATTTCAAACGGTCTATTTTATTCGTTATTTGTTAATCTATCATTCGAATATTTGAGAGGGGATAAGCTCTTATTCCTCAAATTTAATAAAGTATTTTGGTTAATTTAGTAATCTGCGCAGTTTTCTTCCTTTATTTTAATCAAAATTGCCTATTTGATTTATGTAATCGGTATAACAACTATATTCCGTTTTATTTCGGTCTCTTAACATTTTTTGTTTATGTGGATAAATTTCTCATTATATAATTATTTTTAATTTTGTTTAAATCGCTGATTATGTAAAAAAAATGTTCTAAAACCCAATTACGTCATCAACTTTAATATTTTGCAAGAATTGTTAATCACAATATGTCCGAAATTTTGACATTGTTTTAATTTGCTAATGGCGTAATCGAAATTTAGAAATTTCATTTTTAGTGCGCCATTTTTGAATTTTCATAAAGTTTTTAAAGACTAAATACATTTTCATTCAAATAATGTATAAATAGAAAGTAATTCTCTACCAGACAACATTTAAATATTTTTACAACAATTATCCATAAATGTTATATACCAAACTTTCACATTTTTTTGTTTTAATGAAAGGTTATGTAATAAATTTAATTTTTTTATTTAACTCTACTGAGTGCATGATACGAAAGGAAATTTTCAAACTCACACATCCATGGGTATTTCCATTAAATACGCGCATAAGAAAAGATGACAAATGACTTGGAATTGTGTTCTAATGGGCGATAACAAGAAAACTTTTGACAGGAATTATCTCTTAATCGGATTCCTCTGTGTTCCGTAGAAAAATCAAAGAAGAAATCAAAAAAAATAGAATTTGTGTTATGATTTTGAGATTTTGCTCCCCTTGTTGATATGCGCTGATTTTCATCAATCATGACAGTCAGTTCATCGTGTCACAATGGTCTATGGTACCAATAAGTAATTATTAAATTCTTCTACTTGTTGATACGGGGTATTTACGGTGATTGGAAGGATTTTCTTGCATAATAATTGAGAATTTGATCACTAAGTTCTTATGGTTATTGTTCTTTTATTGTCATACTTAATGTGGTCGGAAGTTAGAATTTGACTATTCCGTCCTTAATATTATGGTTAACATTATGGTCTAATCTCTATGGTGATATGGATTTGGATTTTATTAGGGTCAAGAATTTTATTTACTATCCTTATTCGACTCATGATATTGTTGAAACTTAAGATTTATAATTGAATCTATGACGCGATGCATTTGCGAATTCAATCATTAATTTTCAAAAAAGAAAATAAAAAACGGCTAAAGAGAAAATAAAAAATTGAAAAATTAAGAAAATAATACTAAAATTAAGGAGAAAAAGCGAAAAATTAAATTAAAAAATTAAAAAAACCCAAAAATTACCGGAGAAGCCTAAAAAATTCAGATTGAGCACACGCACACACAAAATCAATATATATATATATATACATACAACAGTTTTGAACCTCCTTTTTAGTTTATAACAAAACTTAATTTGACTCTACTTTTCAACTGAAACGATTGTAAGTAGTTCTGTATTGTTATGCAATTATAATTTTGTAATTCTATGGTTAATTTCTAACTTTAACTTTCATTCAAATTATATTGAGATTAATAATTCGGACCTCTAATCCTTTTAAAATTATTTTATTCGCCTTTAATTTTTAGGTATATAAGTACAAAGCAGTAGACAAAATGAAAGCAAAATTCATTACGGTGTCGAAAAGGATAGAAAAATTAAATTAAATTAAAGGTTAAGGAAAAAATATATTGAATAAAACCTTAAAAATCAGGAAAACGATATTGAGGTAAAGGGTTTGCCTAAATGTTTCATCATCTTTATCAAAACGTTTAATCATTTTAATCATCATTAATGAATGTGAACCTAAGTGTGAATGTAATGAATGTGTGAGTGAAAAAAGAACAAAAAAATACATAAATTCAAACTTAAATTTGTAAGTTGACAGTTTCAATACAATTCTAGAATTAATTGAAAATAGAAACTGACTGATGTTGCATCCGAGTCTCAGAGCAAAAGTCCACAATCTTACCTAAGGCCCTCTTAGATTGCGGCTACAGAATGGTCTCCTCCAGCGATGAAAATTGTTCGAGGCGACTTGAACGGCACGAAGATGGTGTCGTTTTCTACGGCATAGTAATTAGAAAAAAACCCACCAATAATTTGGTCCGACTTATACACCAAGCGGCTGAAATAAATCTATTGTTGTATGCTTAAAACCTTAACAGAATAGACAGAAAAACAGAACTTGGAAAAATCACACCTTGTATGTGGATTCTCAGAGATACTCCGTCCGTTTACGCGTAGATGATCCGATTCTTTGGACTATGACAACCTTGATAAAAGTGCTGGTGCTGAAAAGAGAAAATCTTATTTCAGAACAACCGATCACCAGTACTGATTAGCATAAATCTGTTAAGTATTTTTAGCTTAAATACACTTGATTAATATTATTATTTTGTTGTGTGATGAATGTTTGTTGAAGATGGGCTAACGTTTGACTGAAGAGTGATTATTTAATTGCTAAAATTTAGCACTTGAATATGCAGAATAAGCCCGATAGCTATTACATGCATGGAAGCTTGATTGGGATTCAATGTGGAGTGTTGGATAAGGTGAAGAGCAAAATAAAATGGATGGAATTCACTAGAATTTAATAAAACAAATAGACTAAACATTTATAATAATCAGATCAATACTGGAAAAATGTATATTTATGTTTTTAGTGGAAAATATCATCGAAACTTGTGACCAAAAGCAGTGACCAAAGAAGAACATACAAAAGTGTGCTGGATGGAACACTTAAAAATCAAATGTCGCAAGTTGAAGTTTGTATGGTTTAGATCTGAGGCAGTGAAAAGGATGAGCTAAACCAGTGGTTTCCACCGGGGGCGGTACTGCACACCAGCAAGCACTGAAGCCCTTCGCGGAGTGGCCAGTAACTTTAGAAACAAAAAGAATGTGGCGACGTTATTTAAACAAATTAATAAAAAAACCTTTCAAAAAAAACATAAATAAAATATAAATAAAGTTTAACCATACTTAATCATTTGGAATAATTATTATGATTGAGGGGCGTTATAATGTTTATTTCTTGTAAAGTTGGTGGTGATCCAGATAAGGTTGGAAACCTAAGCACTAAACTATTAAACCGTTACGCAACCAATTAGAGCATGAGAAAGCCGAATTCCGAGGCTTAAATAATTCAGATTAGAGCTTCTTCAATGTACGATCAAAACATATATACTGGCCATAATCTCCACATATGCAGCTAAGAACTCAGATCCCCTCGTAAGTATAGCAAGAAAAAATTGAAAATCCATAGACAAAATGTAAAAGCGGAAAGATCGAAATAATCCTTCATCTGCAAAGGAATTAGGTCAGAGTTTTGGAACAATTGGTGAAAGCCGTATCAAGACTCGCATTTCAGTCTCTTGACGATCTTCACTAGAATGGTTGTATGTAGTTGATTTTTTTAACGTAGAATAGTATAGTCATAGACTAATAAAATTTGTAATTCTGCAATTCGCACAACACTTGGTACTCTTTGCTAAGCAATTTTATAAATTTGTTTTCGCTCGTATGTTATTTAGATTAGTATCCCAATAGAAATAAATACATTTAGGAAATATAATTTCTTTGAAATTTAAATGAACAGTTAGGGCCATGTACAGTTATATAAATATTTATGTGCCCTTTGGGAGTCACAGCTCAAATCTTGTTTTAGGTGACTCTGCGCAGTCTTCTGTAAAATCAGTAACGTTTTTTTGGCATTACTCAAAGATTGTTTACACTATTCTCTGCTTCTGTCAATCAATGGAAAATTCTAACTGATCACGTACATATATTTTCCTTGAAGAAACTGAGTAACACGCGTTGAGAGGCAAAAATAAATGATGTAAAAGCAGTTCGATATCAAGTTAATGAACTTCACGATGCTTTAATTACTTTGTCTGAAAATGTTGGTTATGATCATGATACAGCACATGAGACAATTACACTAGCAGAACAATTGAAATATTTCAGTTTTGTCGTGTTATTAATTGTTTGGTACGATGTTCTTTTTCATATCAATGTTTTTATTAAAAAAACTTCAGGCAAAAGACATGGACATCTCGGAATGCTCAGAAGTGCTAAAGAAATGCTGTTAATTTTTAGAAGAGTATAGAAAAAAAGGCTTTAAGGAATTCATTATCACAGCAAAGGATTTAGCAGAAGAAGTAAAGATTGAACCGATATTTAAAACACTAAGAAGGATACACCATGTGAAACGTCGCTTGGATGAAATTGCACAAGATTAGTCCATCGTTTGTCCTGATAAGTATTTAGAAGTTGAATTCTTCAATCCACTGTTGAATGCATCTCTAAGGTCAATGAAAGAAATATTTGTAAGGTTAGATGAATATTCGAAAACCTTGAGTTTTTAATTTAATGAATATAGTATGCATGAAAGAAGAGAACTCCTTAATTTTGTACCGCCCTACAAATTAAACTCGCAGTGAATTTAAAATGTGAAGTATTACTAGTCACGTCTTATTGAATTTTATAAATCAGCATAATATCCAAGAGTTATATCCTAATGTCTAGATTCCCATGAGAATTTTTCATTACTGTGACAGTCGCAAGTTGATAAAAGAAGTTTTTCAAAACTGAAATTAATTAAGACCTATCTAATTTCTACAATATTACAACACAGACTTTCCAGTTTAGGTACTTTATCCATCGCCCAAAATATTGACTTTTCATTTTTGATAAAAGATTTCGCCGACAAAAAATACCGAAAAGTTCATTTGCAGTAGTTTTTAAAGTTATTTTGTATTATTGTTGTTTTATTCAGGTTTATTGTGTTTTATGCTATTATTGTAATCTATGATGTAAATAAATATTATACACATTCTGCCTGAACATTATGAAATAATTAATGTGTTTTTATACTAAAAAATAAAACATAAAAATAAAAAGCAATGTTTCAGTTTTTGAGGGCGGCAAGAAAAATCCACCCGAGGGCACCAATAAAGCTAAGGCCGCTCCTTCATTGAATCCTTGAATTACAAACTGTAGTCTTTGACCACTTTAATCTTCGTAATTCTTTATCCTCAATGAAAAATTATTTTCGCATTATGGTGGGTTTCTGGGTGTTGATTTTTTGAAACTATATGGTTGTCACCCAGACGACTCCATACAAATATCTTTCGCTTACCACTCGGCAACCGTTGCTAAGCAACGTTGAAACTGTGTTCGAGTGGGTGGATCGTCCGCAAAAAGTAAGCGCTTTTGCTAATGCTACAATTGACCGAACAATCCATAGGTTCAAAGAGCTGCCGATGGAAGGCCTACGCTCGATTTCGATGTTTAGGTCCCATTATTCTCCTATCTCCTTCTATACCGCTATATCATCTATCATTATGTCCATTCCCATAGTCTTTCCTATCGTTGTCCGTATTGATGATTTTTCTGTGGCCTGTAAACCCTTCGTTATGTTAGGTATCATCACAGTATCTCTCTTATCCTCATCTCTATTATAACTACTATGTTCCCTATTATTGATACTAGCATTTTCATTGTTACTATTATTTGTATTTTTCTAATCCATTAATACTGCTATTACTATTATTATTATCCTTATTATTACCATTACTATTATATTTATATTTACTATTATTATTATTATTACTATTATTATTATTATTATTATTATTATTATTATTATTATTATTATTATTATTATTGTTATTATTATTATTACTATTATTATTATAATTATTATTATTATTATAATTATCATTATCCTTACTAATATCATTATTATTATAAAAAGTTTTGTGTAGGGATTCGTCCTTATTTCTCAGCTTTATAAAAAAAATATTTTACTTATATAAAAATTTAGCCGTAATCCATCCTTATTTTACGGTTTTCGATAAAGTATTTTCCTTGATTCGGAAAATTTGAGCAGCGTTCCGCCCTTATTTTACGGCCTTATCCGGATATCCTATCAATTATTGAGCCGTATTCTACTTTTACTTTGTCATTTTTGATAAGTATTTTAGTTGATTCGGAAAATTTGAGCAGCGTTCCGCCCTTATTTTACAGTTTTATGATAAATGTTTTAATAATTTCCGAAAATTTGAGCAGCGTTCCGCCCTTATTTTACGGCCTTATCCGGATATCCTATCAATTATTGAGCCGTATTCTACTTTTACTTTGTCATTTTTGATAAGTATTTTAGTTGATTCGGAAAATTTGAGCAGCGTTCCGCCCTTATTTTACAGTTTTATGATAAATGTTTTAATAATTTCCGAAAATTTGCGCAGCGTTCCACCCATATTTTCCGTCTCAACTCAAATAATTTACTTAATTCATACATTTATTTAAGATTTTCTTTTCATAATTTTGGTCGTTCGAATTTATGTTTTTCCGATGGCTATTCATTTTAACTGTTGCAACGATTTTGCTATTTTCCCACTACTCTTTCCCTTTCTTTGTCCTTATGATGTATTTATGTTCATATTTTATTTAATGAGTGCCCACTGGACTACTCGGTGTTAGTGATTTTGAGCCGATTGTTGTTAAAAGTTTTTATGTAGATTTTTCAGGAAACGGATGACGAAGGAGCAGCCAAAAGACTACCTCCTTACCTTCCAATTTCCCCTATAAGCGGAATATATTGACGTTCTGGTTCCTGCGTTACTCACGCCGGAACCTTCACGGGCAAGATCTATTGGCGGATGAACCGCACTTACACAGCTCGATTGAGGTGTGTAGATTTTAATTACTTCCAGTTTGTCTTGGTTGTGGGCCGGAAAAAAATGAATAAATAAATGTTATCATACCAATTGGGTAAAAGCTTCGAATGCATAAATTTGTTTATTCACATAATTGTCGGGAGTTCGTAAGTATACATTGTCACTTCGCACTAGCATAATTCATTGTTCATAAATAAACATTTTTAATTCACAGCATCATATTATCAATATCAATAGGTTCATAGGGAAGTCATCCATACGTTTAAAGTTAGCTGCAACGCACACTAACCAAAATAAAACTACTGAAAATAAGTTTGAACAAATAAGATTGAAAATTAAGTTGATTATTTGTCAAAACACATCAGTATATATACCTATAATTTGACCTTAACCTTGCTTGTTATTTTTAATGCGATAAAACAAATTTGACCTTGAAATTATTTGTGTTATCTAAATTAATTTTTTTAATATTTTCTTAACTTAAATTGGTAATTTGTTTTTAACATTTTTAATTAAATTTATTCAACCAAAAATATTTTATTTTTATTCATTTAATTCATTAATTTTTACTTTTATATAACTTGTCGTTTTTCGGTCAAACTTTATTGTTATTATGTTATTTTTATGTAAATTTCGTGCGGCTCTTGATGCATTTTGTATTTATTTTATTTTACTTTTATGTTTTTTGATTTTATATTTATTTATATTCTCTCAGATTTTAAAGTGTTTAGTTGATATTGTATGTTGTGTGTTGTATTTTAAGTTATCTTGGTGCTGGGCTTTCGTGATGCATGATTTATGCATTCAAACAATTTTCAAGGCCGTTTGTGTTCTGGCCCAAGAATTATCATAAATTTGTATTTTTGAAAATTTTTAAAATGATATTCTTTTGAATTTTGTTGAGTCCTTTATTGAGTAAATATACTTTAAATTTTTAGTGCTTTAAATTATTTTGAAAATAAGCTGAATAATATTCTATTCATATAAGTATATTCAAAATTTTCAAATTTTGTTTAAGTTTGCTTATTTAATTATCTTTATAAAAGTTATTTTGACATTTACTTTTAAATATAATTTTATATTGTAATTTGTATTATTTTAATTTGACTCAATATAAATTTCTTTTAAGAATATTTTAATGTAATTGTTACTTAAAATTTTTGTTTGGTATTTATATTATAATAATTTATTTTATCTAATTTTATTTATGATAAGTTTTACTATTTGTTTCATCAAAATTTATTAATATTTTTAGTTGATATGTCAGCCGCACAGAAATTTTTACAAGACGATATCGGATGTAGAGTTATGCGCGGTCCAGATTGGAAATGGAATCGCCAAGATGGTGGAGAAGGTCACTTAGGAACAGTTCGAAGTTTTGAATCCTCAGAAGAGGTTGTAGTTGTTTGGGATAATGGAACAGCTGCAAATTATCGTTGTGGTGTTAATTTTGACTTACGAATGGTGGATAATGCTCCAACTGGAGTCCGACATTTAGATGTGAAATGCGAATATTGCCATCAGGTTTCAAATAATTTTCAATCGAAATTTCCCTAATTCATTTATTAGTCACCAATTACTGGAATCCGATGGAAATGTATTGAATGCCTCAACACTGATCTCTGTTCATTGTGTTATCACGGTGATCGACATAATCTCAGACATAGATTTGTTCGAATAATTTATCCTAACAATTCTTCGTAAGAATTTCTTATTATTAATTTGTATATGTTAAAAACTTACGTTTTAAAATACTATATAGATTTTTTTTTGATTTTCACTTGGATTGTTTTTTAAGGTCATTAATAATTATTTTTTATCTTTTCAGTTTCATGCAGTCAAATAAATTTATTGAGTTATTATTAAAAATTCAATAAATAAAATTAATTAAATAGAAATTGGCAAAAATTAATTATCATAAATTTTATAATTTAATTAATCCAAAATATTTTAATTAATTTAATAAATAATTTTTAAAAATATATTTTTTATTCAAGTATTATTTATTTGAATTTTATTACTTTAAAATATTTACTTAATTAAAGTAACATAAATAATATTAAAAATTATTTATCAGCAATTTAAAATTAATAAATTTATTTTAATAAATGAAAAATTAAATAAAAAATTATATTTTTGGTTAAAAGTAATATTGAAAATTATTTAATTTATTTTATAAAACTTTTTTTAATATTTGGCTCAATTATTTTTTCAGTTAATTTAATTATAATTTAATCAAAATTATTAATAAATTCAATAATAAAAATAAATTATCATAAATTTTATAATTTAATTAATCAAAAATATTTTAAATAATTTTTAAAAATGTATTTTTTATTTCAATTTATCAATTTAATTACTTTAAAATATTTAATTTATTTAAGTAATAAAATTTAATTTATTTAAAATTATTTTATTTAATTAGTTAAAAATATTTTAATTAATATTAAAAATTATTTATCAACAATTTAAAATTAATAAATGAAAAATAAAATAAAAAATAAATTTTTGGTTAAAATAAATATTGATAAATACAATAATAAAAACTAATTAACAATATTTAATTTATAATAAATTTACTTTTATTTTATTTAAAAATTATTTAATGGTCTAAATATATTTTAAATAGAATTATTGTGAATTTAAAAAATCTTTTTATTAATTATTTAATTAAAATGAAATATAAAAATTTTTTAATTCAAATATTATTTATTTCAAATTATCAATTTAACTACTTAAATATTTTAAATAATAATATAAAAAACTATTAATAAAAATGATATTAAAAATATATTTTTCAGTCTTTATTATTTATTTTTTAATAAAAATTCAGTCCAAATATTGTAATTATTCTAATTTAAATTAATTTAATAAAATAAAAACATAGAAAATTATTTATTGATTCAAATAAATAAATAATTATATTATATTTTCCAAAAAATAAAAATTATTAAAATGCATTTTCAATATTTATTTATAATTTAAAATAAATAATATTTTAAAATAATTTCTAACTTATGAAAAAATAGTTATTGGCATTAGAAAAATAAAAATGGATTTTTTGCTTATAATAATTAATAAGAATTATTGTTCAATTTTGAAAATTATTTATCGACTCAAATATATTTTCAATCAAAAATCTCAATATCAAAAAAAATTTTTTTAATTAAAATGCAATTTTAATTTATTTAATAAAAAAATATTATAAACCATTTATTATAAAATTTATTTAATTAAATTAATTATATTTTGATTAATTAACAATAGTTTAATTAACTTTTAATTTAAAATGTTTAAAAAAATTATTGGTTGGTAAAATGTTTATTGAATTTTTCATATAGTTAATTGAAAATACTAATAATTTAAAAAATTCAGAAATAAATGACATTTAATTTGAAGCATTTATTACATGAAATGTTAATTCTATTGAGGTCACTTGACACGCAATGGATCAATGCATTACATAACAGTACAAATATTATGTAATATTTAATCTCAATTACTCTATTTAATTTTTAATTATGGAATTATATAAAAATCCATATAATACTGCTTTCATTGATGCATTAATTGTATTATTTAAATGCATGACAATGATATATTAATTATAATATTTGAATCAATAACAGTAATATATTAATCATAATATTTGACTCAATGACAATGATATATTAATTATAATATTTGAATCAATGATAATGATATATTAATTATAATATTTTAATTAATAACAGTAATATTTGACTCGATCTGAATCAATTTTCGAAAAATGTATTGATCAAAATTCCAAAAATGTCATACAAACAAATAACTTCAATCAGCAATTTCTTTAACTAAATTCAGTGCTAAAAAAATTCGACAGTTTTCAACTAACCATAAAATCCCACACAGTTAAACAGCTTGAAAAAACTAAAATCACAATATACCTAAAAATCCAAAAACTCGAAAATTTCAATCGATTATCTAAAAAACTGAAAGCTCTCGTCTGTGTGCGCACACTTATAAAACTCAACAAAAAACCTCTAAATTTTGAAAGCAGTGACCGATAGAATAGGAAATAAAATAAAGTGTTTCGCTCATTTGATGCAATTATGTATTGGAAGCGTTTTAAAAAATGAGAAGATAGCCAATCTTTTAAAAGTTAGTAAATGAATTGTATGTCATTTTAAGCATAGCTCGGCAGCTTCAGCTTTATTAGAAAAACACCCAAATCAATCTGATCTTAGTTGTCATACTTTAATTCAGGATATTTCTACTCGTTGGAATTGTAGATAATATATAATTGACAGATTTATAGAACAGAAGATGGCTATTTATGGAGTTTTAATCGAACAAAATAATTGGATATTCTAAGCGGGTCAGATGATGATGATTTTTGAATTGAGAAGCTAATAATTCTTTTGAAACCGTTTGAAGAGGCGACAATACAGATATCTGGAGAGAACTATGTATTGGGTAGTTAAGTTTTTCCAATTATATTCAATCTTGCTAATTTAAAACAAATCCCTTCCATAACTTTCATTATTAAAATGAATAGTAAAGTTGTAGTTGTATAATATAAATTTTAACCCTTTCTAATGTGGTGGCAATATATTGTACACCATTTTAAACTAATAAAAATATCTATGTGTAAAAATATCAAACGCTGTCGGTAATCATTTTTACTTTTAATCATTTTACTGACATATATTGAGTCACAAGAGAACAAATTTATAGTATTTGAAACCAAAAAGAGATGTTGTGTTTGAGGACAGCGCAGAGTAGATTTTTCTGCAACCAATGTCCTAGCAAGCCAGGATTATGCTTGGAGAAAGGATGCTTCCAAATATATCATAGACAGTGATAAATTTCTGTAACCCTTTGTAGTTTGGTACACTATATAATTTTCGATTTGCTGTAAATTTGTTGGCATGTAACAATTTTGTTATTTATAAACTATTTATCCAATGAATTTTCATGCAATTCGAAATTTTTCAAATTTTTGGAACCCTGTGTAATTGTTATACATTTTAAGGTTTTAGTACGCTGTAAATTGTGACATGTTGAATATCTTTGGCATACACAGTTCTTCTTACAATTCGACAATCTATATGTACGGTGTTATATATTGTGCACAGTCTTTGAAACCCTGTAAGTTTTATTTTAAAAAGTGCTTTGTTTTAACTAAATATCATAACCAAATTATCCTGTCGCACACAGCATTTCTATATGGTCGTAGCGAAAGGGCGATATAAGACATTGAGGGCAGGTTTAACAAGTTACCGTATAAAACTGGATGAGTTATTCCCGGGATTCCTATTTAGATCTGTATATATTCTGTTTGTGTAACGTTGTAATAGCCACCATATTTTGTCAAGCTTTCAACAATATGAAATACTTTTGTCATGTTTTAGAAGAAAATGATACATTATTGAAAAAACTTCATTCAAATGTAAGATTTTATAAAAAGTTAAAACATTGAAATAACTTTTTTCTTACTTAAATTTTTTTATAGAGCACCTAATAATCCCCATTTCCCATCTTTTGTACTGCGTTCAGGTTAACAAAATTTGGTGACCATACATTATAAATTCTTTTGTCATTGTACAGAAGTATGAAAATAAATTTGTGCAGATATTGTCTTACAAGAATAGTTTGAAAGGACATTATTATTTTTTCAGTTATTTATAGGTTGGTCAAAATTATCGATATCAACCTAAATGTTATTTTGACTAAATTTTAACCATTACCTCAAAGAATCGGACCGCCCGTTGAATATGGTTCAAATGTTGTATTCGTAAAACTTTCTATTTAATAATCAATATTATCTAAATATAAATTTAAATAATCAAAAATCAATATTTAAAAGAGCACTTGGTTATGAGAATAAAGTTTGCAGTATTTGAAACGGATAAGTCGATTTTCAGAAAGCATTGAAATAAAAATGGCATTTTATTGATATAAAAAAGTAATAATAAAAAATAATATTAATATTCATCATTATAAAGAAAATAAATTTAAATAACAATAAAAAAATGAATATTTAAATAAAATTAACATACATAAATATAAGTAATTAATAAAATTTTTAGTCATTCGTATGAAAATTGAAATATTTATAAGTTACAGTTATTTAGTAAGTAGTATATAGGTGTCAAAAAGTTTCCGATGTGATATACATGTCACTAGTGATTATAATTAAATTCAGTAGAAGCTGGTAAATTATCGATTACTTTATTTATCCAGAAAAATGGTGCTTGAATCTCGTCGAAAAACCAAACGAATTTTGTGCAGGGGGTTATTTCCCGGTGCTCGAGTGGTGAGAGGTGTCGATTGGCAATGGAGTGATCAAGACGGAGGTGCTGGACATAAAGGCAAAGTTACAGAAATGCAAGATTGGTGTTCCACGTCATCAAGAAGTGCAGCTTACGTTATTTGGGAGTGTGGCGGTAAAAATCTCTACCGTGTAGGCCATGATGGCATGTCAGATTTGAAAGTCGTAGCAGAATCGAAAGGTATGACAGTCTATCGTGATCATTTGCCTTTGCTTGGACAGACGAATTCCGGGGGCACTAGTCAAGGCATTCAAGTTGGAAATCAAGTTGTAATCGACTTGGATTTTGATATCGTTCGCAATTTACAAGTCGGTCACGGTGGATGGGCCGATTGCATGATGGAAGTAATTTTATCAATCGATTGTTACTTTAATTGCACTCGAGCAAAATACAGATTTTTTAGCTGTGATTTGGTTATTTAGTGCCTATCTATGGAAGGAACGGTCACGCAAATCGATGAGGATGGTGATGTGCAGGTCATATTTTCATCAGGTGCCCAGTACACCTTCAATCCCGTCTGCCTCACGAAAACTACAAGAAGAGATCACGGAGAAAATTCCCTATCAGTAAGTACCGCATAAATCGACAAAATTATTATCTAGTTATTAAATTTCAATATATAATTATGATTATTGGTTATTATTATTATTATGAAATGCATTTATTGATTAATATTATTATTAGAAATGAATTTATTGATTATTTTTATAAAGTGCGTTTATTGATTATATTATTATGAAATGCATTTATTGATTATATTATTAGAAATTCATTTATTGATTATATTATTAGAAATGCATTTATTGATTATTATTATTAGAAATGCATTTATTGATTATTATTATGAATTGCATTTATTTGTTATTATTATTACAAAATGCATTTATTGATTATAATATTATGAAATGCATTTATCGATTATATTATTATGAAATGCATTTATTGATTATTATTATGAAGTGCATTTATTGATTATTATTAATATGAAATGAATTTATTGATTATTATTATGAATTGCATTTATTTGTTATTATTATTACAAAATGCATTTATTGATTATTATTATGAAATGCATTTATTGATTATAATATTATGAAATGCATTTATCGATTATATTATTATGAAATGCATTTATTGATTATTATTATGAAGTGCATTTATTGATTATTATTAATATGAAATGAATTTATTGATTATTATTATGAATTGCATTTATTTGTTATTATTATTACAAAATGCATTTATTGATTATTATTATTACAAAATGCATTTATTGATTTTTATTATTAGAAATTGCATTTATTGTTTATAATTATTATGAAATACATTTATTATTATTAATACGAAATGCATTTATTAATTATTATGAAAAAAGTTAATAAAATTTCTAAAAAAATTTGATATTATAAATTTATTTGACACTTCAGCGGTTTAGCATATAAAGAACGAAATTTGATCTCTATGTTCAAACCAAAATGATAGCAAAACTTAACAAGACACATTATTGACTTTTGTACAAAATTAAATTTATCGATGGGGAAAACAAGTTTTTGTAACCTTTGTCATCAAAAGATACAACCCTTCAATCGGTATTCAAATTTTATTGGCAGTTTGGAAGCTATGTTCTATTTATTATCTGACAAAATGAATTATTAAATAATAAATCAAAAGTGAAGTTAGAAAAGTTTATCCCTCTAACAATTTTATACTCTGTGCGAATGATTTAGTTCGTTCTGCCACTTCTTCCTGTCTAAAACTCGCTGTAAATAAATAACTTATAATTATTTCACTGTTAGGATGATTCTTTCAAATGTTTCAAAACCTTTTTCTCGCAGAAAGTGTAAATTCACAACAAAAAATAAATTAAAATATGAAAAATTAGAACAAATTTATAAAATTATAAATTTTCAAATAAAATATAACTTGCATATTAGGAAGTTGGAAAATGTCAGAAAAACTTGTTATTAGACTAATTTATTTACAATAATTTTTCCCAATGGTCATTAGTGTTTTTCAATGTCATTCAATGTTTTTGTAATGAATAATATTTGAATTCTTGAAATCTATTTATTTCACAATATTTAAACAACAAATTGATTCTCCAGCATTTTATGCACTAAGAATACAAATCTCGGATTCGTAATGCTATTATATTTAACTAAATATTTCCGTGTTAATTATCTTTCCTGTACTTCTTTGTTGATCTCATCTTGTTATCTGATTTGATTTAGCCCATACTTTATCTACTTCGATAATAAAATACAACTCATTTACTGATTTGGAATTGTACTTGATCAGTTCTTGGAAAATCTCGCTTGGCAATCTAGCAATAAAAATACAATTTGTCCTTTATTGACTCGGACAAATTTTGTATTTTCAACAAATGATTTCGAACTCACCCAATCAGTATGCAATTGCTGCTTCAAGTTTAGGAAATCTTCAATTTTGTCATGTTTCAACGAGTAAATCTGGAAACTGGATTTTCAAGCAATGTGGCAAAATCTTGACCTAACTTTTTACATCCTTTAATTCACACATCGTTATCATTTTTGTAAATCACTTGCTAACATCAAGATATGTTCAAATTATTAATTATCGGATAGTTAGTAATGAATAATATTTGAATTCTCGAAATTTATTTATTTCGCAATATTTATATTTTTTAATCCAGCAAATAGTGGTATTAATAATATAAATTATCAATAAACTTTAAAACTGTTTTAGATGGTCATTTTTCCAGTGCTTTGTAAAACTTGATATTAGAGTAATTTTGCTATTAGACGAATTTGACTGTACATTATGTAAACAAATAATTAAAATTAAATCGATATCGATATAATAATTGATTTGATAAATGATATTTTAATAATATTGCTATTTTATAGAAATAAAGAGATTAATGAAAATAGGAAAACATGTGCTTAATAATATTTATTTATTACTGAATAGTATTTAACTCTTGAAGCGACATTTGCTCGAGGGTTTGGATTGATTACAGGTTTTTGAAAGTACCTAGACTTCATTTTTAGTTGATTTTTGAATAGTATTACTCAACAACTTTCAACAATTTAATAGGCTCATTAGCAGTTACAAATTTAACATAAGTTTGATCAGGAATACAAAATAGTAACACAAAACCAATTTTTTCTAGTCAAACAAAGAGCATTTGAAGTTTCATATTAAAATACAAAACACGGGTAGCATCTTATTTAAACAAACGGTCCAAAAAAGGAAATGTTTCAATTCATCAAGAAAATCTTGTTTTTTGAACTAGTTTTAATATATCCACTATTTATCATTTTTAATAAAAGCAAGTAACATTCAAAAATAAATATTTTCCAACTACATATCGGAATTTGTTACATTTTCTCAGGTAATTGTTATAACTACTTACATTAATATCAAGTAATTTTGCACTCAATTTTCTAATGACACAGTTAGAAGGAATAAAACTTGATAAAACATGGAAGTCACAGAAAAGTTGTGGGCATACATTAGTGCCACCATATGAAAATCATTGAGTAATAAATATATATTGAGATTTGTAGCTTGATTCTATGAAATAAAAAGTAAATTTTTCTGTGTGATAAAGTTTCATGTTTAGAGTCAAAGATCAACGATCACAGTCCCCATAACTTTGCGACCAGGGGCTACTAATATCTCAAGAACTCGGTCCACTGAGTCTGACGATGTTCCTACTTCATCTACTGTACCAGACTCTGATACAACACGATATGTACCTTTACTCTTTACTGATTTCCTTTAGTTTACTATTTGTGTCTAGAATCCACATAATCCTCGTCGTTCAACCCTTCCAACCTCAGTCTATGCACAGCATCGAGATTCATCTCAGTCCCGACCCCTCAGTCATGCACCAGAATCATTGTCACCTGGTTGCTGGGTAAAAATAAGTAGTGATCTGGAATTAATAAAAACAGTTCAATGTGGTCTTGGAATGTGGAACGAATCCATGGCAGTTTGTGTAGGAACTGTCGGAAAAATCGTCCAGGTATTATTACACTTCAAAATCCAACCAGTTAAAGTTCATAATTCATAAAATAGTCTCTCGGACATGATTTATGGAGGGTTGTTCTTAGTCGGACTAGTGGAAGTTCTGAATCGACTTTCGTCCTTAATTCAGCATTATTGGCTCGCATTCGTTCACCTATGTCTTCGCCGGAAGTTTCTGTATCTGCCACTCAGCCTCGTACAATGTTACTGTCTCAACGATCAACTGGATCTACATCTCAACCTATTGAAGCTGTTGAAGCAGCATCAACAGGTAGTTTTCCTGTTTTCTAATAATAATAATAATAATAATAATAAATTTAGTAATCTTTAATTCAAATATTTGTGTATGTATTTATTAATGTAATAAATTATAAAAATAATATTAATAAATAAATCGATTCATAAATTATCAAATAACTAAAAATTATATTATTAGTATTTTAAGATTTTAATTTATATTTGTAATTTCTGTGAATTAATATTATGAATATTATAATATTATAAATTAATTTGTTTTATTAAAGCTTGAATTATACGTATTTAATTTATTTAGGTAATATAATTCCACTGAATATATATGTATAAATATTTTGTTTTAATAAATATATAAATATGTTTGATTTTTTTATTATCAAGCTCATAACAAATAGTTATTATTATTATTTATTATTATTATTAATTATTAATATTATTATTATTAATTATTATTATTATTAATTATTATTATTTTTAATTATTTTTTTTAAAGAATTTAAATAATAATTTGAAACATATTCGTATTCAAGGCATTATTCTTTCAGTACTTTTTTTTGTTTTTCACCTCTGGTTTCTGTATAAGTGACATTATATTTTCTAAAAAATTTAACTATGAATCAGATTTATTTAAGATATTCACGAATTTTCGGCAAAGTCTTTTTCACTTGATATTTTATTCTTTTAAAAAAGGCTTTACCGAAAATTCGTGAATACCCTAAATAAATCTGATTCATAGTTAAATTTTGTAGAAAATATTATTATTCTTTCACATATATCACGTTTCCAATAAATATATTGAAACTTATTAATTAAATTTTAAAATCAGACATATCTATTTTAATCATATCGCCTTTATTGTGCTCGCTAATATTGGTCAATTTGTTCAACAGACAATCTTCAAGAACTTACATACAGTGATGATGGGAAGTTTCGCCAATGTATGTGCAAAAAAAGAAAAAAACCAGCTATAATAAGATATTTATTGAGCTAAAATTTAATTCAAAGAGTTTCAAGTAATAACATAAAAATATATAAAAAATCAATCATTTTTCCACCAAAGCGCAGTTATAATATATTTTATCTTCTATAATATATAATAAACTAACTAATTGATAACATTAAATAAGAGCTTCAATAATAAATCAAAGAGTTAACGCCTATTTTAAAATTGTACAGTTGTAATTGCGAAAATTTACATTAAATTTGACCCTACAATAAAGGAGAGTGGGAAAATTTATTTCGAGAAATAACTAAACACACAAGCACGATTCGCATAATTTCTATAGAAAAACCCACAATTGAACCTTTAATGCAACTCCAGTGGTAAATGAAATTATGAATATTTATGAAGCTATTTATTAAAACCTTTGAATGTCTACATTTAAGCTAATTTATAAAATTTTGTATAGAATATAATTTTTTATTTTTTCTATGTTGATTTTCTGGATATTTCGTATCAATTTTTTAAATATTTTTTTCTTGGTCACATTAACCAATAAATGTATTATTTGAACAAAGGCGAGAGAAAAATTAAACATATCGAATGAAAGCCTTTAAATGTTCATTTCGTGATCATTTGTAAATGGAAAGGGCTAGGGATAGTGAATGTGACTAAGTAATTGAAGAATGTTGAAAATATCTTGATGATGATGAATTTGAAGAAATTATTCCATTAAAAGATGATGTAAAATTTGTTTTGAATTTTTGACAAAAAAAATCAAGAGTTGTATTTACCGGCAGATTAAATGATGTAATAAATGCGTGGCGTTTAAAAAAGCGCAAACAAATTGATGTATTGCATGATCATTCAGGCTCAATAGTGACAATAGGCATAAATGGACACTAAATTCTTCCTTGAGATGGGAAAAGTCAGGATTAGCCTTGGACACAAAACGAAAACTGGCCTATTATGCAACAGTTACATTAAAATTAAATGCCGTAGGATCATTATTAGGTTATTGTATAATATGTCAACTATTGTGTAAGTTTATAAAAACTAATTGTTACGTGGTAATTTATTTCGCGGGTTCTTATATATGGCAGGACACATCCTAGTACTTGTTACTATATTTGTAGCTATTCTAAAGGGTTGCGTCATTGGGGATTAGTGACAAATGTGGATGTCGAATTATATTTTATGTCAGTATGTTTATGGTGAATGTTGAAACTCATTTCTCATTTGCTTTACAAAGCAAATCATTTTGATGTTGAATTTTTTGAAGAAATCTCTACATATTCCTTTAGATATCTTTTTTATTAACTGTTACAAGAATGGTCAGATTTCCGATGCTGTATTGAATGAACCTATGAAATTCGTAATTATAGCTCCGTTATTCGGGTTAGAATGTCAGAGTAAATATCTACATCTGTGCTGTATTCGACCGCTGAAAACTCTATTTCATTCGCCGCAGTCTATGATATGACAAATAGTAGCTCATCTTGGATCTGTAAAAATGATTCGACTAACACTGTATTTTGGATAGTTGAAAGATTAACAGAAAAGTGTAACGGATTTCCTATATCTTAAAAAAATAATCGCGAGTATAAGTTGTAGTATTGGTGCCATACAGTCATTTGAAACATCTATTTTTATTGAAAATTTAAGGTTTATCTAAAAATGTCCATACAGTTAGACAGCTTATAGCTCATTCGGATTTTTGTTATCTGAAGTATAGCCTGGAAATTAAATATGCTTGAAAAAAAGAAAATATCCCCTGAAGAGCTGATGTGTGTAGGAGAACGTAGTTGGAATATATAGATACGGTTTATGGAGGAGTTTCAAATAGATACAATACCTAATTATCAGTCAAAAAAAAGAAGTTTAAACTATTAAATACGCCCATGATGCAGGTTCGGGAAAATATATATTCATTAGTTTTATAAGAAATGAATATAGGACAGTTTATTGCACCATAATACAAAGATCTATACTGACAAGTGGATTACGAGATCTCATGCCACTAGAGTTTCAATGATAAGGTTTGTAATCCGGTACCAGTAAAAATTCTCTCTTAGTTGTTATCTTCATGTCTTGTCACAGACCTGATGACTAAAAAGAGGGACCAACTTCAAAAATGTGATCACAGGGATTTTAGAATGTTGCTAGGTTTTGAATAATAATACTAAGTTCAATAATAATAATAATAACTGTTAGAAGTTAATTAATTTATTAATTCTAATCGAAATTCTTCCGATGGCAATATGAATAATAAAGCAACTTAGCCACTACTTTAAATACATATTGAATTTATTAAGTTCCATAAATTTAACATGTTACATGGCGGAAAGTAAAGACTCTATAACATTGAGATCATCCGTCTCATTAGGAATAATTTGACTGATCTGATTGATATTGAATAATGATAGGGTTTATTGCAATTTCATTTTAATAAATAGCTTGATAAATTCAGTTCCGATTTGCTTCATTTCCAAATTTGCTTATTGAAATTACACAAACAAATACAATAATGTTTTTTTGGACGAAAGAGAGTTGTGAATTCAAATATTACGAAAAAGTATTTGGAACCCCTGCTATAGCTGCTATTGGTTGAAACCTTTCACAATATCATTGGCTGCATGTAAACCCCTTCTGTAATCTCGATATTGCTTCTATATTTTCCCCAATGAAATTTCCAGTCGTCTTGTGTGGAAATTCTCCAACCGTAAACCATGATGATGTTGTAGTGATGGCTGTAGCATCTGTCTGATAGTGACTGCCTCTCGAATTTATCACCCGCAATTTCAATGAGTTGTTTTCTAATTTTCTACAATAATCTATTGTTCCGTTGGGAATATTATATAACCACAGCAGCCGTTTCTCCAATTCTTCTCTCTCATAAATCGGCAGTTATTTACCATCTTAATATATAAGTTCAATTATAAAAATTTCAAAAGCTAATATAAATAGGTTTATTATTCTTTTATTTATTCATTTTATTAATATTTCAATGAAGATTCTTTTTTTCATGGTCACATTTGTTATTAAATATGTTGGTAATAATTATTCCAAAATATTAAAAAACGTCGATAACTTTACTGATTCATATTCAAATATATTTTAATAAATGCAATTTAAAATGAAAAGTTATAAGTGATGAAAATTAAAGATCTTATATTGAAAAAAATAGAAATTGTTGATTGTTATTATTATTATTTATTGTTGTTAAACTAAATAAATGATAAGATAAGCTTTTCTTGCAAAGTATGAATTAAAATGAAAGAGAAATTATAATACATATTTTGTTACAAAGGCTTATTTTATAATTTATTTAATTGTTTTACATTTAATTCATGCTACTATTAAGAAACTAGCATTTTATACTAATACTAGCCGTAATCCCGTGCTTCACTACGGTTATATTTAAGATGATAATTAACGATGAACAATTTAAATTGTGGCAAACAAACATATCTAAACCTTTATATATAAGATACTTATATTAATTATTAATTTCTGTAACATTTAAATTTCAAATTTTATTTAATGCACATTAATAATAATATTTAATTTCTTTCCATTATGACTAAAAATCAACAATTAATTCTATGCAGCACAAATTTTCGGCTTTGCCTTTATCATATGTTAATAAATATTAATATCCTTAACCATAGACGGTTTCTTCCAATCAGACTGACTTTTAATTAAATGTTCAATTAACGAGAAATGAAATAAAATTATTAAAAATAGTAACAAACATAAGTCGATTTTCTTGCGAATTTTTATTACAAATTATTATGAAACATTGAAAAGTTTTATCCCTTGTAGTCTCTAGAAGTAATCTTTTTTTACATTTGAATTGACTCATCTTTTAATTCATCTTCAAACAATCTCTTCCTTCACTGAACTCTAATCTGTACCGTTGCCGGAAAATCTCCTTCAGTGTCTTCAAATTTTGCAATATCTGTTGCTATCATTTTCGATTCTTCAATTTTGGTTTCTCTGTAACGTTTTTAAAGACTTGCGTTTTTTCCATAATTATTATTTTGGATCCTTAAATGTTCTTGCAAAACCGGATCAAACATTTCTATAAATTTTACCGGGGCAAGTAAGTTACCTAATGTCTCTGTGATTAACCTTTAATGATTAGCCCCGAAAATCCAGGTTGTGTTGAGTTAAAAATTGAATAATTGAGAACGAGTTGAATGATAGGCATTTTATATATTACAAGGTCGAAAACTGAATCTAAATGCGAAATTAATAAAAATAGTATATGTAATTTAAAAATGGTTTTAAAAGTGAAAAAATACTCATTTTTTGTAAAATGGCGCCCTAGGCAACTGCTAGATTAGTCTGTGCCAGTTGCCGGTTCTGCCTTAAAAAACTAATTGATAAGATAAGCCTTTGCTTCAAATTCTTTTATTTTATATTTAATTTTTTGTTTTTATTAGACTTTCAAAAATTTAAGTGAATTTTTTATTTAATAATGTTTATTCTGTTGATTTATTTGTAAATAAAATTGCAATCTATGACAATGTGAAAATTTGATATTTATCTTTTTCAATTTCTTTTCCTATCATTTTCTTTGGAGTTTAAAAAACCACTTTATTTTCTCTCTTATTTTAATAGGAACTCTCAGCCATGTCTTGAGATCGATATTCGAGGCCCACACAACAGGTGATGCAAAGGAGCTATTTGTAAAAGCTGCTGCAAATGGGGATTTAGACAAAGTGTTGGAACTCTTAAAAAAGCGCAGTGTCGATGTAATTGTTGATTGTGAAAACATGCAAAGAATAGTATGTTCTTTAGGTTAATTCAATGTTTGCTCGCCATTCGGCTTTGCATGCTGCCAGTCAAAATGGTCATGTGGAAATCGTTCAAGCTTTGATAAAGTACGGTGGAGATCAACTCGACATCAATTTGAAAGATCCAGACGGTGATGCAGCCGTGCATCATGCGGCCTTGGGGGATCATAAAATTATCATTCAGATTCTTAAAAACGCCGGAGCCGACATAAATTCTAGAAATCGCCGGAACCAAACCCCACTTCACATAGCTGTGAATAAGGGTCATTTAGAGGTTCTAAAGGCACTTTTGGAATTAAAATGTCTGGCGAGTTTACAAGTAAATGATGATTAGTTATTATTCTCTCTAGCTGCTTTGCAAACAAACCAGGATTATGACGGTGATACTCCTCTACACGATTCTATTACAAGGCGCCACGATAAACTGACTCTGGCATTGGTCCAAGCAAATTCCGATATCACAGTCTGCAACAATGCGGGTTTCAATTCTCTTCATCACGCGGCACTCCGAGGCAATCCCAAGTAAGCTAGAGTTATATAGTAATAGATATACATATATAGTAAACTTCAAATTTCAATTGGGTACATTCTAATTGAGCAGGTTGAAATGGGGGATATTTATTATAATTGCGATAAATTTGTTGATGAATTTTAATATTTTATTAATTATTATTTAGTATCATTATTATTAATCAGAAAACAAAGCAAAAAAAGTCTAATTATATTTTGTCATTGAGTGATCAGTGCATATTTAGGTCGAAATATTTCATTTTATCAATAAACATAGTGAAAATTAGCTAAAATAGTTAGTTATTTAAATTATTCCGCTATCTACAAAAAAGAGTTTAAATATTATTATTATTTATTATTATTATTTAGTATTATTATTGTTTATTATTATTATTATTGTTTATTATTATTATTATTTAGTATATTATTGTTTATTAGTATTATTATTGTTTATTATTATTATTGTTTATTATTATTTTTATTATTATTATTATTTATTGTTATTATTATGTTATTTATTATTATTATATTATTTATATTTATTTTTGTTATTTATTGTTATTATTATCATTTATAAATAATAATAAATAATTAAATAAATTTGGCAACGATTTAATTAAAAGATAACGCCAATAAAAAACTCTTCGTACGATATATTTTGACAGCATAACTATCATCTTCAGGTACTCAAAACCAACTAAAAATATTATGAATTAACATATTATAAAATCCTATTATTATCATTGTTATTATTATTATTGAAAATAATATAGCCAAATGAAATCACAATCACCTCTAGGGTAACTGAAATCAAATACGTCATTTATTTGCAATAAATTTAATGAAAACAATATTATATTCATCGTTGCCACTGAAATTCGACTTTCTCTGTAACTCTCTAGAAACCTATTGAGCTATATTTATTGCTATTGCCATATGTTCAGTCGCACTCTGTGAATGTCGTTGAGGAATATTTACAAAAGTGATTGAACCCCCTCCTCCCTCTCTCATACACGCTTGTCGCGATCATCTGCATTGACGATATCTTCCTCATTCTAGATTGTATGTGTTAGTTGCAATGCAATCATTGTTACTTTCATTTCCCATATTCATCCGCATGGTTGTTGCTGTATTTGTCGTTGCCATCATAGCGTCGTTCTACAATGCCTTCTGTTCATTAGAATATCTCGTATTCTCGTGCATTGTTTAGGTTTTGATTGCGCATATTCTTTATCTATATTTATTCCTGTTTATTTATTTTTAGATTTTCTTTTGTCATATTGATAGATAAATTTATTTGATTTTTGTTTAACAAAATTATTTATAATAAAATGATAAAAATACGAATTGTTACAAATTTATTAAAAACTAATTAAATATGCAAGAAATGTAAAAATTAATATGTCAATCGGTGTCAGTTTTGAAAATTTAACACATAAAATAGTTTATGAAGAGTCTCTAGGAAGGATGGTTTTGATAAAAATATTAAGTAATTTTTCTCATCAATTATTCAAGAAAAACTCATAAAACATTGTAGAATCTCAGAAATAACTAAATTAGTAATCAATGCATCGAGTTAAAGAAAATCGCCACATTTTTCCTTGGTTGTCTCGGTGAATGAGAAGTATGAAAATAATAATGTATGAGAAATAGTTAGTATTTGCTAGTTGTCGGAGTGGAAAAGGAAATTGAGAAAAAGGAAATAAGCCAAGATAAGACTGCATTGGGAAATCGAAAATGAGTGACATCCTTTTGGTCTTTACAATGGATTCAGTGTAAAATTTATTGGCTGAGGTGTATTTATTTGTGATTAAATAATATATATATTGTGGGATTCGACTGTTGGTTTTGATTGAGAGGATGATTCATATTAATATCTAATTAATATTCTAGCTCGTTGATGACGAGAAGTTTCCACAATGTATATAGCATTGCATTCATTACTTGCACTTGATCAAAAACTAAATCAAGTTGGTAAATGATTTAGAATTATGATTATTTCAACCAGCACATGTGCTTTCATACTCATTAACTTTTGGTGTGTTATAATTTATATTGCTTTCCATCAAATCCATTTTTGAATCCTTTTGTAAGTAAATATTGTAAATAAATTTAAGTCATTTCCACAATTTATATTCAATCATTGACGAATTTATTGAGATTATTTAATTGATTTATTGAATCATAGATATTTATCATTATTCGATTTTGTATATAGCATTTGACACTGATTAAGATAGCTAATTTATTTATTTTATGTTCTATAATATTAAAAAGATTATTACTTTTAACATCAAATATTGGAAATTCCATTTTTTTAATATGCATGAATTTCTTAGACAGAAAACGTTTGACATTTTTATTTCTTGATCTCAGCGCTACAAGAATAATTCTTGAAAATTTGCCACGGCAGTGGATAGTTGATGAAAAGAAAGATGATGGATATACTGCGTTACATTTGGCTGCGCTGAACAATCATGCGGATGTTGCGGAACTCTTGATTAAAGTCGGCAGTGCAGATCTAAACGTACAAAATATCAATCTACAAACTCCTCTGCATTTGGCAGTGGAAAGACAACATAGTAATATGGTGAAACTTCTAGTGGACTCTGGAGCTGACATAAGTATTCCTGACAAAGATGGAGACACGCCATTGCATGAAGCTTTGCGTCATCATACACTCAGTCAATTGCGACAAATGCAAGATCTCCAGGATATGGGTAAATTGTTAATGGGTTTATCACTAGGTGGAGAAAAGCGTTCTGCGGCCCATATAGCTTGTTATCTCGTATCCAACGGTTCAGATATCCATATAAAAAACAAAAAAGGTCAAACGCCACTCGATCTGTGTCCTGATCAGAATTTAATCCGTGCTCTCAAACGATGTCATGAAAACTCTCAGCCCCCTAATGTAGAGTTAACTGAACAAAATGGAGTCACTATATCTGGTAGCAGTAACAACAATACCACTAATAATCTCTCGGAATCAAATAATGATGATTCCAATGTTCCTCTTGGTCCGTTAATTAATCTAGATGATGATGTTTGTGTGGTCAGTAAATCCGTTACGGCGAATAATAATCCGGTAAGATTCATTGTTCGGTTGTGTATTCGTTTATAATTGGCGGGAATCGGTTTCCTCACAGATATATATATATATATAAAATATATATATATATATATATATATTTTATATAAAATTTTATAATATTTAAAATTAAATAAATTAATCGAAATATTCATTTAATCAATTATTCAATTTATCCTAAATGATATAAAAGCAGATTTTATTAAAGGAAATATTCGAAATTGATGGTTATTCTCTTGCCCAAAATGCACCAACATTATTCAAATGCAAAAAGAAAAGCTACAGGAAAATTTTCTCTTCGTTAACTGAAAGTGTTTTTGCCAATAGTAAATTAAAGGTACATCAGTTTCTGTATGTTGCATATTTGTGACTATGTAAAAGCTCGAACCAGACCATCAACTCTATTACAGGTCATTCCAAATAAACCACCTGTGGGGTTTTAAAGATCATAAGAATGTGTGTAACGCTAAATTTGTCAGAAAACGACACTAAAATTGATGGACCTGATATCACTGTGCAACTCGATGAGTTTAAATTTGGCAATAGAAAGTAAAGCTGAAGCCATAGAGTAGACGGGCATGGGTTTTCGGCGGTGTTGAAGTTACGGCTGACAGAAATTGTTTTGCAAAAGTTGTTGAAAGCAGAGACCAAGATACTTTAAATGACCTCATAATGCAACATGTTTTGCCTGAACCAATAGTGTAGTCACTGATGGTTGGAAAGGATATAACAAATTCAAAAAAATGATGAATTTTAACATCATTGCGTTAATCACTTCATTCAATTTGTTAACTTGGAAGGGTTTTATACTAATCACATCGAAGGAACGTTGAATGGAATGAAAACTTGTGTGGCACAACAAATGATAGTCAAGAGGTTTTACAGGGCAGATGATTGGAATTTATTTGGTGAAGAAAAAATAATAGCCAATTGTGGAGTGGTTTGATTGATGCGTTTAAATTGCGTAGAAATGAATGTTTTGTTTTAATATCATTTCATTTAATTTGAATAATTAAATAAATATACTACTCGGTGGGGGGGGGGGGGTAGTATTGTATACTCTAACCCAAAATGGATTTCAATACAAATGAAGATTACTCTACATTTCTTACAATGACTTTGCCTTTTTACTTATTTATTTTATTATCTTTATTTTGTTTTATTTCATTTACATTTACATTTTCTTTCTTTTTACTTAAGTCTTCAATTTCCAGTTTTTTTCTTTAATATTTCCCGTGTTATTTAAAGGAATAAACTTTTTTAATTGAGTCCTCATTAACTTTCCCATTTCATTTGACTTTTGGTTTCATTTTATTTTTTCTTTCTTTTTACTTTAGACTTGATTTTCCAGTTTTTTTCTATTTTACTTTACCCGTGTTACGTACGGGGAAAATCTTTTTTTTATTTATCACAGCTATAAAAAACTTTTCATCATCTATTCTATTCTATTGATTTTAGAATTTCACGCATCAAGAAAGACAGAGACCAGGAAATTTCAGTGGGATAATTTCTAATCCACTTGTGCCGACAATATCAGGCAGTAGTCATTTGGAAGACTTGATTACTCTCGATAATAATTTACTTGATGCTGAACCGTCGAGACCCAGTGAATTTGAAGAAGAAGAAGAGCAAGAGGATCCTATCTATATTCTCGATGATGATTTGCACAGTAACAGTGATCCTCTTACCAGTCAAAGTAGCACACAAATGGATGTCGAGTGCTTGTTCTGTTCGCAATCACCAAGAAATACCCAATTGAAACCGTGTGGCCATATCGTCGGATGCGATCTCTGCTCATTGGCCCTGAAGAAATGCCTATTCTGCCAGTCGCACATCAATGAAAGGGTTCTGATTCGAGAGTGTATCATATGCAGCAGCCGACTTGCCCAGGTCACGTTAGAACCTTGTGGTCACATGATTTGTTGTTGCGACTGTGATCAGATGGTGAAGGTCAAATGCACTCTTTGTCGTTCTGTGATTCACTCTCGGCGATCTTGGAAGGAACTGTGCAAGCTCGATGACAACATGATGATCAACCTGAAAGACAGCCAGCCTAATAATTTTGTCGCTTCAAAGAACAGTAATGTGTTGCTGGCGAATTCTGTTAATTCTGGCAATTCCTCCAACAGTTCAGATCTTCTCGTTGTCAGAAACAATAACCAAGCGGCCTCGTTGTCACGTAGTTGTGAATCATCGATAATGGCCATTCACAAGAACAACTCAGGCATTGTAAGCGGGATTCTGTTTTTTTCGTTATAAATCATTCAATAACTAATTGGAACATGGCGGGTGGGGGGTCAACGGTTTAGAGACAAATCAGAAAACCTTTCTTAAATAAAATTATTAAATCTGTTTAGCTGATAACCGAATTTAATTTTACCTTCAATCTCCTTCCGTTCTTCAATATATATATATATATATACTAATAATCTTGGTGACTTTATTTCAATAAAATCATTTTTACATTTTACAATAAATATTTTTATTAAAATCTAGAATAAAATATTAAAGTCTATATTCAAACATTTATTAAAATCTATTATTAAATATTTATTAAAATCTATATTCAAATATTTATTAAAATCTATTATTAAATAATTATTAAAATCTATTATTAAATAATTATTTAAATCTATTATTAAGTATTTACGTGATTGGTTCATTGAGGACTCGGTCTGACATAGAAATAATTTAGAACACTAAATTTTCGTGCATAATACAAAAAAATTCGTGTAACATAGGCATCACTTTTTGATATATCCGTCGAAATTACCGACACATTTTTCCCAGCTGATCACAAGTTCTGAAAATGCATTTTCGAAGAAATCTGGGCCCCAATTATCGAAGAAATCGTACTCTTCCTCCAACAGTTCATAGTTACTTCTCACAATACGATTATTCCGAGAGAATCCCAAAAAACTGACAGCATTATTTACTGTTGAGTTTCTAGGTAGGCTTTTCTACCAATAACTTCCACTCACTGGATGATCTCTTTGATTCCAGGATGTAAAGCGACAATGGGGTTTCATTTTTAGTAACAATGTTACATAGGAAATTGCGTCCATATTCACTATAAATATGTAAATTTTTACTACAGAACTGCAAACGTCTTTCCATTATTGCAGATGTTAGGAACACTGGAAAACAACTTTCGAATCCCAAGACCTTTCATAACATTGTGAACTTTACCATCACTAATATTGAGCTTCTTGGGTAATGACTACACTAATTCTGATAATATCACAAAATAACTACATATTACGTTGCGGTATTTTAATCGTGAATATTAATCTGTAATATTAATATAATTTCGTCATTCAAATTGCTTTGACTTCTTCAACTTGTCATGGAACAACAATATTTAAATTGATTTTAGGGGCATTACACCTTTACCCATATTAAAGTTTTTATTCACTTTCTACTGAAGCTTTCATGTGTTAAACCTAGTAGTGATATGTTTCTTATTCTGGGTGAATACACTGTGAATTTAGGGAATAGAACCTGGGGTTGTAAACAATTTTCAGGTGTAGGAGTTCTCTACATCCATTTTTGCTGGGCTTCTAATGAAGTAAATGTGAAATTAACCTACTATTTCCCTATATGTGCATATAAAAATGGTTATAATACGAGAATAGATCCTCTTTCGTCAAAACACTTGGTTAGATCAGCAATAATGACATACTGAAAGAAGATCAAAATTAAGGCTTAGAACCAAATTTCGACCGTACATACGGAACGTACGCTAATTTTTCTGCATTACGTGTTAGTCGAAAAATTTTTTTTATAGAATTAACCAGGAATAACAAAATTAAAAGTTCAAGAATGGAAAACGTTTTAAAACAATTCCGTGAACAATTGTGTATTTTGATTCCAATTTTCTAACAATAAACTACGGTCATCAATTGATTAAATTCCAGCCGTGACTTTTGAAATTTATTAAGATATTCATCTTTATCACTATAATATCAACAGTATTATAAAGAATGAATGTATAAAGTTGCAAAACTGTATCTAAATTCTAATCATCTGGAGAATCAGACTCTTCTTGTACTGAGTCTTCTGACGTATCACTGATATCATCATTCGGTTCATTCCATTTCACGTTCTCTTCAACATAATCCACTTTGTCCATTAAACGTGTGTTGGCATGGATATAGACCATCTTCTCAATGGTCTTCGGATTCAGTCGAGACCTCCTTTTATTCTGGAAGAAACCAAATAAGCTCCAGTTCCTTTCAGCGGCACTCGAAGTTGCGGTTTGGCTTAATACGCGTATAGCAAATCTCTGGAGCTCCGTTACACACGATCCAAAACTGTGCCACCATTAATGTGCTGGCATGGTACTTGCTGCAGCTTTTGCTAATGGGCGTGCAAATATTCCCTGACTTGATCTAAAGTTAGTTCTACTAGTTGATAGAATCCAGTCATGACTTCATCATTTGCATGCTGAGCCATGTTCGCATACTCCGGATCTAAAAGGAATCCAGCGCATAAAGCGTTGTGTGCATCATGGCCCATCTTCTAGCAATTGAATCGTACAACTCTTTACGCTGAGCTTGTGATATATTTGGAAAGTTGTTAATAGATTCTTGGATTGTAAACATTTTGAAATAAATCTTTCCTGTAACAGGGGCATCACCATCCACAAGTAGTAGCAGTTCAAAAACTGGTTTGTTTATATTCAAGTGTAACTGACACTTTTTCCAAAATGGTTCAGACAGAACTGAAACAAATACTTCTTCACCCGCTATTTTGTAGCTCTTGTTGCATAACCACGCCTTGTAATCTCTGCTCACAATCATTTCCTGCAAAGCATCTTTAATTTCGACTAAACGTTGAGTCATGATAACACAAGTGCCAAAGCGTGTCTCAGCTGGATGGAGAAAAAACTTTTTAGGAGAATGTTTCTTCAATATAGCTCGTGAGCCATCATGTCCTTTTATAAACTTTATAACAGCAATCACGTCTTTCAAAATTGAAGAAATTAAAATTAATTTACCCCAGTCTTCGAGTAATAGGTCAAGGCAGTGGGCAGAACATGAACCACAAACAATTTTTGGAAACTTTTTTGCAATTATCTGCCATGCTGCTTTACAGTTAGCTGCATTGTCTGTGATAACTTGAAGAATCAACTCGGGTCCAATTTTTTCTATCGATGACATGATTACTTGGGCAATGTAACCAGAATCCTTTATGTTACCAGTTGTATCAATACTTTCTATAAATGTTGACCCAGATGAGGTCACCAACAAAATGTTCAATAATGGCTTCTGTTGTGCATCAGACCAACCATCACTTACAATAGTACCCGTCTTGAGATTTAAATCAGTAAAGATAGACGTTTGGACTCGATTTTGTACTTTAGCATATTCTTTGTCAAGCAATGTCGTTCGTATAGGATGATCAGATGGTGGCTTGTATGCTGGTCCAAATTTTCCGATTTGTGATCACATCTCTCTAAAATGTTTGTTGTTCACAACATTGAAACTAATACCTGCGCTATACATCATTCTTGCAATAGATTCATCCACTTCAGCTTTCTCAATATTTTTAAACATATTGGTTAGTTTCGGTTGCTTTGCGGACGATGAGGACAACGATGTAGATGTAACCACTTTATCTAGATTTCGTTTTCTTGCGTTTTCTTGTTTTTCAGATTGTTTAACAGCATCTGCTACTTTGAAGCATTCCAGAATTTCAACTGGCACATTGACATATTTGGCTACACTACCCATGTGTGCTCGGATACGATTACCACTACCCCAAATTACTTTCGAACAGTATATGCATTTCACTTGAAAGTTATTGGCGGTCTCTGAATGAACAATGACGTGATCCCACTCTTTCCCTTTCATGTGGGGTATTTTTTATTTTCTGTAATGTAAAGTTGTAAACAAAATTAAATAGAGAAAATGATTTTCTGAAAATCCATAGAATAAATTTTTTTTAAATGCTTATTAAGTTATTAGTTATAACACGAATCAAATAAAAAATATTTATAAATTATAAAAATTTACATTAAATTATGATTACCCATTAAAATGATATACTATTATTATTATACATGATAAGATTGCATGATGCATCTGCGAAAGTTAGAACAACGACACCAAACTTCAACACTGCAGACATGAAACCTAAATTGCCACAACTCCCTAATTTTCAAGTGCCTTAACACATTGACTGCGGCCAACATCGTGTTTTATTCCTTTACAATGCGCAGCCTGCACTCGCCATGTGCGTTATTGCCACGCGGCCGTACTAACCCATGCAAAAAAAACTATGAATCTGTCAGCCTGTTTTACTTATGTAGATAAAATAATCAAAGTATACAAAATAAAGCCAAAATAATAATTTACCTCTTCGCTGAAACGAAACTACAAATAAAAACTCTAAAGTGACGTAATAAAGACGAGAAACAAATGTGACGTCACGAGAAGCAACTAATATTAAAGGCTAATCACGCGTATGCTATTATTTTTAGTAGATTACGTACCGTAGGCGTACGCTATCTTCTGCTCTAACGTACGGTCGAACTTTGCTTAGAACAAAGCGAATGTAAAATAGATTTGAATAAATTTATCGATTAAATTTTATCAATTTGACATTGTTTTTTATTTATTGAATTATATGATACTTTGATAAAAATGAACATTTGTCGTAGAAGGTGAATAAAAAATTTATTTGGGTAGGTGTAAAAATAATTTTAAAATGAGTATTTAGTGAATATTCCCTTTATTTTAATAATTATTTAATTCTAATATGAATTGTTTTAGATGAAACTAGAAATTTATCAACACTTTACTTTTCTTTAAAATATTAAGCACTTAAATACAATCGCTAATATTCGCTCGTGCTTTTTCTTATGTTACACGTATATGGACCTTTTATGAATCAAGTATACAATAATCAAAGTATACAAAATAAAGCCAAAATAATAATTTACCTCTTCGCTGAAACGAAACTACAAATAAAAACTCTAAAGTGACGTAATAAAGACGAGAAACAAATGTGACGTCACGAGAAGCAACTAATATTAAAGGCTAATCACGCGTACGCTATTATTTTTAGTAGATTATGTACCGTAGGCGTACGCTATCTTCTGCTCTAACGTACGGTCGAACTTTGCTTAGAACAAAGCGAATGTAAAATAGATTTGAATAAATTTATCGATTAAATTTTATCAATTTGACATTGTTTTTTATTTATTGAATTATATGATACTTTGATAAAAATGAACATTTGTCGTAGAAGGTGAATAAAAAATTTATTTGGGTAGGTGTAAAAATAATTTTAAAATGAGTATTTAGTGAATATTCCCTTTATTTTAATAATTATTTAATTCTAATATGAATTGTTTTAGATGAAACTAGAAATTTATCAACACTTTACTTTTCTTTAAAATATTAAGCACTTTAATACAATCGCTAATATTCGCTCGTGCTTTTTCTTATGTTGTTACACGTATATGGACCTTTTATGAATCAATCTTCATGTTTCTGATTATGTCATAGTCTCCAATATCCTAAATTGTGATTATCTTGTAATAGAGTAGAATTTATTAAACAACTTATATTGCCCGGGCAACCGCTAAAAGCTGTTCATAGATAAACTTGCTGTAAATATAACATTTTCCAGAGCAGTGAAATTCACCGAACTCTGATGAATAATGGGCAATTTGATCAGAGCAAAAAAGATAAGGATTATAAGAAGCTCGAACAGCAATATCAAGATATCAAAGAGATGGTAATTTTAGTTAACGCTTGGAGCGGCAATGGTTAACCTGATACTTGCAGACAATGTGTCCTGTATGCATGGACAGGGTGCGCAAAATGGTGTTCATGTGTGGCCATTGCAGTTGTCAGTTGTGCGGAGACAAACTGGAAACCTGTCCAATTTGTCGAGAAACTATCACGAATAAAATTCTCCTCTATTGACAATCTGAAGTTATTTTTGACAAAATTTTCACTACGAAATTAATCTAGCACTCGTCCAGTAGATTTACGAAGGAATATCCAGATGTCGACTTTTTTGGCATTGATTGGAGAGCTAAATATTTCTACAAGTTTTATTGGTTTTAGAGTTTTCATTTTGCATTGCTGCTTGTTTTTTTCTGTTGGTTTGTTACTTGATATGAATTCATTGATCTTGGTTTCCACAAATCGCGGGAATTATGACGATTTTTATAATATTTTACCATGTCTCTTTTGTAATTTCTCGTCGGAATTTTCAGTCTTAGAGAAATATTTTAAATTAATTTTAGTAATCACTTCTATCAGATCAGAGCCGGAAAGGATTTCATTGTCGGAAAGATTTAATATATTGAGAATTCTAGTTTTTCTTTATTTTTCGTTGAAAATGCTTTGTTATATTTTTTAGAATGGCTATATTTAAAATGTTATATATTTAATCCTATGTTTAGTCTCGGCTGGTGATGTCACAACACAATTTTATAATGATTTTTTCTTTGAAAATATTAGTTTTAGCTTTGAAACTTTCATGAGAATACGAAAGTATGGAATATATGCACGAGATTAAATTAGAATTTGTATTGTACAGTTAACCTTAGTTCGACATTTAATTTAATGACTGTTTGGTGGATGATATGTTATTGATTTTTACCTTTAATTTTTGGTGTTACACAATTATGTCAATGCAAGTAGAAGTGTCTTTTGTTTTCACATTCTTGTTGGTCAAGGTATTCAGGAGAAAATGATTTAGACACAAATTTATACAGTAAATGTAGATAATGAAGATAAAGAAAAGCTTCCCTAACAACTGAGAACATTAGAAAAATTCTAGATAATAGTGCTTCAGGATAGTTGAATAACTACCAGGTAGGTGAGCTGTGCTCTACGAGTCCCAAAGGCTGAGTGAAACAATTGTTACAGGACCTCAATTTTACAGCAACTTGTTACACTTTGACAGAATTTGTAGTTATATTTATTTTGAAAACAGCTATTACTAAAATAATATTAATCATTTAAGGTCTTATTTAAATTAAGTTTATAAAGCTGGAATATTTTCAATATAGGTTTTTTGTTTGAGGCTGGTCGCGCTCACAAGGATATGACACTAAACAAAGAATGAATAAGTGAAGCGACATAACGGTAGCGTGGCTAAGTTTATTTTTTTGGTGTAATCTAGACTAACGTATAATTACTGTGTAACTATGTAATATAAGTTACTATTGGGATAATGAGTTACACAATAAAGTACATATGAAGCCATAACGGAGCTACCAACAATAAAGGCAGTATAATTGCTTTTCAGAATGGATCTCAAAGTAATCGTCAAACCATTTGCAAACATGACGCTAAGATCGCATTCTTGATTTCGTACTTATCTGTGAATGAATATATGGAGAAATGTTTTTCAGGACTTTCATCATCTCAAAATGACTTTGATTAGTAAAACTTGCGGGTTGCCTAAAAGTAGAACTCTTAGAAACCTTTATGACGTATTTTTTAATGCAAATTTCTCTTTATACGTATGTCTTGTTACCTTATTCCAGATCAAAGTCTGAGTTAAGAATCAAAGCAAAAGCGTACTTTGAACGCCTATTTAAGCATGAGGCAGTTCTTACAGTTTACATTTTTCTAGGGATATTTGAACTAATCAAACTAGAGAAATGGATATAAATAATAAATATGTTGGGTTTTAATAAGTGAAAGGATAATAGTCTGTGACTTTCTTTCATATCTCGTCGTACAACAATAAAATTAATTCCCATTTCATGCACTTTCTTTACGATAATCTTTTCCCACAGCTTCCCATTAATCATTCTGTCCTGATAACGTACTTTTGAATTCCCTTGTGTTTGCTTTTCTTGTTATTTACCCAACTTTGGTTTTCTTTAATTAATTGACCATTTTCTGTTTTGTATACATTTCTTGCTTTTCGGCCCTTTCTAAACGCATTTGGCACGTTTTTTAAATTCAAATTTGATAATTGGTTCATTTTCTGCAATTGAGCACTATTAAATTCTAATTTTGACTTTTGTTACCTACCTCCAACCTCTTAAAATAATTGTAAATTTATAACCTCAATTAATAGCACAAATTTAAAGGTTGTGATCTTGAAGTTATGGGGTAAGTATATCTTGTAAAACAAAAGTGCAGAACGTCAACTTAAGCATGATACCATGTTTCTTTACTAGTGATAGAAGAGTACGCAATTTATGTGGCTCTTAAAAGGAATCGTTAGATGACAATGACTATATCGAAGTTATGAATAAATCATTCTCTACTTGTAAAGATCGTAGCATTTGTTAATATAATTGAATGATGCTTATAACATAATTGGTTTAGCTTATAAGTTCTTGGTTGAGTTTTTAATAATTAGCACTAGTCGGTATCTCTGACTCCTCGTGCTCTTTAAAATGCCTGTCCTGACTATGTACACTTTATGATAATAATACCTTATCCCATTGATATTCCAACTTTGACTCGATTCAACTTGATCATTTGGTCTCTTCATTTCTCCTGTTATCTTATTTCAATTAATTTCCATATTTTCCTATAATTATACTCATTTTTAAAACATATTTTGATAAATTAATTATCATCAATATCTTCCCGATTGTTTAATCCGCTAATAATTAATACACAAAATTAATTTGTTGCTTTGAAAAATTCAGATTTATTAAATTAATCATTGATTCTGTCATTACTGTAATTTACTTATATATATATATATTTATATATACATTGTTAACTGAGTTTTATTTTATTTATTTTTATAAACTACTTGTATATACGTTATTAAGTGTGAATGGTGGCTTATTAAAAGGACGGTGAAAGATACTGAGATTTAACAATCGTCCGGACCTTCTGCATCGAAAGATACTGAAAAAACCACAATAGTGGAAACTATTATAAATCCAGAAAAAGAGGTATCTTCTGCCACTGTGAGTAACCCCATTCGTAGTTCAGAAAAGACCAGAAGAATTCACAGTTGATGAGTACAAATTCTTTATTGACATGATTTCAAATTCCTATATTTAGAATAGTATCTTTTTCAGAATTTTGATGCACATTAAAATAAGAATATGCTGATTTATCAATGAAAATACATCTCTCTTTCGTTACGACTTATCTGTGCGAGTCAGGATTTTCTTCTTATGCTGCAACAAAAACAAAATACCACAACAGACTTGATGCAGAAGTTGACATGAGGATTTAACTTATAACTATTAAGCCAGACAAACAAAAAACATGTAAAAATAGGAAATAAGTCCACTGGTACCACTAACAAAAATTGTTTTTATAATTTATTATATTTTGCAATAAATAAATAAGTTTTGTTGAAATACAAATAATTTCATTTTTTCTTTTTATTTATTAATTTGTAAATACAATGTATAAAAAATAAACAACTCTTCGGTGTTAGGTATCATTGAGTTGCACATACATTGCTAAACCACTGGGGTTCCATGTAAATTATTATGTCTTTGGAGGGTACTGAAGCTATAAAAGTTTGAGAACCGCTGGTCTAATCAATATCTGACACATTTTTCAAATTCTACACTAAAAGATGTTAAAAAAAGACTTAGACACAGTATTTTTCAAGACAACTTAGAATCTGTTATGTAGATATCAACAGAAAAAAAATCTTGTGAATTTAGACGTAAGTGAAGTTACTAACAAACTGATAGAAAAAAAGAGATAAGGTGAAAAATTAAACTATTTTAATTTTCGTCCTTTAATAACCATTTTCTTTAAATTTTATGTTAATTTATTTCTTCAGTGAATATTTGTGAATATTTTTTCTATTAAATCAACAAAATGATATTTTTTATTCTTTTTTGTATATTTTAATATTTAAATAGTTTATTTTCACTAGTTTCTTGGCATTTTATTCATTTCAAAAATATTTCCTTCTCAATAAGCCGGCTCCCTTCAAAATTCCCGTGCCGAATTCAGGTCCCAGTCCGCTGTTGATAGAATCCTATCAATTGCCATAATTTAGAGTTTTATTATAAAATATTAATTTGTGATAATAATTTTTAATTAATTTAATGTTAATTTTCATTTTACTAATTTAATAAAAATTTTTAAAAGATTTTTGACTTTTTAAATTTTTCGTACATTTTCATTTATAACTTTTTTCAATAAAACTTTGTTAATATATTTTCTCTATTAAAATTTTTTTTTTAATAAGTCTTTCACATTTATGTGAAAATTTAGTTGACTAGGGTTTACCTCAACTTATGTGACATTTATTTTGTAATTTACGTTTTATATTATTAAATATTGCGATAAAAAATTTTTTTGACTGTTCATTACAATTCGGTACCTGATTCTTACTACTTGGTGTCCTTATTAAAATCAATTGAACAACCCAACACAATAACGTTTATTTAAGATAACCACAATACTTATAACTTTATCCACACGATTTCAATAACAATTTTCAAGCTAAATCAATTTTCAATGCCACTGTTAATCTACAGACTGCAATAGTAGCCTTGTGAGTTTACTTCGTTTATAATCTAACATTCTAAAGTCGTTACTTTGTTTTCGACCAAACTGGCAATCTGACTAAGTTGTCTACCTTTCTATTCTACTCTCGTAATTAAATCAGCTTTAGGTTTAGATTTGTTTACTATGTCACCTCTCAATATTATTACTTTTAATTACTACTCCTATAGTTTCCTTTTTAACAACTAACCTGAAGGGAATTTCATTTACTTTCAATAAGTGCTGGGTTCCTTTATATCTCAGATTTTCCTTAATTTCTGAATTTTCATAGATCTAATGAAATAATTTTGTTGAGACTCGGGTTTCTCACACTATTCATGTTTCCATTAGCTAGGATTTTTAATTAGCGAAATAATTTATTTTTATTTTAAGTTTCATATTTACCAAAAAGCCAAAAGTTTTTTTGGAATTTGAGAAGTAACGATTTCTACTGTGAAATTTGTATATACAGGGTTTTCATATTCATTTTGAATCCTTTCAGATTGTCTTTGAATCTTTTCATATTTATTTTGAATAAATTATTGGTTATAAAAAAATTAATACAATTAACACAATATATTTTAAAAACGGTTCCCTGACACCTCATCATCCGAGACATTTCATCATTGCAACATTTGGTGGGTTACAGGGTTTAGTTATTTGCTTATCCTCATGGTGACCCTGGTAACGCCATACAAAATGATGCTAATCGCCACTTGGCACCCGTTGCTAGGCAACGTTGGTAATGTGTTCAAGTTGTGGATTGCCCGCAAAAATTGAGTATTATCGCTAGTACTGTAATTGCTCGGACAACCCTCGGGTTCACGAGCTGTCGATAGAAGACCTGTGCTCGCTTAGCTCTGTCCCTGTGGAAGTAAATTCATGAGCGAATGTGGAGAGATGACTTAAAGTTGCGACGCGGGTACTCATAATAATATCTACGTGTAAGCACCTTTTAAGAAGTACTGTAACCGTAAGCACAACTATTTTATTTAAATAGACAGAAATGTGAATTATCAAAAGTTAATGAGACGGTTTTGATTGCTGAGCAGCTCGGCGCCGAGCACGTTCTTTGCGTCCCGGCCGACGATTTATTGGTTGAGTTGAGGACTGCTCTACTGGTTGAGGGTCCTTCTGCACCCTCTGGGTCGGGGCGAATATGAGCGGGTAGGTGACCGCTTCCCCCCTCCCGACAAACAGCTAGGGCCACTTCTAATCCTCGTATCTGGGTGCGCAGGCTCTGATTGAGCTGTCGCTCTTCGGCCCAACCTTTCTGTGCTGCAGATATTCGGTGGTATAACATTTTGACTCTTTTCGGGTCCGACCAAGTTGCTTTGATCTGTTGGACCTCTCTTGTCAGCTGGAGTGTTTGGTGGAGGAGATCCGCATTTGTGCTCCGCGCGCGATCTAATTCCGCTTGTAATATTTGGTTAGTGGCCATAACTGTAATGGATAAGTTCGTTAAATTTAACGTTAATAATTTATACAAGTTATTTTTATCATTATCGCAAACATATCGACTGAAACGAATATTCTTAAACAAATGATCAAACGCAAAGACGGGGTAAAGAACATTTCTATTTCACTAGTAACAAACATCAAACTAGTTCATATTAATTGTTAGGGTCTCTGGAGTTCTAATTTTTTCGGAAAGGACTTCCTTCGGCTCTTTCTCGGAGGAACCACCGGGTATGGGCGTCGGGTATCTCGGACTGGGCGAGGTGGGTATGCTTCTGCGATTCGCCCGGCGAGGATGTCATCTTCTACGTTGGCGAGATACATCCTCGCCTTGACCACCTGTAGATCCACTTGTTCCTGCACCCGTTCCCATTGGGTGAGGAGTTCTCGCGCATTCATGTACGTCTCTGCTGCCGGGTATTGTTGTCCGGCGAGTCCGCATGGGTCGCTGTTTAGGCCCAGTATCCTCCAGGTAGTGGGGTACGGCCACTGCTGTCGAATCTTATTGAACACTTCCGGGGTTGGGTGTGAGTCCTTCCGGCATTGTTCGTCGGGCATTCGGGTGTTGGCCCATTCGATCGGCATGTTCTGAAAACACACCAAAATCAGTTATTGGCATATGGGGATGAAACAAACAATTCATTTGAATATTTCACTTAGATTGTATACTAAACTCACTATCGACCAGGTTGTTATTATCATTGGGTCTATCACCAGTTAAACTTATCGAATGCTAACTATCCGTACCATCTTTCGTGGATTTAATGGGTGGTGCGTCTCTGAAGCTATGTAATCTACCACGTCTTCATCACGGCACTTCTATTTTAGTGGTTGCCCTAATTGCGAGGCGTTAGGAAATTCTACTGCTATATTAATGAGGGAGTCTATACCTACAAATCTACCGGTATTAATGTTCGTCAACCAGAGTTTGCTGCGCGTATGGTGGTGCTATTTATTTAAATTTCATTTAGAAATCACGGAATACCTAATATTGAATAACATTTATTATCAATTGATTCTAAATTTTAATAGGAGCAAGGCTTACCATTTATCGGGGTGGGTTCAATACCTATTAAATACATAATATCAGTTAAAATTGTTTACGTTCTACGAGTTGACGTTGCACGCGATAATTCACGATATGGATAAGTGTTACTTTGACTTTAACGGGTCTATTTCCGTAGTGATGTTTATCGATTTGTATTTACTAGTCGAATGACATCGACAACACGGCCTTTGGTAAGATTTACCTTAACTTGGGTTTCCGTTTCTACATCCGTTGTGTTTCGAATTGTACCACAATACCTAACTGGCCTTCGCCCTAGGTCATCTCACTAGCGTGGGCGTCTACATCCGTTATCTAATGCGAATGCGTTAGTGAATGACCTTCGCTCTGTTTATCCGGTACGTTTGATGTCGACGGAAATTTCTAATTCTCGGATGGTATTAGCCTACTAAGATTTGGACTTACAATTTCCGGTCGACTTGTTTACTAATTCGGATAACTTTGGTTCTTAATTAACTACTGTCTGATATTACGTCGTGGCATCTACTATGGTCGTGCGTGGCGATGAGGCAAATTTGGAATATTTCAGATACATCTGTTATTCATATTTAAATATTTTATGGTTTAATTTTAGAAGAACCAGTGTCTTTGATTTCCTTATGGTATTCTGAAATTATTTGATCGTTTCGAAGAAGACTTATCTGTGGGATTCTCATCTTACGCCTATTAACGTTTCGCTTCGAATTCGCATTGGGCTTTTATTATATTGTTACGTCATTTTTCGCCTACGAGTTTAATGTGAATTGTATTTGGAATTTACATAAGTATTTGAGTGATGCAGGTTTTGTGAATTTTACGGGTGTGAGACACTATCATGATCAGGTTCTTAGCAAACTTTTGGATAATATTATACCACCAGCTTTCCCTTACGTCAACGATTCTTATGAATTTCGTGTTGATCGGCTTAGCTACATTAATCCCTTCTCAGCAATTTATTTATTTGGTTTACCTTTGAATGATGGGTCGATTTATGATTTATGTCGTTCTATCCTTATACTTTTCATTAGTTCAGCTTCACTCAATAACTTATCCGTAGGTTGAGTTTTATTTCAAATTAATAGATTCTTATTCCATAATTTATTTTGCTGTTACATTAATTGAATCAGTGACTCGCTTAGTTTTTATCTATAGTTGCCTTACCTTTAGAAAATGAATTACCTTATGTTAATTCAGAGGATTGGTTTATTTTAACCCATGACTACTTTACTCAATGGTTTTCGATCAATTCACCGGTAATTTCAACTAATTTATTTCAGCTACGTATTTAATTTACTTTTAGTTTTACTTAACTTGTTTCACAATATGCATTGATTTACTTTAGTAATGCGTTTCACCTAATCTATCTCAAACCTAAGTTTAATTTACCTTTAGTAATACGATTTATTAATTCAATTTACATTTAGGGATAAGATTTATTAGTTTAATTTACTTGTAGACATAAGATTTATTCATTCAATTTACTGTTAAAAAGAAACGCTTGATTGATCTAATTTACCTTTAGAAATAAGTGTTATTAATTTACTTTTGAGAATTACTTTAATTTGCTTTTAGTAATGAGATTGATTAACTTACCTCTAGAAATATGATCTAATAATTTAAACAATTTATTAGTTTAATTTGCCTTTGGGGATACGTTTATCTAATACAATTACACCATTTAATTGACTATTAACAATAAATTTTAGCTAATTTATTCCAAAGTATTAGTTAATTTACTCCTAGCAATAAGTTTCCCCTCGTTTAATTCAAATTACGAATTTAATTTACGCTAGTAATAGGTTTTGTCTAATTTATAAGAATTTAACTTTCTTTTAGTAATAGGTTTAATGATTTCAAACATCAACACGGAATCAGTTATATCAACGAATTTCAATTTAATCTATCCCCGTACCCTTTCCCTTTAATAGACCTTAGGCGCATTTTGTGTTTATATTATATTTACTGAGTGCCCACTGGACTACTCGATGTGATGATTTTGAGCCGTGTGTAATATAAATTTAGGTCGATTTTACAGAAGTGAGAAACGAGGAAGGAGTCGGAGACTTCTCCCTTATTTCTCGCTTCAGCTATAGGGATAATATTGACGTTACGACCCCTGCGTTTCTCAACGCCGAGTCCTCACGGGTACATATTATTGGCGATTTTCCACGCACTTACATGCATCTGCACTGTGTAGATTTTATTTACTTGCGTTGTTTCTCGGCTGTGGGCCGGAAAAATTTCGACACTTTAATTTATAAAACAAATATATATGTAAAACAATTTAGGTATATTAATAATATTTATTAATTATAAAAACAACATAATTACCCATTTCGAACCATTCCATAAAATTGAAAAACATCATAGCATAAAATAGAACATAAATGCCTCTCTCCCCACGTCGCCGCCAAGCAGAGCTCTACAGAGATGCTATGGACGTGACGTGGAAAGAGGGTTCCAAACAAAATGTTTCTCACCTAAAAATTCTGATTTCCACAATAATTTCAAATTGAAAATATAGTTTGTGTCGAACAACGGTTTAGATTTTAAACAATTTTCAAAATAGTTCTAAAAATAGTTAAACTTCGAAACGGTTTTAACAATTTTCAAAATGGTTAAAATGGTTTGAAAAATGGTTAATTTAAATGTGAAAATGGATCAGTATTTATACCTATTTTTCTCGCGTGTGAGATTTGATGCAGTAAAACAAAATTCGACCTTGTTATTTTCTAGCAAATTCTATTTTTTAATTTTAATATTTTTTGATTTATTTTTATAATTTTTTATTTAAAATTTTTATTGAATTATTACTAATTCAAATTTTTCGATTTAAATTTCACTTTAATGAACTTTTATTAATTTTTCTAATTTTGTCGAATTTGTTGTGTTTTCTTGTTATATTTGTATAGGTATCGTGCGAATCTTGGTGCATTTTGTTATTATTTTAATTTATTTTTATGTTTGTTAATTTATATTTAATTCTTTTATTTCTCAGATTTTATATGGTTTAATTGGTGTTTCAATAGGTTTATTTAAATTGCATGTTGTATTTGCGTGTGTGTTTCTGATCCATTTAAACATTCTTCAAGGCCGTTTACGTTGTGGCCCAACACATTTCATCATTATAGCAATTCATCATTTCACAAATTTGTTTTGTGTGTAATGTCTTTGTGTTTTACTGTAATGAATTCTGTTGTAGGATAATAGATAAATCCACTTTATGCAATGATGAAATGTTGTGGTGATGAAATACTATAAGGATGAATTGCTATAATGTTCAAATGTGCAATGATGAATTGCTACAATGATGAAATGTTGCAATGATGAAATGTCTCGTATGATGAGGTGTCTGATCACCTTTAAAAACATTACATGTATTACAGGTTAGAGTATGTACTAATATTAATTTACTAAATATAATTTAATCAAAGATTTCTTCTATGCATCTGGGAATGTATGAAAGCATATTTCTAAAAAAATCCATTGCAATCAAATGTATTTATCAGCGGGGACCCATTATAAATTAATTCCATTAACTCTTGTTCGGTATTAGGGCATCTTCTTTTAACCAATTCTTTCTATTTTGAAAATATATTTTCAATTGGATTTAGAAAAGGTGTGTATTGTTGGCGAACAGGGTGGATTTTTATTTATTTTTTCTAGGGTTTTTGTGCATCTACCCCCTAAACGCCATCACGATTATTATTCTATCCCTCCTATGTACCCATGGTGAGTGCCATGTTGGTAATGTACATAAGGGTTGAAAATTCATGAGCAGGTGAGCTCCATTTCTAGAACTACTCCTCATGATATTTTCACTTTCGGATTCTGGACTGCCGATGGAAGGTCTTACGTCTTTCCTTTTCTATATCCTGGTCCTTACTCGTCTATTCCTACAATTTCAATGCTTATTTGTCATCTTTACCCAGTATTTATAAATGTATCCTTCAAAAATTTGGGCAGCGTTCCTCCCTTATTTTTTGGTAAATTTCCTATTTCATTTGTATCGATTGGTATCGACTACATTTTTCCTAAATTTACCTTTATCTTTCCCTATTTTAAAAATTTGATTAACAATTCCTAAACTCCCGGTACATTTCCCATGATTTTAAGTAATTACAACCCTCTGCAGTCACTTTAATAAACATTTCTCTCTTCTGTCAGTTTATATCATTCAACTTTTGGAAAAATACTTTCAAATTTACATTCCTACACTATCCTATCCTTTCCTGCTTGATTTTTAATTAATTTTCCGTAAACCTTTTAGATTTTTCCTACAAAACTTTATTCCCGCTTAACTAAAGTCGCACTTCCCATGATTTTAATTTCTGCTCGTCCCGGCCACTTTTCAGTAGCCGCTACGAGTCGTTCAACGATGCACTGCGTGGAGGTCCTGTGCGATTGCCAGACCCTACTGCGTACGACCGAGGTTTCAACGGGACACAACCCACGAGCACAACTAGTGAACTTAATCCACCAGCCGGCACGCGATCCGTCCTATTGATAGCTATTCAAATACGTATTATAAATAAGATTTTAGGGGGACTTGTCAGTGGCACCAAAAGATTCCACGACCATCCAGAATAAAATCAAAGTAACAAGACTTCGAAATATATATTTATACAAGAAAACAATACTTAAAATCCACAGTCATGCAACCAAATTGGAAAAATTGCCATAAATTGGCATAAAAACTTTGTCTAAAAATGACTCACGGTTCGTCTAAGAAAGTCTAAAAATTTTCTAGTAGTCACCTGACTGAAAAAATGTCTAAGACAGTCTAAAAATTGTGAAAATGACTGCTGTATATATAGTGTTTTTGTGCCTGTGTGCGACCAATGGGCGGTTTTTCGCCATTTTTAGGGCTTTTTAATTATTTTATTTATTTCGAAATATTTTTGTAATTTTTTATATATTTTTCTTTATTTTTTGATATATAAATATTTTACTGTTGGATTTTATTTTTATTATTATTTTCTTACAATATTATTTTTTAACCCCAATATTTTGTTTTCTGGTCACCTCTTCTGCCTGTGTTTTTTCTAAACCTTATTTTGCAAGGTTTTGGCAGTTTATTTCTTTTCTCGTATGTTTCATTTTGCATCTGTAGGCATTTTTCCGAATTTTAATTAGTTATTTGTTTTATTTAATTTTTGTTATATTTTTAATTTGTCCTAATTAATATGTTTTATTTTATTTTTGGTCTCTTCTTGCGGTGCGTGCTTATGTTACAGCAGCCATATTGACAATTTCCAAACGACATTAATTATTTTGTTTTAACTTATACAATTTTCACCTTTTTGTTTAAATTGGTTTTGTAAATTTGTTTTAATTTTGACTCTGAGCCCAACAGTATGGTGCAAAAACCTCAAATAAAACCCAGAATTCTCGAATAATACCCTAATATTTGAGCATTTATGAAATGCCACATTATCTATTATAAAAGCACATGGTCTCATTTAAATTTCTTTTTCTTAATATAAATTCCTTTATGAATTCTTCAAAAGATTGCGATTTATAAGCAACAGGCTGGATTTTATAAATTAAAATTCCATTTTTATTCATTCCACAACAAACAGAAATGTTTCTTGGTCGTAAAGATGTAACTACCTTGACAGCTGGAGAGAATATAACAGATCTTTCCCTAGTTGACCTCATGGCAACATTGAAGCCAACTTCATGTATAAAAATAAAGTTTTCTTCAACGAAATTAGATTGTAAACGAATGAAAATTATGGCATAATCTTTTCTTGTTATAAGAGTATCTTCAGTGTTTCTTCTAATAGGAAAAAAATGAACAAGTTTTAAAGAATACCTAAATCCTTGGAGTGGATTTGCAATAGTTATGAGACCCAAAATTTAATTTAATCTTTTTCATAGACTCTTTGTGAAATTACTTTAAGTGTTAGAGTACAATCATCATCAACCATTAGTTTAATCTCTTCCTTTATTTGTGAGGTTAGTTTTGGTTTTCTATTTCCCCTTCTTTTTTAAGATTCTTTTTTGCCAATTGCTTGATACTTTTTAATAATTTCATGCACAGTTGTTTTTTTAAAACCGAGAATTGCAGCAATGGCGGCAATGGCATCTTCATTTACATATGAATTTACAATCCTTTTGCGATTTGCTTGCAATATTTTGACGTTTTTTCTCATAATTGGGATTAAAAATAATACTAAAATACTTATATAAAATCAATATGAAAAAATTCTAAGTCAGCCTGAAAGGATTCAAAATTAATATGAAAACCCTGTAAGAATTGGTAAAGTAAGAGTTTGCAAGATGGCACGATATACTTTTTTATAAACTATAATAAAAATTGATAATTTAGATGTCTTAACATGAAAAAACTTTTAATGTTATATGGCCGTCCATAAGTGACCTCAAGCGATTTTGGACGATTTTTTACTCCCCTCTCCCCTTGTCAAAAAAAAAGCTAGATCCTTTCTTATATATGTCGTCACAAATCTTTGGTTCCTTAAAAAGCCGTATTTCATATTTGAAAATGAACATGTTTCAAATCACTTTATTGACATTTTAGTATGTATTTAGTATAATGCTGCACTAATATCGTTTGACAAAACATGTATTAAAAATGAGGTCCTTGAAAGCTGAAATTAGTATAAAATTATTTTGAAAAAATTCAAAATTTAAGATGTGACGTCACAGTTCTTAAACAGTTCCTCCCTTTGTCACACACCGTCACAAATGTGTGACCCCTTTAGGTGCGTCATTTATGGACGGCCCTATTGTCTCAGACGACCAGATGACATAATATGAATTTTTAAAAAGTAAATAAGATTTGGTAAAGCAAAAAACGCATCAATGATATAATTTGATATTTTTTAAAACAATTCAGGTAACAATTTATATTGTGAAATTTATCATGAATTTCAAAGTTAAATTTTTATGTATGTGCAGAAATAAGAAGTAACTACTCAATCAGAATCAGTTATCACAGACTCTATCACAACAGAAGTATTTTATACGACATGAAGTTGATTTCCAACTTACGTCGCAGATTAATAAAAATACTCAGATGTTGACATAACTTAATCTCCATTGAGTAATCATAGCTTGTCGACATCTGGCAACTGACCCATCTAGGCATGATGAGTATGGGTTTCTTATCACATATTTATCTAGATATCTTGCCTTCTGTGATTGCATTTCACAGCTTCCTCAACTTCATCACATTCATCGCTCTCCCATAGGATATACACATAATCTAATATCGCAGCTTTGATAATTAGACACACATTAAATAATTTTCATTGCACACATACATACATATTATATATTTCCGAATGAGTATTATTTCAGTCATCCTACATCTCCCTCACTTTAAAATGTTTGATCCATTCAATATTTATAATTATAGATTTCCTTTTCTGAAATCTAATCATGAAACTTACGTCATGCAGTTTCTTTATTATTTTACCTGGAACCTCAAATCTATCTTCACTGTTGTTTGCAACATCTTTTTTTACCAACACGACATCTCCAACAATAAAGATTTGGCTTAGAAGTATTTCTTTGGAAAATATTTAATTTTCTCGTATCCGTTTTTTTCATGGCTGTGGAGTTGGAGTCGCGGTGTTTTGTCCAGAACTCAAGTCGGAGTTAGTCGTTAAAAATGAGCGACTCCAACCATTTTCTTTATTATTTCTATATTTCTATATTATTTCTTTAATTACAAAATTTATAAAATTTAAATTGTGTAATAATGAATGTGTATAATGTATGAATTTTAAACTTGTATGTATCATGAGTTACGCCGAGACGGTAAGTCATCAAAATCCCTAAAATCTGTTGAGGAACCTAAATAATGAAATAAAATAATTAATAAAAATGTAAAATGATTGGGGGAAACAATGAGAAGTGAGTAAGATGTGGTTCTGGAGCCTCATAAAAAGAGAATGAAAAAGAAATGTTGAACAACGAGAAAGGAATAAGAGAAAATTAATAAAAACAGACAATTAAATCAAAGAAAGCCATTCATAATTAACAAGTGCAAATTTTGGAAAACAAAAACAAAATTCGCACATCATCTCGAAAGCCCTTTCAAGATAAAATCTGGGAAAGGGCATCTCCAAAAAATGATTTATCTGGACAGCTGTCATCGATCATGGTGGCCCAAAATGAATTAGCGGTAAGAGATTCTATTCGACAGCAGTAAGTGTTATTGGATGATGGAGTATAAAAAGGAAGCGCAATTGAAATCAAACACAAAAAATAAGGCAAAACTTGCGAAAACAAAAACTACGAAAGACAAAAATTGCGAGAGACAAGAAATTTGCAGGAGACAAAGAATTGCAGGAGATAAAGAAAGACAAAAAGAAATTAAAGAGAAATTTGAAACAAAAATTAAGCAAGATCAAAGCAAAGCGAAGCAACTAAATCAGAGTTACCGATCTCAGAAACCCGACGCAGTAGTCAGGTGATTGTAAAGCTAATTGATCCGAAAAGTGCTATTCTTCCCGAAGGGTCGCAATAAGCACTAAGTGTGATCGATTGATAATTCGTTGTGTCATTTTAAAGTGGAGATAAAGTGTATTAATCAATAAAGTTTATATCGTTTGGAGTTCGTTGCTGTTGTTTAAAGCACGCTTGGAGTCAGATCGATAATAATTTCTATTCAAATTCACTGATTACCCCTACAAATCCAATGTGTACAAGTCAACGCAAAAATAACTGGTCTCTTTCTTTTTTATGTCGAAAAGCGAGATCTCATATATGTTTTATCTGTTACTTGAAATGCATACATATTTTTCAGTCATTTTTTTTGCATCAATCGCATCTGCGCTGACCGTTATCGCATTGTCGTCAACCAAAGTATCCGTAGAGCTGTTATTTTATGATCTTAAGGTAGGAAAGCAACCTAATAAAATTAAACTTTTTTGAGTCAGAATTCAGTCGGAGTGGAGTCATGCTGTTGGTTAATATGGGAATGGGAGTTCGAGTCGGGGTCGTGTTTTTTTAACGATTCCACGGTCTGTTTTTTTTTAACTATAATCTTTCTGATTTCGCTTTTTCATTATTAATTGTAATTCTCATTGTTCGTCATTTTGATACAGCTCTCTTGAAATCTATTTCTCAAAATAATTTATGTGAAACTCAACTGTGTGTTTTTTTGAATTGCCGTTTTCAACTTAAATTCAACAGTAAGAAACATTTGACACACTCTTTGTCTGTTCTTTCTTTTAAGGAGATCTGGACAGCGTCTCTAATATCTGAATGGTGATACTGACTTGAATGGGTGGTCAGACTTTATCCTGACGAGAGCCGAAAATTGAAAACTCAGAATTTCGAGAGCCACAATTAGACAAATGTTTTAATTCTATATATTATATATTAATGTACTATTAATGTATATTAATAGTTATTGTTTGTCAATATATACATCAGCTATATGTTTTCTGTAAATCGAATTTTTTGTTAAGAGAAGGACTGGTGTATTAAAAAAAATTGTATTATTGAGATTCATATAGTATAATTTATTTTTTGCAATTAAAAATTAAGGATATTTCATTAACCTTGGCTAGAGCCTCGTTGAAAAGGTTGAATAGCAGCTCGCAAGCCTTAGTTTTGTCGGTCATGTATGTATACCATGTTTCTCTACAAATGATTTTATTAAAGCTGAACGCCAAATTTCAAAATCCATCTTTTGTAAGATATTACTGTCTTTTCATATTGGTCAAAAGTTGCACATCAAAATGTATTTACTAAGTTGGTCTATAATTGCCAAAATATATTCCTTTCCATTACTAGAAGTTTTCATTTTACCACAGAAGTCGATTAAAATTGATTCAAATAAATAAACTATACTGGTCTTCAACATAAGCGTTATTAAAATTTAAACTTTTTTGCCATAAAAATAGGTTTTGAAATGTTCGATAAAATAAATTATGGCTAATAATTCTTTCCTGGTGATGCTATAACCTAATTCGTATTTATTCATTGCATGCAAGCCTTTTGTCCATGTTGTTAGTTACGTGGTGAGCCCAATAAGTTCGTGCAATTTGTGGAAAGAAATATTATTTTGTAATGGAATCAGATTTTTATTGCAGCTATATTATTGTTGATTTAATTTATGTAGTTTGTTTTAAATTATCATTAGAGTTTATATTGACATTTGTGAGATTTTGAAATTTGGTGCAGTGGAAGTCATGATTGATGCAGTGGAATATCGCAGTGTTATAAAGTTTCTGGTGTTACGCCTATTCCCAATAACCAATTTTTGTTCCAATTGGAGGGGTTATATGGCGAAGACTCTCCGTAACGCAGAGCAATGTACAAGTGGATTGTACTATGTAAACATGGGAGACAGTCAGTTTTTGATGACCAAAAGGCTGGACGCCCATGTAAGATTTCTAACACAATTAAAGAAAATTGTGAATCTTTACTGCTAGAAGACCGTCGTATCACAACGCAGGCACTAGCTGATGCTGTGAATGTGAGTAAATGAACTATACTAGCAATTCTGCATGAATTGAGAGCGAAAAAGCTGGAGTCCAGATTTGTTCCCCGTTTTCTTTCATCAGAGATGTGTGAGAAGCGACTGGAGTGATCTCAGGCAAACCTCCTTCTGTTACAACAGTATGGTGAGGCGTTTCTACAATATCATTACGTAAGACAAAACCCCTCTCAGTCTGTATCTGCCAAAGTCTAAACGTGAGTCAAGTAAGTGGAAATTTCTAAGAGAATCAAGTTACAAGATGATGAGATCTGGAACTTCCCATAGAATATGCCTGTTGCTGAGCATTTTTCGGGATGCCCATGGTGCTAAATATTGGTTTTGATTTTGCATAACTTCATTTGAATGGCTGTACAACAGCAATATTTTTGTTTTTCATTTTTTAAACCCTTTCGTTACGGAGTATTTTTAAGATTTCAATGCACCAAATACGGAGTTTTAAATGAATTTCGTATCCGTATGTTCTTTGTGTTTAAATCCAATTTAAGAACGTATTGATACGTTTTTCGGTATCAAAATTTTGGTGTTAGGTACTCGCATCAATCGAAACATCAATAGAAAATATACGTTCTTCGTTCACCGGACCCATATAAACAAAAACGTATGAATACGTTTCTTGTAATGAATGGGTTTGTTGGGCTCAGAGCCACAATTTAAACAAAAAATAAAAATAAAAGTTAAAAATTAAAGTAAAAATAATTGAACGAGTCACTGAAAATAAGCACGCACCGCACGAAGATACCAAAAATTAATGAAAAACATATTAATTAAAACAAAATAAAAATAACAAAATTAAATAAAACAAATAATTAATCAAAATCATTAAAAAGCCTACAGCTGCAGAAAGAAACATATGAAAAGTAAAATAAACTGCCAAAACCTTGCAAAATAAGGTTTAGAAAAAACATAGGCAGAAGCGGCGACCAGAAAAAACAAAATATGGGGGTAAAAATAATATTCTAAGAAAATAATAATAAAAATAAAACCCAATAATAAATTATTAATGTATCAAAAAATAAAGAAAAATATACAAAAAATTACAAAAATATTTTGAAATAAATAAAATAATTAAAAAGCCCCAAAAATGGCGAAAAATCGCCCATTGGTCGCACACACGCATAAAAATAGTATATATACAGTGACGAAAGTCATTATATTTAACTTATGTCAATTTTGAAAATTTTGATCACCATTACGATAATCTGAAAAGCGTAAAAATCTTCATTGTTTTTATGTATTCTGATCATTTTATGTTAATGTAAAACCTTTTTATTTAAGTAAACGTTCATAATGTCTATGCATTAATAATTTCATTCATTAATTATATATTCATTTACGTTCGAGTCCATCAAAATAATATATATATATGTAAATAGCAGTTCATAGGACGGATCTCGTGCCGGCTGGTGGGTGAAAACCTCTAGTTGAGCTCGCGGGTCATGCCTCGTGGACACCTCGGCAGTCCGCAGTCGGGTCTGGTAATATGAACAGGACCACTACGCAGGGCGCCGTTGTATAACTCGAGGCGGCTGCTGAAAAGTGGCCGGAGCGAGTAGTTCTAAAATCACGGGAAGGGCGTCATTTCACTCAGGGGGATATTAGGTTGAATCATGAAATGATTTAGACACTATTTTTAAATCTCGAACCATTGTAAATATCAGATCGGGTAGCAGGGATAAGTATAGGTGTGATAAACTAGATCGCCGAATTGACTCGTGAAAATAAAACAAAAAATAATAATAAAATAATAACAAAAAACGCACCGAAAGCCTTTATTTTGTTCTGATACGCTAGCACAAAAGCATAAAAATCCACACATAAAGATAAAAAGTTGAATGATACTTCTATCAGTCATCAGCATAACTCGAGATTGTTTTTATCGAAAAACTTTCACAAAACCTGCAGGAATTGACGCGAGATACGCTTTTTCCGCGAACAATCCGATCCTCAGATAGGATCCCACAGATAGATCACTCATCGCAGCATAATTAATCCAACACGAATTAGAATGAGCAAATATAGAGTTTGAGGAAGCAGAAAAGCCTCACTTTGAACACGGAACTTGAATTTTAACCCGACGAAGCTGACTACTATCGATATAAGTTGTCCATAGTCCTTAGATTCGTGAGAGGCCCCTTGGACATCTTGGCGTTGCGGAAATATTCCGATTTTATCCAATCCACGCTCCAATAATTGTGACAATTTTTTTTTGATTATTGATTTTCTTGTGCAACCGTTGATGATCAATGACGTTACTACACACCTAATCACGGTTAACTACATTTTTGTTGTCGCAAGTATCGATTGTAATTTCTGACAATAACGATATTACACAACACTACCTTTGTGGATTTACTTCTACGATATTAAGAACCAATCTCCACAAGCCCGGAAGAATCTTTCACCAGTAAGCTTATTTTAACATGTTCTCTTAGCATATTCTAACTTAAAGTTATCGTAATAATCTCCATAATTTTTACATTAAATCAAAAATTTGCTATTAATTAAATTAAACTTCTTTGAATATGATTTCCGATATTATTAAAGTTTTACATTAAATCATAAATTTTGCTGTTAATTAAATTAAACTGCTTTGAATATGATTTCCGATAATTCTTAAAATAATATTAATAAGTCTGGTGCACTAAAGGTTCTGTACAGGAATGAAAATCCCCGACAACGGCAATATCATTTTGTTAAACTTTCTTAATTTAATAAATTAGATAATTAATGATTCTAGAGATATTCCCTTCATTAAAATGAAATATTAATTGAGAGTACTAGGGCAAATACCAAACCCATTATATCGAATCTAAGTGCCGAAGTGGTCGCTGATATTAATATCGATAAAATTTTTATGGTGACGATTATGCTAGCAACAGCGTAGCGTAGCTACACCGCGGAATAAACAATGTGTGAACCCGCCAAGGTTAACCGCAGTGATAACATTGATCTAACTCCGGACGAGGGTTGTGGGTCCGAATTACTGAAGGACTATGCCGATATAGAGGGGCAAGTTTCTCACAAAGCCCCTAGTGTAACATGAATAAATCGTGATCTTAGCCGCCCAGTAAAAAATGATAGGCGCCCAAATAATGGTAAACCTCAATTATAGGAAATGTAAATCGGGAACCGCCTAATTAATTAACATCCTAAAGTCCTTCTGCCGATATTCTCGTCGAATTTTCTTTCTTTTTGTCAGTAACTCCCTATTTCCTAAACATCTCTTTTTCTATCTATAGATATGAATTCCCCTTCTAATTCAACAACAAACGATCTGCCACGAATTCCTCGGCTATCCCCGTCGGTGGTAGCCCTACGACACAAATATGAAGAATTGAAGCTGCAACATGCCGCGCTCCGAGCGAAATACGAACGGGTGAAGGGCACCTGGGCTCCGCCGGAAACCGTCAGGGGACTGCACCAGAAGATCGCAAGATTAACTCAAACTCGAGAGAAGTTAATAGCAGAATCCCGCAGCCAACGGCTGCTGATAAAAGAGCAGGCTACCGCCCTGCGACAGGCATTCACAGACGTGGAGCTTCAGACCCACATGCCGGGGAGTGTTCGAGCCCGTCAACTGAACATAATCCCCGCGCACCACCTACCCATCATCGAACTCCCGTCAAATCCAACAGCCTCTGCTCCTCCATCAATGGAGTCACCCGAAATTCCGGTGATGGAACCGCCTGTCCACCCGGCCCATCGACGGCCAAATCGAAATAGGTAACGTCGCGACCGTCGTCGCCGGGAAACGGAGCTCCTCCGAGAAACGGAGCCCATCGAAGGCCCATGTCGGATCGACGACTTGCCGCCCCCTATCAGGAATTTGAAATTCCGGGGATAGATTTGGACATACTATATGCCCATAACGCAATCTTTCCATCGCGTGCTTCCCCCATCCACATAAATCTCGTGGATGAGGATTCGGATTCTCTCCAAGTCGTTCGAGTGCTGGATCGGTTGCGATTAGATCTAGAAGATATCGCTGTTCTCACCGGCGACACTCCTATGGTTTCCCACTCAATCGAAATCGCGGGACCCTCAACCCGTGTTGATGGGAATTGTCACGCCGGTCCCCCGCCGTATCGTCCAGCCAAAGGTAGGTACCTGCCTACTGACATGGATGTCGAAGACGAATAGACTCAAACGGATTGTTTTCGTCACTGACTCTAAAAATCTGTGTTTAATATTCCAATACACATTATTTTCTTTGTTATTAAATTTTCTTTTGATGTTTTATTGTTTTCCGAATTAGACTCCATTTTGTTCAGTCAAAGTTGGCGAGATAACAATGACTGCTGACTATAAATGGGCAGACAGATTTTCTAAAATGGATACGTAATGTAATTGAACCTTATGATTCTCTCAAGTTAACGGGCGTAAATATAAAGGGTCCTGGGTACATGTTGTGAGTAATAAGCGTAAGTCCTTCCATCGGCAGCAGGGAATCCGGGTAAAGCGAAGGTCATTCGAGGAGTAGTGTTAGTGATAGCGCTCACCTGCTTGAGTGACATTCGGCTATTGTGTACAATACCAACATGATCTCGGTCATGGGTACACGATAGTTATTTCTAAAATCGTGCGGCGTATCGGGAAGATTTCACTACGAATCAAATGTGAAGGGTACACCAATAGGATAAGTATTAAAATGGAGTAAAGATTCCCATAAGTCCAACAGGTTAATGATTTATTTTATCTTCGTAATAATCTTCTTAATCTCATTGAGATTGGTAATCTTTCGTGAAACGGCAGCTAAGAATAGTGAAATTAAATTATTTATTCTACAGAAGCACGCAAACCCCTGGAAATTAGAAGCTGTTTGAAGCAGTAAACTATTCGTGTCAAAAAAACTGATTGAATTTTTGTATTATTAAATATTGATGATAGCCTAAGTTTGCATGTGTTCGACCTGATAGTAGCAAATTTCATGAAATTCAGATTGATAGTGGGACCATAGAAATTAAAAGACGAATACAGGCTTTCCAACGGCAGCTCGCTGGACCCATAATATGACAAGACCAGGGTAGTTCGAGTATTAGTACTCATCCTTGCAGATGTCCAACCTGTTATCCCAGGACGAGCATTGCTTAGCAGTGGCTGATAGTGTCATTCTTGTATGTATAGAATATAACCTAACTTTTTATCTCTTATAAATTCTAGATTTATTAAATTCAGTTCTTAATTCACATTGAAATTAGTCAATATTTCCACTAGACCAGATTACTTATAAAGCATTTTAGTAAAATATCAACTTTCAAGTTTACAGAAATTTTTTTATTTAAATTTACTGAATTTAATTAGTTTATCAGTTGAACAAAAAAAATCCTTAATTAAATAATAAAATAACAAAATCTTCAGATAATTACATTTAATAAAATGATTTTAATATTCATTTTCATTTAACAACAAAGAATAGCAACATTCAAAAAGTTTAAACCTACGAATATATTATCGAAAAATATATTTAAGATAAACACATCAAAAAACAAATTCTGACAGTCATCTTGGAAACATTATGAACACAATTACATCAATCAATAATTCAATCTCACCCGCGAGTAGTGACAATTAAAATGTATTTATAAACACTGTAAAAATGCTACACTATATCTCATTCAATCGTCCATTGGAGCATCTAAATCATTATAGCTTAACACCTTTCGAGCATAGTATGAGCCCCCTCCATTCCTTTGACGTGATTGGCTACCTCTTGACGGATAACTACTTTTCCGATAATAGTTTCCATTGCTTCCGCCTCGATTATCACCGAAATTATTGTTTCTATTACCAGAATCCCGATATCCTCCGCCATTCGGAGACGAGCCCCGATCGTTTCTGTAATTTGGACGACGATTATCAAAATCATCATTCCTGCGAGAGAAATTCCGATTATTATCCATGTTACGATTTCTCGAATCGTTATCCCCGAACCTTTTGTTATTGTTGTCAAATTGGCCTTCATTTCTAATCTCTCCGCTTTCCGTTGTTTTGACACCTGGACGATTCGATGGATGTTCCGGTAACTGAGGCCGCTTGGGATCCAACAGATAATTATTGAAAAATTCCGTGTTTTGCTTAACCAATTCCACTTTGTCCATGTGCTTATTCAAAATATGTTTCTGTACGAAATCTGGGCCTTTGAATTTTTTGCCAGATAATGGACACAGCCACTTATCTTTAGATATTTCTTGCGTATTCTCTGCGATAAACACGTCGACAGATTCGTCTAAAGTCTTATAGCCTAACTTTTTCGCTTCATCTATAGTCAATAATTCTACGGAATTCAGAATTAATTCAGCTTTCATTTCAAACGATTTGATATACTCTTCAACTTCCTTCTGGGTCAGTGGCTTATCGACATGGATATGAGCCCCACGGGCGTGCAAAATTCCACATCTATGTGGCATTTCATCTTCAATTTGATATTCTGTCGTTGAATAGTAATCAAACGAATGAACGAATCGCAAATAAAGAATTAATCTATCCAGTACCGCTGCAAGTTTATCATCAACTTCAACTTTAATATTCGATGGATCACTGCCGGTTACAGTTAGTTCTAGATTTGAATTTAAATTACCACCTAAAAGAGCCTCCTCTTCGTAACTACCTTCATCAACCAAATACTCAGTAATGTTCGCTAACAACGGATTATTGCTGGACATTGGATTTGTAGTATCTTTACCATCCTCCCGCTGCCATAAATTATGTCGCTTGTCGAATTTTGCAACTAATCTAGACGCAATTTTAATATCATGCCTCATCACGGGCTTGTGATTTGCTAATACCATTACGGGCCTAATTCTTTGAGTCAGTTCTCTATTTACAATAGCCCCGATATCACAATCATGTAATCTAATGTTATTCAAATTCCAGCATATTTCTTTAATATTAACAGTTCTATCATAAGTTACCCAGCCTCGTCTAAAGAATTTTCTATCTGGAGTAGGATCTTGTAGAGCTAATCTCAAAAAACCACTGTATGGTTTAACTAATGCTTCAATTTCACTTCGAAGGACATTAGGATGAAGATTGCGTAGAAAAATAGAAAATGTTTTATGGAGTGCACGTGGTTCTTGCAATTCCGATTTTTTCTCAAACTTTTCTTCAACATTTTCAGTTGACTCTATTTCTTCTTCAAATTTTTTATCATCAGGCTCAATAATTTCCTTGTTAACAATTTCGATTTCCTCACTAGAGGTTACTTTTTCTGGTGATTTAACTACTACATCTTCCAAAATATGAGAATCATTGGGAGACTCTGATCGATATCGCTTACTGTCCAAAATTGTTAAATCATGAGCATTTCCACCTTCTAGTAAAATAACGACTGCATCCATCAGGCGAACAATACTATCATTTTCGTCAACGTGAATTTTGATATTATCCATCCAGTTTCTTTCATGCAAATAAGTAAAAATTTCTTTTCTTAATTGAATGTTTTTCTCTAATTCTACTTTCCTCTTTTCGACAAATTGAGGAGAATACTTCTCTCGAAACCACTCCTGATTAGAGTGGGAATCAAAGAAAGCCTTGAGTTGTTTTGTAACAAATGAATCTTTATATTCATTATATTTTTTCATAGCTTGGTCCATTTCAATGTCATCATCTTGTTGCTGTAAAAAATGTTTAAAAAGTAGCATAGGTGGCTGCGTTGGATAATTTGGAGTATCATCAGATTTAGGTATACTACTATTAGAATTGAATCTATTGTCAAAACTTGATTCTCTTCTATTATCTCTAAAATCTTTATTGTCTCTATTGTGCGGATTAGAATTGATATTTGAATTAAAATTATTATTATATTCATCTCCTTCTCGGCGTTGGCGTTTAAACGGTGGTTCAATTGATTTATTGGGAGATTGATAACTATTAAATGATCTTTTATCATTTCTTACTTCGTTTCTTTGTTCAACTGGACTTGGTGATTTAGCCTTGACTTCTTCCCGTTCTTTAGGATACTTATCACGATTTCTCCAAGTATCGCATTCTTCTTCAGAGTCAGCCATCTAAAATAAAAATAGAAATCACATTATTATTTTATAATGTTTCAGTATTCCCGAAATAATTCCAGTGATATATTTTATAATCACTAAATAACTTACAGGAGCATTATAAAGTAATGTTAATTGATACTGTGTATACGATATTTAACAAAAACTAATTTCATTTCATTTTAAAATTTAAAAAAACCATATATCATGCGCCACAATTTTAGAAATTATAAAAAATAATAGTAAGTGAAAATGTCTACCGTTAAATTTGCAATCAAAACTGAAATTTATTTAAATTAAAACAAACATAATAAACAAATTAAAATTTATTTAAAAATATTTATTTAAAGAAGCCAATTGTTATCATAATGATTATAATTGTTATAAGTATAATTTATAATATAATTATAATTAAAAAAATTATTTAAAGAGGTCGATTGTTATTTAATTAAAATAATACTTCCGAACTAATATTTTATATTTTTGCAAAATAAATATATAAATTCAGTAATTAATTCCTTTGAAATTTTTATTTTGTATGTGGTATTTTGTTCTATAATTCTTTTTTAATTAAAATTAATTTTTAATTTTAATTACTAAAATGTCTTTTTTTTTGTTTCATTTTTAAAATTGCCAAATTGGAAAATGCCGATGTATTTACTTTGATTATTATTTTTTATATCGTATAAGGTGTTGGGCCAGAACACGAACGGCCTTGTAAATGTTTAAATGAATCGGTAACATACAGGCAAACATAACATGCGATTTAAACTTAAACCTATTAAAACACCAACTAACCTTATCAAAATGCGAGAAAGAAAATAATTAAATATAAAATTATAAACACAAAAATAAATTAAAATAATAACAAAGTGCAACAAGATCCGCACGGATTAAACATAAACATAACACGAAAACCCAACAATTTGACCGAAATTTGACAATTTATCAAAAATGCGAAATTTCATGAAAATGAAATAAAAATCAAATAATTTGAATTAGAAATAATTCAATTTAAAATCCAAAAGAAAAATTGTCAAATAAAATCTCAAAAAAATAAAATTAAAGATTAGAATATACCAGAAAATTCCAAGGTCAAATTTTGTTTTACTAAATCAAAAAGAACACGCAAGGTTGGGGTCATACAATAGGTATATATACCGATTCATTTTTACATAATTTTAATCGTTAATCAGTTTTTTCCAAAACTTGAAAGTTATTTTGAACCTTTGTTGAAACCAGTGTTAAATTACGATGTAAGTGAGAGTATTGTTCGAAACTCTCTCCACGTCGCATCCTCGCAACCTCGATTGAGCTCTGCTTGGGGATTGGCGTGGGGAGAGCTGTGTATTATGATGATATTTATGATGAATGTATCGGGTAAATTATATTTTAATAAAATATTTAAATAGCATCAAAATTTTGTTCTATATTTGTCGAAATTTTTCCGGCCCACAGCCGAAACACACTAAAGATATTAAAATCCGACATACAATTCGTAATCGTGTAAGTGCGTGGAATATCGCCAATGATTCGTGCCCGTGAAGGCTCCGGCGTGAGGAACGCAGGAGCTGGAACGTCATTATCATTCCGTGTAGGGGAAGAGGGGGAAGGGGAAATAGTCTTTTGGCTGTTTCCTCGTCTCTCAATTCCCATAAACTCGACCTAAATTATATTCACATACGACTCAAAATCATCACACGAGTAGTTCAGTGGGCACTCATTAACTATAATATGAACTCAATGCGCCTAAGGTCAACCAAGGGAGAGGTAACGGAGAAATAGAAAGAATGGAATCGTTGTTATGAACTTAATATGAATACTTTAACAAAAATCGAACAAACTATAGTTATAAATTTGAGGTGTTGTTTCGCCCTAAAATCAATAAAGTAGTTATTATAAACTTCTAAGGTCACATTGAGAGTAAATAATTTCTTGAGTGAAAATAAATTATTGTAATTAATACACACCTTTAATATTGGGGTGAGAGTCAATAATATTCCTTAAAGGAACATAAATTAATGCGATTATCCTAAATGTCTAATGTCACGTTAAGGAGCGATAAGATTACTTGAGGGCGGGATAGGATAAGGTAATTACCGTAAGCCTCAGGACGAATATTTTAAAGTTGATAAAATCCCTAAAAATCAAATGTAATAATCATTGTAACTTCCGATTTCATGTTCAAAATTAAACTAAAATGCAGAAGGAAAAGGTAAAAGGAAACTAATAGGTAAGAACTCCCGATTCAACGTTTCAAAATCAAATAAAATTTAAATAGCCTAAAGTCTACGAAATATTTAATGGAAAAGTCAGTTGATTGAGACCCTACAAACACCTAAAAATGATGACGAAAATTCATAAACTTCCACAATAAGGATGAATAGATAATGCGATCGTTATAAGTTGCCGAAGTAAGACTCAAAATTAATAAAACCTAAGGAAAGCGACGAATATGTGGGATTAGGATTACCATTCTATCACCTAAGCTACAATTTAAATCCCTTAACAACCATCGGAAAAGTAATTAGGGAGAAGGAATAAGTCTTTCGTTACGTGTTTAAACCACAAGAATTTCTAATCAAATTCTGAACGCCACGATTCTCGATATAAACAGAAACATTTTGATAAAAGGCCCCAACTCACGCCAGCATAGGTCGTAACAAAAATCTTCTCCAACAAACCAAATTCCAATAGTTAAGAGGAAACCTTTTAATTAACCGCGGAAATAAAATGATCATTTGACATATCCTTGATAATGCGACCAAAACGTTGCGGTGGAACCAATGCCCTTCGAATAAGGATAAGCCAGATCTGTAACCAATAAGCTCGTTATAAGGAATCACTAGATTAGATAGGTATCATGGCTGCCAACAAACATTCCCATACATCAAAAACAACAAAAATAAGGTGCCGCCCTTGCTCATCATAAACAAAAATCAGTCACAAATAACCACTTGAGAAACATTTATTTTTGAAAAAATGACTCTGCCTAAACTCGAACGGTACCAGGAAATAAAATCTTTTTCTTCGCTGACATTTCTTCAGTAGAAATTGAAACCCTGAAATAATAAAGATTTAAACTCCAAAAAATCTAGTCGTGAATAATACTTACGATCAAAATGGGTTAGCTAGAATAATTTGCCACCAAAATGCGAATGAATTTAAAATTCTAAAATGCGATAAATAAGCTAAAACCGTATAAATCGAAATTTACCAGACACGTCTCTCTCGACTTTTATCTCGTAATAAATCAATCGATCTCGTGCCGCACACTACACAATCGAAATACCACGAGCACGTTCAAATTTTAGACGACACGCACATGTGATAGACAGAGAATTTCCCTACCAGTGGTTGATCGACCTGACCTTCACGATGCACATTCACCGTGTAGGCTGAATCCGCCAACACACAGATAGCAGCATGCATTCTCGCTCGACGCGCTGACCGATATATAGACATCGCTGAGGCGAGATTGACAGTTAATCTTGAAAAATTTCAAATGCATCACCGTTCAACCAAATCTGACCGAAGTTCCTCAACAAGATCCCCGAAAGGAGTTACCTCGCTGGACCTCAGTTCTGACGTCCAAAGTAAATTATATTTCTTCTTTATTAATTTCTTCACATGTATAAGCCTTAGTGGGAGGTAACGCTGTCCAGCATTGGTTTCCGCAAAGTCATACTGAACTCATGCCATTTAACCTTGAAAAAGTTTTAATTACAATAAACCTTTCATTGATTTTCTTTGGTTTACAACAAAAAACAGGGCAAATAAAAACGACGACTTACTCCCAACATTAAATAAATACGAGTAGTGCTGAACTACCGTTACCATCATCGACTCAACTTCAACCTATGCGACGAGGGAAGACTACAGATACCAATGTGGTTTATATTTTGTCACGACGAACAACCGCTTAATTAGGCGGCGTGGAAGGATATTTTTTGGGAGTTGAGATCCATGTTATTCCAATTGTCATGCCTGAACCATGGTTGTAATTTATTGAGTTAGGGTCAAATTCCGGTAATTAATTAGTATCGTTTTTTTTTATACTAAACTAAACCCGTAATTAAGTAGTGATCTTACTAAGGCCCAATTTTGAGAATTCTCCTTTAAGTAAATAAAATTGAGTAGGATAAAGTACGGTATTTCTGATAGTTAATAATGATGAGTTGTAATTTTCCCTTTAATAATAAATATTCAATAAATAGGGTTATAATTTCCCGCGTTAACAATAAATTATTTAATGAATATGATCGAAATTTTCGTTTTAATAAAGAATCACTTAATGAGTAGAACGCAATTAGATTTTTGTTGATGATTGATAATATCGATGGATTGGGAATCCCTGTTCGCCACAATTTAAACGAGGTTATTCATTTAGAAGTAACGTGATGTATTATTAATTAACAAATCATGATAGATTATGAAGCCCTTAGAATAAAGTAAACGAGTAGGATAAAATTAAGACACGCCCTCGTTAATTATTAACAATGACTGATTCTTAGAAAGTTTTGGATCCACCTTAAATTCAGTTAAATGGGTTAGCGAAATAAATAATTTTCTTAATAACATAATACATCACGGCATGACAGTTCGAATAGTTTTGGAGCTCAAGTTAAGGAGAATTAATGATTAGTTCGGACAGCTTCTGACGACCCTTCTCTAGTGGATATACGTGTCCATACGAGTTTGATTGTATTAGAAAATTCTTCACTAAATTTCAAATACTATTCACTACGAAATTGAAACAGTTTAAATCTACTCGGATGGATCGACGTACTCTTTAAGACGTCACATCAGCCCCATCATGTAAATTTTGCGCATCGACCTTTCATCCCGCTCCACAGATAATTAAAGTAAAAGAATTCTTGGAACAATTCCGCGAAACCCATAAAAACTCTTAGTGACGCTCACCTAAGCAGCTATTGAACAGCCAGACGGCCAGAAAATCTGGATGATAAATTTTTATTGGATTTTATTTAGGTGAATCAAGAGTTACTGTTCGATTTCCCGCACAGGCCGCTGATCGTTAGCGACAGGCCATGTGGGATGCGGGTTTTACCGTATCCCAGGCGAGAGAGTTGCTATCCGGTACTCTACGGCAAACGGAAGATATCGAGCTACCATTCGTAGCGATAAAACAGGAGCCGGGCCGCAATCCGGCCAGAGAAATTCGCGAACAGGCTGAGTTCCTCCTCTCTCGTCTCCAGGAACATCAGGGCGAGACCAACCTTCAAGTAGCCAGGGACAGGCTATACCTTGCAAATGTGGAGGTGGATATCGCTGCCGGCAGAATTGCGTGTACCGACGACTACACACCGCCGCACAGCTTCTTTTTCAACCGGGCTGACAAACGGTTGAACGTTAGTTCCACGAACATCCATGTTGTCGTTCCCCAGAAGCCCCTCCCCAGCCACATAAGAAGGACAAAGGGACCAGTCGACGAATATCGTGAGCACCCTTACGCTCGGCCGGCCCCGGAAGGAAACGTCGATAGGTATCACCGAACCTATCATTTCCACTAGTGATCCGACTGCGAACTATACAAATTAACGATAACACTTAGTGAAACTGAATTTGAATAAATACTTAGTTTGTATTCGATTTCTCATTTTTCTAGAATTATTTTATTGACAATAATACTTGTATGATTTAGTTAATTGAATTAAGACTAATAGACAAGAGTTAATTTCACCTTTTATAGATATGGAATCACTGAGAGTTCTGCAGCAGGAGTTGGAGCACGCGCGTAGAATTAACAAAAGTTTCTACGAGCAAATCCTCCAGCTATCAAAGGAAGTCCAGCAAATAAAAGCCACATGGGTAGAGCCGAAGAAAGTAAAGTCGCTCTATCAAAAGCTCACAGCCGCGCAAAAGGGCTGGTCAGAAGAAAAGCAGATGAATCAAAGCCTGAGGACCCAGATAAAGGGGCTAGAGGTAGCAGTGTCAGCCTGCCAAGAGGGAGCGGCAGTGACAAATCCCTTCGTCTTCGCTCCTGCTCATCTGGCGTACAGAGAGGCAACAGCAGGCCCGAAGATCACGCCGAAGTCTAGCGGCTACCGGTCCGGGCGTAAAGAACGAGCTAAGCGCCGAGCCGCTCGAATATCAAACAGCACGTAATTGACATATCGAAATGTGTTGCTTCGTTTATGAAATATATGTTTTTTGTTGCTTAAACGTCATTTAGAGGATCTGATAAGTGTTAGGACGCATGAAGTAGTATGAGAACATTGGAATACGTGAATGAGAAGTTTACATGGAGATTATGGAAACAAATGATGAAATTAATGGTATAAGGGACCTAAAAATTTGAAATCGAGCACAGGCCTTCTAGCGGCAGCTCGTTGGACCCGGAGATCGACAGTTCCAACGTTGCTAAGCAACGGGTGCCAAGTGGTATTCAAAACACATTCATATGGGGTTGTCTGGGTAACAACGATGTAGTTTTAAACATCAACTTCCAGAAACCCACCAAAGGTTATTAATGGTGAGTTGTTGGGCGTCAAAGCTAAAACTATATAGACGTTACCCAAGAAACCCCAAAAAAATGTTTTCATTTCTAAGCAACGTTAAAATTATGTCAGAGTGGGTGGTCGTGTGCAAATAGTGAGCACCGTTGTCAAGGCTATAATTACACTGATGCACATTAGGTCCAACGAGCTACCAATAAATGATCTATGATCAATTTAATTTTAAAAGTCCACTATACTTTTATTCGGCCCGAAATTGAATTTGACGCTTGTGTGGGATTTGTAATGTTTATGACCTTGACCCTTTACATACAATACTATGCGACTGCCACTGTTTACCCGCTGCTAAGCAACGTTGGTACTGTAACCAATGGTTCTGAGACCATCAAATGTGAGCTTTGTTACCAAAACTGCTAAGACCCGGTCTGCAGCTGGTTCAACGAGCTACCGATAGAAGGTATATGTTCGTCTTGCTTTTAGGTCCCTTTCTTTCTCCACATGTTTCCTCATTCGATTTGTAGTCTAGCCTTAATAAAAATGTCTTGACAATCTCCTGATTGAAATATTAACCAAATTAAGAATAATCATTTATTTGTGATACTACAAACGATTTTATTTACAGGTGGAAATTAAATTTAAATTCACAAGAGCTTCATCCAATGTTATTTACAATCGTCGTCGGTTATCTAATGGTGATTGAGGTCCTCGGCGCCCTCTTCCTCACATTTTTTTTATCAAGTAGCTTGGTTTTTATTTCAAAACAAATCATCTCAACGAATGAATGAATTACAATACAAAATTTTATTGGGTTATTACAAACAATTATCATATACAACCGATGTAAAATTCCCATCAAAAGAAAATATCCCACAATGATGTTCATAATCATGATTTAATTGTTATTTAGTTGTAGGAGCCGTCGGCGCTCCCTCTCTGCTCGTCCTGGTCTTGTATGGGTATTCTGCTTCCCTTGAAGTTTCTTTGGACATGACTGATCCTGAGAGGCAACTTGTGCCGGGGCGAATACCAAGGGGTACGTGACACCACTCCCCTCTTAGCTTTGCCGCTACTGCTACTTCTCATCTTCTGATTTGAATCTTTTGAGCTTGATTCAGGGCCTTTTCTTCCTTCCACCCTCTTTGAGTCGCGGTGAGTCGTTGATAAATTCGTTTCACCCGGGAGGGTTCAATCCACGTGGCTTTGGTTCGCTGGAATTCGCGACTGAGATTCATACATTGTTGGTGTAGGTCGATATTTTCCTGTCGCAGCTTCTTTAGTTCCAGTCCAGTTTCTTTGATGGCGTCCATGGCTGAATTTACGGGCATAGTTAATAAATTGCATTAGTTACAAGATTTCAAAACAAAAAATATATGGCAAAATTGGTTTAATTTTCATTAACGAGTTTAATTAATTATATACTTAATTACTAATATTGATCTTAATTCTTTGCTTAGTGGAATCTTTATTCTACTAGTTACTAGCTTACTTTATAATCTAGAAGTTTTATAAAGAGAAAAAAAATTTCAATTACCACATTTGTCACATTTTAAATCCACAATGAAGTTTTTCAACCGAACAAAATTATAATTAACACCTAAAACATTTATTTTTATCATTACAAATTTACACTCTAGCCCAGATTCATTTCGTAATTTTTCATCCGTGAGTCTTGTGCACAGTTTTACATTTTAGGGAACGTCGTGAATAGGCATGCTCCTCGCTCGTTCTATTGGTTAGTGTCTCCAGAATGTCTGGTTGAATAAGCCGTTTGGGTACAACTAAATGCACCGGCGCGTTGAGCTCCAGGAGGGCTGGATATTCTGAATTGAAGGCTACACTTTAATCGGGTATGTAGCCATCGGAGCTTGGAATGCAGCCGCTGGCAATATCTGCATTTATTTTCACCAACCGTCTGCGTTGTAGGTTGGCTTTCCATCGGTATTTTCTTTCGAGGTGCTCAAATTGTTGAAGCGCCACCTCGGCTTCGTGGCGAATCTCTCGTGCCGGATTTCTTCCTGGCTCCCTTTTTATGGCAAGCTGGGCAGCTTCACGTCCTCGTCATACTGTTTCTGATTCCAGTGAGACCATTCTGGTGCGCCGTGCGTGGATGGGGATTATCCACGATCCCATAGCGCCTGAAGATATCTTACGGCGAATCTACTAGGGATCGTTAGTGTGGTTCTACTGTCGTCATCCCAACATTCACGAGAATTTCCTGCTGCTAGTAAATTAAACATTATTATATTTTCAACATGCAATATCATAAATTACAGAATCCTAATAATTCATTCACAAAACGAAAAAACACTTCATTGTTAGATGATTATATATGGAAGTGTACAAAACGAAAATACCATATCCCTCGACTTAAACTGAAAGTGTATAAGGGTTTAAAGCTAATCGAGATTTATGTTACAACCAATCTAATATTCCTGGAAGGATTTACGACTAGGTAAGGTAACTTCATCTTTGAATAAACGTACCTATCCATTAGAAATATATCGTATTACTTTATGATTACTCAATTTGTGTTTATGCTCTAAAACTAGATAACTTACTCCCTTATGGATTGAACATAATAAAATCATTTCATCTCGAATAAATCACACTCATAGTTAAGAACGGACAGCCACACTTCTCTTTGTGCCCAAAAATCATAAGGAATAAAACGTTTGACTACCTACGGCAGCATTTATTTACCGAGATACCTGTCGAGAATACTTTATTTAATGGCAATCACTACTATTATGAAGTTAAGAATAAAATCGAATTTACCTTATTCATAGATTAATACTAAAATGAAGCCAAAGTTTTTACTAAAAAATAAACCAAATAAAAATTATTTATTGAATTAAAACTTATATAAATTAAACCTAAACTCTAGATACAAGCAGTGAAATAACCTACCCGCCGCATGGTCCTCTGGCGTATACTGGGGTTCTTCGCTCTTCACGGAGCTGATTTCATGATGGTTTACATCACGCTTCTTCGATCGGTTCGCATTCCAATTTGGCATATCTTGAAAAAATAATAGAACTTAACAGATAAGTTAGGTATTTATACTGGGTTCTATGGCGAGAATGAATCTGACCACTCGTGGCCTACACAGTGACGAGAATTTTCTGTCCATTATTCGTGGCTGCTGCTTATTGGCTATATTATAATTGCTACTCTCAGATTTTTCTCTACAAATGATTGCTGCTTCTAGAAATTCCTATTACTCACGTTGCTAATAGTGGTTCTGAGTAGGTTGCGAGTGTGCGATTCACTCCATTCCCTCCAGTCGATGCACACTAAGCTTCGGGAGCGCTGAGCAGCATGCAGATTTTCAACATCGAATGTGTTAGGTAATTCATTGTTATGTCATAGTTTCTCAGAATATATTTATCTTTTTTAGGTATCGTTCTGGTATTTAATATATTTTTGCAATCATTAATTTATTTCTTGATATTACTCAGCTTCCGTTCAACATTTGATGATTTCTTCTTTCGATGTCTGATTTGCCGCGATCTCTTAGCGGTAACGTCACCACGATAATGATAAAGTCGATGGTATTCACCAATAACCTCGGATTTGATATCACTCCTTACGGTAAATGCCAAAGCCACGATGATTTCCAAATACAATATGACTAATCGATGAAGAATGGGAATTATCCATGACGTAAATTGGATGAAGACTCTCGCCCCATCCTTCTTCCTAATTGATATACTAATGCCAAATTGTATGTGAGAATGTGTTCCAAGAGGGTTCATGGTGATCGTCGCACATACTCATTCGAATCAACATACTGGATACGATAATAGGGAATCTTAGGTGAATTTTTATTTATATCATTACTTATTCATAATTAGGGGCAGATCCTGTGGCAGCAAAGCTCAACTCATTACGAACTCTTCCATTCCACGGATGGGTTGATGGGATCGGATCTGGACTTTCCTTAATGACTCTGGAGCTGAAAGATGATGTGGGGTTCGTGATTGAGTTTATCTGATGCTCTTTATTCCTTAATGAATTGATTTATTATTTGTCTTATTATTTATGATTGTTTCCATGTATGCGTGATATAATGTAATAATTGTTATTACTTGGGGTTATTTATTTAAGGTTCTTTCATACGCCTATATGTTGTCGCTGATTTTACCAGCTTGATTTGAGTTTGGCTGATTCTTTCCTTGTATTTTAGCACGCCAAGGTTCTGAAGTTTTATGGGTATTGTCTTTCCTATGTATCTAGCTCGACTGATGCCCTAACGTGTGGTGATACTCAGTTGTTGTTGTTATGGTTTTTGATTGTTTAATTCTATATTACATGTTTTGATGGATATTCCTTGTAACTAGATAGTCCAAATGATTAACTCGGGGGTTTTAAATTTATACCTTGGGTTCCACTGTTACCAATATGTTGGCTTAACTTACCTGTGATGTCATTAATTTATTCTTGGTATACAAGGTTTCATTTTCACCATTTCATTAGCGTCTTTACATTTTAGTCGGAGTTAAAAATTCAAATTCTATTCGTACCGGTGGGTTCCAGTACTTTGTGATACAATGCTGTTTTTTCTGATAAAAACGTTAGAGTTTTTTACGAGAAAAATTGATTCCTCACAAGTGATTAAATTTATGCGAAAATGAATTGGTATTTATACTTATTCTGTGACCCTAACCTTGCGTGTTAAATTTAATGCGATAAAACAAAATTTGACCTTGAAATTATTTGTATAATCTAACTCTAATTTTTATTATTTTCTCGATTTAATTCGACAATTCATTTCTTAAATTTTTAATTGAATTATTTCTAACTAAAATTATTTTATTTTACTTCAACTTTTTCGTTAAATTTTTGTTTTTACGTAAATTGTCTATTTTCTGTCAAATCTTATGTTATGTTTTATTTTTATGTTATTTCGTGCGGATCTTGATGCATTTTAGTTATTATTTTAATTTATTTTTATGTATTTTGATTTTATATTTTAATTATATTTTTCTCGCATTTTAAGGTGTTTATTTGATTTTTTATGGGTCTGATTTTAAATCTGCATGTTATGTTTGCGTGCTATTTCCAATTCATTTAAACAGAACTCAATGCTGGCCCAATAATAATAATAATAATAATAATAATAATAATAATAATAATAATAATAATAATAATAATAATAATAATAATATTAACAATGAGGTTATTAATATTAACAACATTAACGATAATAATGACGCCGAAGGATCTTAATAAAGATGAATTGGGTTTATAAGAACTATATAGGGCTTGACTGTAATATTCGTGGTATTAATATTATTAAGGGTAATTATGAAATGATAAAAATAATAATAGTAATACCATTGACAATAGTAATAATTAAAACTGTATACTAAAATTGACAATTATTCGATTATTTCGTTAACTTAGCTTCGTGTAGACTAGTGAGTTGTTTTCGTTCGTCGTTCATATTATAGTCGGTTTTTGATTTATTTCGTCTAAATGAACTTCTAAATATGTTTTTCATCGACATATTGTTAGCTTTTATATTTTGACCTTTACCAGGACCTCAACACTACTCTTTCGAGGGTTGGGCGATAGGATTTAGGAAGGGAGAATACTGAGCCGTTCCAGCTACTGCCTTCACTACGGGTTCCGCACTAACCATCGGTTTGATCCGGGGTAACAAAAATCTCATTTTACTCACTTGTGTGTGTGTGAGTTATGGTATGTTAAGGTAAAAATTTAGGTATAATTTTTTTAAAGTTTAATCCTCATAATGGAGGTTCGATAGTAAAGGGATCATACAAAATTTCTGGGAATATCAAATAACAAAAAAAATAGTTTAATTCAGAACTTCATTAAAAAAATATTGTTACAATCAATAACCAAATCCTATTATTTTAATAAAGACGAATAAAATTTTCAACATTAATAAAAATGAACATAAAAACATTATGAATAAATAAAATAATGGTTACTTTTGTTTTCCTTCAAAATAACCCGTGAAATAGCTTTTAAAATTTGGTAACAGAGAGTAAAGAAAAGAGTGTGTCAAAAAGATGAATTTTGCTCGACTAGCATCGCCTTATATACCACGATTGTTCGTGTGTGTTTTGATACGGTAAAACAAGGAATTTTCCAGAATATTCCAAAATTATAATTTTTAATTCCCTTTGATTTATTATTAAATTTTTACATTTTTTTGTACAAAAATTTTATTTATTTTATTTTTCTTTACATTTTCCATTTTTTCTAAATTTAAGTTATCCGCTCATAAACACACAGGCGTTATCGTGCTGGTCAAACAAATATGGGCTTAATCAGTTTTTGCCCAACAATCGTTTAATTAAATTTTTTTTCATTCTATTTCATTTTATTTTTCTTATAAAATTTCGTTAAGTATTATTTTGTAAATTAGCTGAATAATTTGGTCAAATTTTTATGTTATCATGTTGTGTCCATATACGTTTTCGTGCTGTTCTTAATGGATTTTGTAATTATTTTAATTTATTTGCTTGTTTCTCGATTTTAATAATGATATTTTGTAATAAATTAAATTAATATAAAAAAATAATTTGTTTAAATTAAAAGTTGATTCATAATATTTTTAGTTGGTTTTGTGTACCTGAAGATGACAGTTATGCTGTCGAAATATATCGTACGAAGAGTTTTTTATTGGCGTTATCTTTTAATTAAATCGTTGCCAAATTTATTTAATTATTTATTTATAAAACTTTTAAAGTAAATTTTTCATAAATCGGACGTTGAAAACCAAACTAAGCGGACGTTAGGTAAGGAAAGCGATGTTGGCGTAGCAGAGTTTTGTTTAAATCTTTGAGAAATTATTTGGGTCCTCACAGGGCCGTCACGGCCTCCTTCAACCGGAAATGTATAATAATGCTAAATATTATCTCTCTAGGAAGAAGCGGATTGATTCAGACTCAAAGAAGTTGGCAAAATGAAAGAAAATTTGTCAGATTTCTAGTGGAGACAGCCGTACAATACAGTCAATTGTTATAGAACACGGAAATTCTGAATGGCCAGTGCATCACCCAGATATGGACAATACTGAACTGCCCAGCATCACGATTAAACGTGAATCGAGTTGAAACCCGGGAGTCAAGGCAGCGAGCCGAATGTTCTCTATATAGGGCCGACGAAGATGATAAAAAGGCCCAGTGGAAGGTTACACTGACCCAAAGGAAACTGACACGAAGAACTGCACTCAAACTCTTTATTGTTTTGCTATGAAATTGGTTTAATAAATACACATTTAGCTCTTTATTTTATTCAACTGGATGTAGGTTTGACGAAGTGAGTAATGATATGAATGGCGATAATGCGTTAATCTAAAATTGAATGACTAAAATGTAAAATATCACTAAAACGTTTATACAGTCATACGGATTTCTTACTCATTAGAAGGTTGTGTGTGATGTTTTAGTTTCGTGCCATAAGTTACAATAGGGTCAAAGAAAAATATTTTTTCAAACAATAAATAACCAATTTTTAAAGCTATCAATACAATATCATTCATAAAATCGGAAATGTCCTACTTACAGAAGGAAAACACCAGACTAATGAGACATCTCCTAAATGTGAAACAAGAACAACAACAAATGAGGACGACCTGGTTCAAGTCGGCCAGGGTAAAGAAGATATTCTGCCAGCCTAAATCAACTCAAAAAGCTGTAAAGGAAGCGACTCAAACGTCATGGGACAAGCGGACCCAAATCCGTGTACTAGAGACCGCCTTATCAGCCAGTTAGGAAAATAACGCAGGGATGTACCCCTCGGTATTCGCCTGAGCTCAACTAGCGTACAAGGACCGGACCCCATCAACCAGAACAATAAGCAACAATTGAAGGCATCACAAACCGGGAAAGGCCGAAAATGCCCGATTTCGATTATTACGGGCCAAAAAGAAAATTTGAACTAAATCTAATGTATTGTTGTTTCAATTAACGTATTCTTACTATGATAAAATCTTACATTATGTAGAATAAATATGAGTGATGCTGTAATGCAGTTAGAATATATATAAACCACTTGAATATCTAACGGCAACTAGCTGGATCCACCGTGAGTCCGGGCCATTGCAGTCTCTGCAGAGCAGCTCACCTTTTCACTACCAAATTTGTTTAGTAAAAAGTAACAAGCAGGTAGGACAGGAAAACTTTGTATATCTGGGTTTTCACGGTTAAATAGCAACACCCACCAAAATCAAAAATATCCAAAGAAATACCAGCTACAAAAACCAAATTCAAATTAAACATACGAGTCCAAATTCATAATAAACCTCAGTGAATTCATAGAATTGATCTGATAAAAAAACTTTAAATTTCTACCAATCCAAAATTTCACAATTAAATCAACAAATAAAAAGGTAAACAATTAATCATTAAAATTAATCCATTCGAATATTTTAATTACCAATGGAATCCAAAAACTTCTCCCAGTGTAAAGGTAGGGTCTGAAATGCACCATGGTAAAATGAAGATAGAAACCCTTCAAAACATATTTTCGTCGGCCTCTTCTAAACTGCATCCAGAAATATTCTAGTTTTAGTCTGTTTTTGAATTTACTAAACAGGTAATAGTCAGAAAGGGTAGGCTGGAAACATTTTGGGCGCAGACGTATGCCTTACCTTACTTTGTAATATTTGATGTTTTATTAATTTTAACTGGACATCATGTAGATGAACATGTATTTTATTCGACGGATTAAAAAAAATGTTTGAGTTTTGTGGCACTTTAATAATTTTTCATCAATGGTCATCCACTTCATTCTTTTGAATCTTAAGTTTAAAGTGAGGTTTTTTTTAAAGTAAGTTTTTGAGGCTTTTTAACCACTGAGAAAATTTTCTTTTCGTTAATAAATTCCTTTTAATATGAATATTTTTATTCTTATTTACCTTATAATTACGATATTTATTTTTAATTTACCTTTTTTGGGGTTGCACAAATATGTACAAATAAGCTTAGAACGAACAAAAAATTTAAATAATCCATTTACTGTTTATTTGAAATTTTTAATTTCCGATTTAAAATTTTCAATTTAAAATATTTTCTAAAAAGAACTTTAAAAATTTTTGTAAACCTCAACTTCCCTCACATTCCCTTTCTTAAGAAATTTTTAAGGTTTTTCACGTTTTTTTTGGTGTTTTTACAATTTTCGCTTCTTACGATATATTGTCGGTCGTGGGCTTTCTCGATAATTTTGTATAGCCTCTCATATCTAGCCTGACTTTTGCTAGTATTTCTACTTTTACTAACACATCTTCTACAACCTTGAGTTTTTTCTCGTCTGTTCTTCTGATTCTTCTTCTTTTCTTTTTCTTCGGACCCACACCATCTTTCCTTGCTAATTTTTTTCTTAAAGATTTCGCTACGGGCTTTTGCCTGTCGTTTTCTGTCTGGTAGCATTTAATGTATAATCAACTTCTGGGAGTATCTCTGCTCAATCTGTCTTCTTTCTGTCCTGTAGCGTAGCGTTTATCAGTTCTCGAAATATCCTAAATTGTCTTTCTATTGTCCATTGGTTTGGTGATGAAATGGACTCGCAAAGCATTACTTTTTATCTAGCTTTTTTGTGAATTCCTTCGTCATTCCTGATTCGAACGCCTTCCCACAATCAACTTTTATTTCCTTTTGGCAACCAAAAATCTATTTTTCGAAAACCGTTTTCTTTTTCATTTCCTCGTCTTGTCCTGTTATGACGGTTAAGATCTGAGACTTATTATGCTGATCTATTATTCCCAAAATGTACTTCTTACGTCCCTTAGTTTCTTGCAATGGTCATCATACGTCTATAAACATCTTTTCAAACGTTTCGGTTAATTCTAGTTCCTCTATTGGTTCCTTCCTTGTTACTGTATTAGCCTTGGTTTTTTTGACAAATCTCGAAATTTCGAACAATTTCCTGAATATGATTCCAAAAGCATTTCCCTAAATATCTATCTTTCAAATAATCGGCTAACTTTTATCCCCGGCATGAAACTGATCAGTGTATTTCCCGTAACGCTACTTGTATCTCGTTTCGTGATCTTATCTTATTTCGCCTTTCTTCTTCTAAGTTTCCTTGAAGTAGATGTTTTTTCCTTCTTTTCTAATTGCATTTAATAATCATGTTTTTATCTTTCCTTTCTTAGCATTTTTGTGATTCGTCTGACACTGAACACATGTATCACATTTCGTTCTCGACACCATATCTACATTTGTGTCATTAATACTCTTCCTGCATTCTACTACCATGTTTGGACTACTTAAATAATTGAGCAAAGTTTGAAACTGTGACGTAATTGGCTTCTTTAATGTCATCATAAACGTGATCGCCTGGTGGTCTGTCCTGAGTGTGAATCTCCTTACGTAAAGATAGTGCTTAAAGTGCATCAAAAATAATATACTGCCAGTAATTCCTTCCTTGTAATACAATACCGTTTCCCGTGGCTCGTCATCGAGTGTGATCCGTACGCAACTACTCTTTTCTTTCCATCTTTACATTTTTGTGACAGTACCGCTCCAACGGTATCGAAATTGGGTCTGTTTCCAAGGTGAACTCTATTTAGATCCGGAAAATATAGAATTGGTGACTTTGTAAGTGCTACCTTCAATCTATCGAACACACTATTAGTTCCCTCTGTACATTCTAACCTTTTGTTACTCGGGTCACTACATAACTGTTCTAATATCCTGGCCATCTTTAAATACTCGCTCATAAATCTCATGTAATTATTTCAAGTGCCTAAAGAACCTCGGAGTTCTTTTAATCAATTTGGCTTTCCAAAGTATTGTATGGCTTCGACCTTAGTAGGATCTATCCGTACTTCTTCTTTACTGATTATTTATCCCAAGAATTTAATATTTATTTGTAATAATTGGCATTTTTCTCAGTTAATTCTTAGTCCTGTCTCCCCAATCGCCTTTAACACTTCCAGAATTATAGCATAATGTTTGTCTTTACTGCTCAAATGAATCAATATATCGCCCAAATATACCATTGCTACTTTTATTTTGCCAATTACCTTTGCCATCATTTCCTGGAACGTACCTGGTGCTGCACAGATTCCAAACGGTATTCTGTTGAAACATTATTTGTCGAGAAGACTGTTTTCTCCGGTTATTCTTCATCTAATTCTACTTGGTAATACGCATTAAATAAGTCATTTGAGCTGAAAAATATGGCTCCTGCTAATAAATCTAACATCTAGTCTATGTTTGGCTTTGGAAAGGCCTAACTTCCATTATTGCATTTAATTCTCTAAAATTCAAACATTAACTTATTTTCTTTACCTGTTTTTTACAAATGAATATTAACGGCGTGTTCCATAAGGAAATACATTTTCGTATAATATGGTTTTCTTACAAATTCTGTATTACTTCTTCAATATTTGCTTCCAAGTTTAACGGTTGACGATATGGTTTTATATTAATCAGCCCCTTTCTTGTCATTATCCTATGCTTTACCGTTTGTGTGCGCCCCACGTCTCACTTATCCGACATGAACAAATTTCGATTGTTCACTATTATTTCTTTTAATTTACTGTTTTTATTGATCTTTAGATTTTCCGAGGCTCGCATCAACCGTTCTCCATCTTCTATCTGTCTGCCAAATTCTGCATGAATGTTACAGTTATAATTCTCATCTTTTACAGTAGCTTCAACATCTTCCACATTTTACAACATATATCCAAATGATTCTTGTAATTCAACTGTTTCAATTAAATCTGGAGTCACTTTCTTCTCCATAACGAATATAACTTCTTTAGATACATCTCTAATGGTTACTTGTACCTTCTTGCTCTTCCCATTGTAACCTGGTTTGGAAATCCTTCTACTTTCTTAAAGGTTTTTGCATACGTCTCTAATAGATCTTCGTCTATCTTGCACGTGGTAAATCTTTATTGTTCTCTCTTCTGTATGATGCTTTTAGCATTAAAATATATTTCATATCTTCTAATGAATTTTTCCAAGTCATCATCTTGATAGAATATTTTTGGCAAAAATCTTTCAGTGATTGGGTCTGTGTTTACCGCTGCCACCATGTTAGGACTATCACCAGTCATATTTTGAGGAATCGATTGAGAATCACTAAAATCCAGGTAGAAAATAAAAGTTAAAGGCGAGTATAATAATTAAAAATGGATAGGAATAAATTAATAAATATTTTGATAATCACTTGAGAAAACAAATTGTCAAATGTGGCAGACGCATTGAAGACCTGTCAAACTGAAGCTTAATAATGGATCATTAAATGTTCTTTAGAACTCGGAAACCGCTATATGAAGAGGATGATCGTATAATTAGCAGCTTCAATAAATATCAGCATTATTACTGCCGTAGTTGGGCGAATTCGATAAATTCAGTGGGATTAAATCAATAATTGATTTCTATACCAAACTATAAGACAGCAACAATCAGAGAGGGACAGGATCATGATGCGATCATGATACGACTGAAGAGAGAAATTATTATTAAAATAATCGAGTGAATTTGAAAATTGTTTAGAGAAAAAATAGTCTTTTCTTTTCAAGGCATCAGACATTTCAAATATTAGTTGAAAGTTTACTCAGTTTTGGAATGCATGGATATTATTTGATTATGTTATGTTTTGTTGGGGTTTGAATTATTTTGGTCAAAGGGACGCGTGCACCCATTTCTTCGTTTTAATATATTATCTTCTCAATGCGTTCATAAATTTCGGGTGCAAACCACAACAGCGGCCGTAGCAGAGCCATAGTTATGTCATTGTAAGTTACTTACCGACATCAACTAAATTTATACAAAACATTGGCAAAGATAAACAAAACATAACCACAATTGAAAGTTATCCCCCGAAAATAAGGTCGTGAAATGAATGAAATCATACAGAATTTACAGCTGAGTAAAATTTTAGAAAAAGCAAATTAGTTTCTGAAAGTCTGTCAGACATATGTCAGAATATTTTATCAATGCTACGGTTTGGTCCTAATGGCTCCAAGTTAGATGCCTGACCATAGATATGGTTTGAGAGATGATTACTGTCAGCTGAGGTCTATTGTGAAAGCAACTGAACTTAACAATATTAATAAAAATGATAATAATAAACAAATGAATTTTCTCATATAAACTTTTAGGGACCCTTTCAACATATTATAATTTTAACTGATATAGATAAACATGATAAATTTAAACAAAAAGAACGGAAGCGGTCAGCAAAGATATATAAAGGGTTTACAAGGCTTCTTAACTCGGAATGCTCTTACTTAACAAAATTGATCGAAAATAATTTTTTATGAAAATTCAAAATTTTTATTAAAAATTAAAGTCAATGTAAATAAATTACCAAAAGACTTATTTTTTTATTTTGTAGTTAAATGTTCTTGAATTTCGTTTAAATTCTTAAAAAGTGAATCAGAAGTGTTTTCTTTTTGTTCTAAAGCAATACGTAATGTCTTCACCGAATCTCATAAGTAGATATTTTTTTTATTTAGTCTCTCTTCATTGACAATTACATTTTCTTCTGTTTCGTCGAAATTTTCATTATTAATTTCATTTTGAGCTTCAATGGAACCACTTTGCATAAATGTAATAATATCTTCATCGGTTAATAAATCTTCAATCAACACTTCTTCATCAATTTCAATATAATCTTCAAAGCTGTATTCAATTCCCACTGATGAAAACTATCTTAATCGTTTGAAATTTCGAACCGCTTCTTGAAAATGCAACAATGAAATACTGTCCTCTTCTTCCCACCCAACTTCATAAAAGCCAGCTTTCTTAAACAATTCTGAATAATAATTGGTGTTAACTTTGTGTCCCATCAAATTTTGGGGGAAAAATTCTATTTGAATAGATTTTGGTCTTTGCTGTAATTCTTTTTTATGGGCTGAGCACTTATCTAAAATAAATAAAACTTTTCTGTTCTCCTTGGTAAATAGATCATCCAGTTTAATCAGCAATTTTTCAAACAACTGTTCAGTCATCTACACTTTTGTATTAAATTCGTAGTCAACTGCAAGGGATATGTTTTTAAAACAACGTGTAGACTTACTTCACCCTATTAGGAGGGGCTTTATTTTGTTCGTTCCCGTCATATTTGAACATATCCTAATGGTAATTTTTTCCTTACTTTTTTTTACCATTAAGACATTAATCACCCTTGAACACCATTGTTTTGACCGGAAAACATTTAAAAAATAAAGCTGACTTATCACCATTGAAAATGTTACTTCCACCATATTTTTACAGTAGGGGTCGTAAATTATTTTTTATCCAATTAGAAGCTGTTGCTTGGCCAGCCTCCGCGGAATCTCTAGTTAAATATTTCAATTTCATACCTGTTCTGCTTTTGAATCCTTTAAGTCATCCTGGACTTGCTTTGAAATTCTCAATATTCAAGGCTGTGCTCAATTGTTTGGCTTTACATTGAATTAAAGCGGCACTTATTGGTATATGATGATCTCGAGCTTGACTGACAAAGGGTTTTACCGCTGTGTCAAGATCTGGGTTCTTACCATGCCTCAATGTTATGCATTTCATTGCATCTGGTGTTTCAACTGATCGCTTCTTTAGATTTTCTTTATTTTTGTAAATTGTTGATAAAGTGTTTGGTTTAGTCCCAAACATTGCAGCCACATCCTTGATTTTTTCACCTTTTTCGACATCCTTAATCGCCTTTAATTTAACGTCAAAGAAAATAAATATATGATTATTTTATCATATGTTAATTATTATAAATCGATATTTTATTTGTTTGTTTTCTTTCAAATTGTATTCATTAGAATTTACACATTATTATTATTATTTAAAAGATAACGCGTGATATGTGAAGCATTGTTGATAAGGTAATTGGATCCAAAAATTAATGTGCTAAGTGCTGTGACTACGAATGTTTTAAATGTTTTTAAATAGTTAACGAATGTTAAATCATGTTTATGTATTGTTTTTAAAAAAAAACCTTTTTTTTAATATTATTAAAATAATTGAATTTTTAAATTACATTATTTTTTAAAAGTTATAATATAAATAAAAATTATAATATTTATAGAAATAAAATTTTAAATTAATTAAAAGTTATTTGAATATATTTTTAAAATATTTATTTATTACAAAATTAAATTAATAAAAAATAATTTGTTTAAATTAAATGTTAATTCATAATATTTTTAGTTGGTTTTGAGTACCTGAAGATGACAGTTGTGCTGTCGAAATATATCGTATGAAAAGCTTTTATTGGCGTTATCTTTTAATTAAATCGTTGCAAATTTATTTAATTATTTATTATTATTATTATTATTATTATTATTATTATTATTATTATTATTATTATTATTATTATTATTACTGATAAATTTAGAGTGGTTCTTGTTCACATCAACTGATCCAATCTCATTCACAACTTTCTGTAATAATTCATTTGAAGTGGAATCTATTTCATCATCATTTCAAACTTTAACTGACTTGTAATTTACAGCAATTTTATTATTATTATCAGGTATTTAATCGAATAAAAATAATTTTACTAAATTTTAATTAGAAATAACTCATTTAGTTTTTGTTTAAGTTTTTCAATATAAAAATGTTTTAACAATTCTTGAAGGTTATCAAACATTTATTGATAAGTTTTTCACTTCATAATTCAATCGTGGAAATTGTTGCTTTGTTTCATATTACTTTCAACACATTCAAATTCAGTACAATCAAATTCGGCGTTAAAATTCACATCCTAGCTTTCGAGAAGCTTATAATAAATCACTGTAAATATTATCAAGGCAGATTAATCTGAAAAACTGACACAATTCAAGTGCTAATAAATGACGATTTAGTATTTAGGATGTTTGAATGTCATTATACAGTTAATAAATCACTGATGACATTCATCGCATCAATCAACATTATCGCTCAATCCATAACAGCCACATCAGCTCATATTTCATAACAATTACTCCTTTTCCTCAAAAGTTCCGATTGACTGAGGAATTCTCAACACTAAATCAAGTCGATCTTGAATCGAATCAACCAAAATCTGCTTGCTTTTATTTCGAAAATATTTTTTATGTTATTATATTACATGCTGCATAGAGTTCAAACCTTTATTGAAAATATTTAATTGAACTCAATTATAAATTTAATTATAAAGTTTGTTAAATTAGCAAAGTTTTGTTCTGTGATACAGACAGACAGTTAAACAGTATTTTTTTGCGAGCCGCATGTAATTGTCATGTGTATTTTGTATACCTGAAATGATATTTAACATGATCCGATTTAATAATTTCGTTCAAACATCACATAACAAATTGTTATTAATAAATCATTCAAATACATATATTTATAATTTTATGAGTTTTATCCGACCGTCATGAATGAACAATTATGGCTATCCTTATTAATTGTTCTTATATTGTTGAGAATACAAATGCCATGTTTATTTTGTATTGATTTTTTATTTACTTATATTTTGTTGACAAACAAACATGATCATATTTTTACCATTGGCACTTCTTAAAGTATTCTATAATTTCCTTATTTATATTTGAGAGTGTTGGTGTACGGGAAAACTTAATTGATGACAAACTTACCCTCCTGGTCAGTAACCATCCTGTCTGTGATCTAGGGCTGACTTATCCTCGCACACCTCACGATTTTAGTTCACTATCAGGCACCCATGATCGAAATCATGTTGGTACTGTACGCAACAGCCGAATGCCATTCGAGCAGGTGAGCATTGTCTCCAATACTACTCCTCGAACGACCTTCTTTCCCAGTTCATTGCGGCAGCTAGAAGGTCTTACGCTTACTATCTTAACCCTGTAATTTTTATGGTAAACCTAATTTATCGCGTTGATTGATGCGGGATGAATTGTGAGAGCGTTTATCGCAGAATTCTAGCCATTCGATTGTTGTCAATACTAATTGTTGTTATCATATTTCCTGAGTTATCGAGGAGATTATCTACTATCCCCACTTTAATCCTACATTATTTTTTATTTACTATTTAATGAAATATTAATTATTAAATTATCAATATAATTATACCATAATTGAATTTACTTCTACATGGATTTAAAATGTATTTAAAAGAATTAGAAATAGAAACTACGATAATAAAGTTATAAAAGAGGAGTAACAGTTGACAGAGGAGGTACAGAAAGTGTGAAGCAATGAATAATTCGCAGAAAACACATCTGTCGCATCTCTACACTGGATTCACCTAGAACTAAGGTTGTTGCACTTGAGTCTGAGTTAATTTTCACAGTCGATGTCGACCGGTAAACGTCGACGTTTCCGGGGTCGATGAGTTGGAGTTGAGGTTGAATGAATCGGCTCTCCCTGAGTCGAGGTCGAAGATTCTACTACGTAGTGGGTGGTTGACGGCGCTTGCCCACTCAGAACGGCTATTTCGTCTGGTGTGAGATATAATCACTCCAAAGTGAGATTTAAGCTGGGGGGCTCAAGTTCTTCCGCTTCCAAGTCGATATAGATCGGGAAGGCGGTGGATAAATTGGCATGGACGGTGCATATACCACGTCCGGATCAAGTCCAGGGAATTCGAATTCTGTATAAGCGAGGGGCAGGTCATTCACTTCGGCTTGTCATCCGGTTCTCCCATTTACGCGTAGGAGGTATGCTTCGTCGCGGCCCCTTTCACGACGACGACATTTTCGATTTGGTCTTCGCCTCTGTATTCCAGCTCTAATTTCGACTGTTCCACTCGGGGGAGGTCCGTTCTGTTGCTGTGGCACTTGGTTGAAGGGAGATGTTGGGCTGGGATGATGTTGATATCTTGTGCCCAGCTGCAACTTGGTAGATGAGTCCTGATCTCGTTTTCGGTAAATATCTGTCGAAGCGCGGCACTTTGTTCAGCAATCGTGATTCGCTGACTTCGAGTTTCGATTAAAAGGTCATCTCTGGCCCGAAAAAGGCGAGAGATCTTTTGATATAAACTGCGGGTTGCCTCAGGCGAACTCCATGTGCCATTTATTTTTCGATATTTTGCCTGTAGAATGGAGTGATCCATCTTTAGCTGATCAAGTTTCTGTCTAGTGGCTATCGCCGATGGGGAAAGTCGGGGTATCCGCAAAAGATTTGATAAGTTCGACATTTTCTCGATATTGGTAGGGCTCTCTTGATATAAAACTAAAAAAAGAGAGATGAGGGTAATTATCAATAAAGCTTGCTGGTACGAGTAAATATTTAGACTATGATTAAGGGTGTATTACTGTTTGATTTTTCGACTTAGTTCATTCGCAAGAAAAAATAGATCCAAGGAAAGCAAACAAGATAAAGAAAAGTTTATGAATTCCTATTATTAATAATACTAATAATCACGTTAATAATAATAATAGTAGTAACAATAATATTAACTATAATAATAATGTTAGTAATAATAATTATAACGCTAACAATAATAGTAACGATTTTAGCTATAACAATATTAACCACTTGCGCTATATTGACATGCCAGGCACGCCTTGATGATTTTTTTCAAAACCGCAAGTGACGTGTATACCACGTCGGTAGCATTTGTCGCAAAAATAAAAACGACGTGTGTGCAACGTCGGTCAAACCTCTGAGCTCGCTGACGCGGTGAGACGTCGATGCCTTACGATACTTTACATATATAGTAGAGCGCGGCCCAGCTACCGAAAATTAAATCATAGCGCAAGTGGTTAATAACTATAATTTTTATCAAAATTATGTTAATTTGGTGGTCATCTTAGGGTCGCTACAGGGAATAGAGTTAAGCGTCGCTAATCCACGGCGGTTCTCCGTCTACATCTCTTACCTTGTTTATACTTTCATCCTGTAGTGTTTATTTGCCATCGCAGTCTCAACCAAAACAAGACAACAGCAAAATTATTATTTGAATCAGCTTAACTCGTGTAAATATCGATATTGATTTGGCGGTTCATTCTATACGTAAAACACCTAGGGTCGTCTCGGATAATGGATGTGACCAAAGTTTATATTATGTAGCAAATAAAAAGACAATCTAAATTACACTTACAGGTTTTCCAGGTGGTTTCACGGTAGTAAAATTCCAATATGTCGTAAAATTCCTGGTTGTTATGTGTTTAATATCGATTGACTTACGGTAGAGTTGAATGGCGTAGCACTATCGTTACGCGGTTTATGAGGGTTGTGTTGTGGTGGCGTGCTTATGAATTTAGTGATCGTTATTACACTATTATGTGCGTGCTTATTTATTGGTGCGTGACACGTCGATAATCTAGGCTATTGATGAGCACTCTGAGGTATTGGTGACATGATCGAATACTATCGTGATACATTTAAATTTAAATTTAATTATCCCTGACGACGTAATTACTGATACTATGTTATCCCTGTATGATTGAATATAGTGTCTGACATCCCGGAAAATTTGTATTTCCGTTCTGATATTACTTAGTCGATTTTCCGTCATTAGCCTATCACTACTAATTTTTCATAATATGATTCTTTACCAAACATCTGTTTCTTTATGCATAAAGGCTTACTCTCCATAACAATTCCAAAAGCATCACAAATTTCTTTATCATTTATAATTGCGATGCTCACTAGCTTGTTCCATTTTCCCATTACTATGCGTTAAAATTTAAAATTTCAAAGACAATGTTTTATCTTTATCACTTCAATTTGAAGGAAAACCTGTGTTTCGATAGTTTCTTCAAGAACTGATTTCCATAGACCAAAGAAACACAAATAAAAAGGATTGCAACGAACCAAGTAAAACTTCAGCTTCTGACTTGTTGAATATGTTCTCCTTTTCAACCTTCAAATCTTCTAAAGAATTCAAAAGGTTTGAGAATTTTATTTAAAGAAACTTACAGTTTTATCACTTGCACTCCATCGAGTTTCAACCAAGCGCTTGAGGCTTTGGAAAGTGGCCAAAGTCATAATGTGTCAATGATGAGCAGATGACGAAAAAATGTTAGAGGTTTTGATAGAGACTGAACATTTGTATAAATCAGTCAAATTCAGAGAATGATTAGTATATGCAACAAACTCTGCTTTCCTATTAATTTCCTATTATCCATCTTTGAACATCAGTGTATTTTTCAGTCAACCCAGTAGCATTGCTATATGCTTCTCCTCAAACAGTTTTGAATATCAAGTCCTTCGTTTACTAATTTTTCCAAAATCATAGTCAAAATATTCTCGGCGGTTTTAATTTTTGTCTTAACAAAATCGATAAATGCTTCAATTACACTAAGACCTTGTTTTGCGTCGTAGATACGTTTTTGAAAAAAAACAACGAAGAGCGAGGTCTTAGTGTGTCTTTACTTTTTTCCATCCATCATAAAATAACGCAAATCTTGGCTCATCTGATCCTTATGAGAAATATCAGAAGTGCTGTCAAATATTATAGAATATATTTCATTCCGAACATCTGGTGTAACTTCAAATTTGCCGATTCTAACGGTGAAATCGACGAGAACGCTAAAATTCTATCTATGAATTATTCATTTTATCTATTTTAACCAGAAATCAACTGGCACTAAATTTGAAAAAGTCAGAGGGGATTTATTCAACGATTTGTGTATAATTATGGAATCAGAGACTCTAGTTCTCACGGAAGACACTGACACTATGATTATAATACAAATGTTTATATTTGATCTTTATTTGTTTAAACTTTACAAAACTCCAAGTGACGAATAATCAAAATAAATTAGGGTAATTAATGTTTTAGCTACAAATTTAAAACATTTCTTTTACAAAATTATTTTTTCCTACTGCATGTCGTATTAGTTATCTGTAAATGAAAAGCTCAACTAGTCTACTTCAAATGACTCAAATTTACAATATCCAATCAAAACTTCGTGTTTATTGCGAAATTGGAATGAATATTTTCATTCACTGAAATTGAGTAATTACAGCTTTTGTAACTCCATTCTCATTGATAAAATTGTAAAAATTAATTAATTAAATTAAATTAAATTAATAGATATTTGTAATCTCGAAAGTTTACATTTAAAAGCAATCAACAGCAAAAATTAAAACTATCAAAGCAGACAGTAAAAAAGCAATTTATAAGTTTAAAACTGAATGTTGAATATCAATTTCATAAATGGCAGACATAAATGGTGCACTTTTGAGAAATTTGCGTTGGAGTAAATAGAAAGCAGTCTTAACAAAAGGATAACTAGGTCAGAACAATAGCTGCGTTGAAAAATCTATTATAAATATATCCAACTTTCAACTTGTTTCTCTAAAGTTATTTTTGTAATAATGGAATCGTCTAAAAGAACTGTCATTACGACTTCTAAACAAGAAGGGCCGATTAGTGGCTCAAGTTCGGTTACTAGATCTGGAGTCTCAATGACATCAGGTTCTGGTTCTACTTACGGATCGGGATCTGGAGGAGAATTGGGCTCAGGTTCAGGATCCGGCTCTGGAAGTCGATATCAAAGTTCGTCTCGTGTTACTACAACAACTAGATCTGACTATCCACAATCTGGAAATGAAAGAGAAGACTATAATGAATCAGGAAGTCAACAATTCAATGAAGATGGATCAGAGATTTCTGGTCGAATCGTTTCAACTACCAGATCCATGTATAAGCCAATAAGTCAATCAAGGAATAATTTCAAAGACTTGCAAAGAAATGCTGCATCTTTAAGTTATAGTATGCAGTCTGGAAACCAACAAAGTGGTTCAGTTATGCCACTCATCAGAGGTGATAGTGTAGCCTTACAGACTGGACTGAATTCGATAAAGAAAGGAAGAGCTCAAGAAAAAAAAGACTTACAAGAGCTGAATGAAAGATTTGCGAGTTATATAGAAAAAGTAAAAGTTTTTGAAAAATTTATTTTTGCTTAAACTTTATTAGGCACGATTTCTGGAAGAGCAAAATAAGCAGTTAGTCGGTGAAATTGAAGAACTCAAAGGGGGAACTATTCAAGATACATCAAAAGTTAAAGAGATCTATGAAGTTGAAATCAATCAACTCCGATCTTTACTAAACGAATCAGAGAAAAGTAGAGCACCACTGGAAATTCAAGTGAATTCCTTGGAATACGAAATAGGCGATTTGCAAAAAAGGTACTTTAGACAAAAATTATACAAATCTTTGATAAAAAACTCTTTAATTTTGAAGACTGCTGCTATTAGAGGATATAGGTACACAGTATAGAGCAACGATTGATAAACAGCGTCGAGAACTCGAGACCTTCGAAGGGGAAATGGTTGAATTGAAAAGGTTTAAAGACACTCGAAGTATCGATGCTACAAAAGAAAAGGATGAAACAAGCAACTTAAGAGATGAAATAAAAAAATTAAGACAAGTAAATCTATAATTTCCTCCGAATATCATATAATGTTAAAATTTAGAACTATGAAAAAGAAGCATTAGCGCATATCACCCTTGAACATGACTTGCAGAGTTTGAGAGAAACTATGGAGTTCGAGAAACAAATCCATGCTACAGTAACTTTGAACTGTTTGATGTTTATATTCATAAGTTATGTTTCATGAACTAGGAAGTAAAAGAGCTGGCAACCGTTGCATATCAAAACCCAACGAAAGAAAACATGGTTTACTGGCAAAGTGAAATGGGACGTGCTTTACGGGACATTCAAACTGAATATGAAAACAAACTTTCAGGAATCAAGCAAGAATTGGAAGCTTCATATAGCCTTCAAATGCAGGAAATACGAACAAGCAAGACAAGGGATAATGTGGAAACGACCCAATACAAAGAAGAGAACAGCCGAATAAAATCTCAGATCCAAAGTATGAGATCAAGAATCACTGATCTCGAAATGCAGGTATTCTGAGGTTCTTTAAATTCATTTACCTAAAGGATGATTTTATAAGAATGCTGAATACGAACACAACTTGAATAATATTCGTGCTAATTACGAAGAAACTCAAAGAAGTCTTGAATTGCAGTTGTTGAATTTGCAAGAGCAATTGACAGGAACTCAACAGGACTTGACTATTACTTTGACCGAACTCCAAAGCCTATTGGACGCCAAATTGGGACTGGAATTAGAAATCGCTGCATACTCAAAGTTGTTAGAATTCGAAGAGAATCGGTAAATAATTTTATGTTACTTTTAAAAAATTATTTATAATTCTAGTGTTAATTTTTCATCAGATGGTAACACATCACAATTTATCAGTTTTTCATCTGGCGGGGGAGCTGGTGGTGTAGGAGGAGGATCAGGTGGAGGGTCAGGTAGAGGATCAGGTGGAGGGTCAGGTGGTGGGTCAGGTGGTGGATCAGGTGGAGGATCAGGTGGGGGATTTGGAGGTGGAGCGGGATTAGGATCAGGCGGAGGAGGAGGATCAGGAAGTGGGTCTGGTGGAGGCGCAGGTGGGGCTGGTTCTAGTTTTGGAATTGGAAGTGGGGGCAATTTTGTAGGTGGTTCTCTGAGATTTAACATTAATGGTGAGTGTTATTGATTATTATTTTAATTATTACTATTACTATTTATTTATTTTAGAATTGAGCAGTACAGAGGCTGAAGGTAAGCCATTCTGAGAACTAAATGATTACATAATTTATTTGTATAAGAATACCAATTGAAAAGAATGAAGTTCAGACGAACAACTAAAGGAAACATATCAATAGCAGAAGCTGACATCAATGGACTGTTTATAGTTCTAGAGAATAACGGAACAAAAGTAAGGTGGAATTTTTGAGGACATTTTTTACAGATGAATTTAGTTTGAATCTTTAACTGGAATGACGATTAAGAGAAATATTGATGGGAATGAGGATGCGGTTTCATTCACCATTCAAAACCGAACAAGTTTGAGTTCTGGAGAAAAACTAACTGTGAATTCCAATATTTCCAAGTGACCAAATAATAATGCAATTTGTAGATTTGGGCCAAAGGAAAGAAAACTGGCAAAGGAAAAGAACTTGAAATAGAAGAAGACGGCTGGGGGCTGGGGGATACTATTGTGACCTCTTTATACAATGCGGAAGGAGAAGTAAGTATAAAAATTAGTTTAAAAATAAACATCATTTGTTTCAGGAGAAAGCGGTCCATTATCAAGAAATACAGGGTTGAGCAGGTGCTCACTTAAGACTGACTTGAAATTTCTTTGTTTAAATAATACTTTCAATAGGTATTTTAATGCTAATAAAAAGTATTTAAACTATTATTTTATGAATTTATTTTGTACAAATAAAAATTTTTACAAATTAATTAAAATTTTGTAAATATTTACACCAACAATATTAAAGGAAAAATAAAAATATGATATAAGGCGTTCATTTTGAATGTTGGGGAAGCTCATTGTTTTTTTAACAAGAAATTTAAAGATTTGCTCTTCAATAAATTTTAAAACATTTATAATCTCCAGCACCTACTTTTGTGCATTTTGTAGTTATAGACTATGTAAATTTATTATCCAATAATTTTTATTCAAGATATTCATTTTATAGTTGCCAAACCTTAAAAATTAACGGGTAATATAATTTATATAAAATTTAATAATAAAAAATATATTTATGATCAGTATATAATTATTAATTTTAAAATTAACAAATTACAATAAATTCTCAATAAATGTCACACTTGTATCACACTCAAAAGCTTTTTTTCTGGATAAATGAAACCCTAAAAAAATGAATAAAAAGTTGAATCACTGAAATTCGAAAGACTGTCACTCTTTATTTTTTATGAGTTTTAAAAGAAAATTATTCACATTTGTGACAATTATCGATAATTTATTGTATTATGTTTATAAAAAATTAAAAGAAGTTTGTTTTAATTTCAGTTTGAAGGTCAAAAATTAAAATATCCCAGTTCATTATATATAAATTTTATTTTATGATTTTATTTTTTACACATTTATTCAACATCTTCCTAGGAGTATTACCGGTAGTACAAATTAATGTTAATTTCATTCAAATTCAAAATATTTTAGAACGTTTATATAAGACGACGAATTATATAAGTAAAGATTTAATTAATTTACAGAGCAAAAGACAAGACTTTACTTAAAATTATAATATTTTCTTTACTGAATTTTTTCTATATTTACTGTTAATAAGAAACAGCTGACATATCTCACTCATTGCCCAGATGTCTGCGGTGTTTAGATGTGTGAAAATCCACAATGGGAATGTTGAGATGACAGAAATGTTTCTAGGATTTTACTTTTAAAGGAGAAAAAGGCTGATTACCTGTGTTCTGACACTTTTAGAAAGCTAGAAAAGGATGAACTTGACATGATGATGGGCAGAGCTCAAGGTTATTATAATGCTGCCACAATGTTTAGAATCATTCTGAAAAGAAAAATTCAAAAAACGAAGGCAAAGTTTTAATAATAGAAAAACGCCAAATATATATTCTATATAAAATTTCAATATATAATTCGACCGTTTATCAGTTTTCTTCAAGCTGGAAATCACATTAACAAAACCTAAATGAAAATAAGAAAATTAAAACAAATTAACCAATAACTCAGATTTTTTACAATTATCTTAAAATCAAATATTTTCTTAATCGTAAAATCTGAGTAATTATTGGGAATGAATAATTCATGCGGATGAGCTTCAACCTTCTAAAATTTCTCGAAGTGTCGAAGTGTCAAGTTTTTCAAGACTGTTGTAGAATGAGAATCGTTTATGGAGAATTGACAAGGGTTATCGAGTATGTTGATACAAAAAAATATTTGCTGTGATACAAAACTTTCGTTTTTGGAAATATGTTTGTTTTTATTTTTAATTTAACGCACATCACTACGTAATCATAGAGTTCACATTATGCGTTTAAACTCTACATTTTAACTTAATGTATACTAAGAATTTAATAATAATAATAATAATAATAATAATAATAATAATAATAATAATAATAATAATAATAATAATAATAATAATAATAATAATAATAATAATAATAATAATAATAATAATAATAATAATAATAATAATAATAATAATAATAATAATAATAATAATAATAATAATAATAATAATAATAATAATAATAATAACAATAATAATAATAATAATAATAGTAATAATAGTAATAATAATAATAATAATTGTTGAGAATTTGGTTAGTTTGTTCTCTTAGCCCCAATGTACTTTAGTAACTTGGAGAATGGATTCAAAATTTGAGTCTTTTCTCCAAGTAATAACAATAATTTTAAAAAAGAAAATGAAAAAAAAAATTTATTTTTAAAAAAGACTTGAAATGGTTTTTAAGGATGTAAATGTTTATAATTCAAAAAAATTTAATTTGTTTTAATACTTGATGGAAATCTTATATTTGAAATTCTCTTGTTCAATAATTTGATTTAGCCATTGTTTTGAATTTTCTTGTAAAATAAAACATATATTACTTTACATATATGTAAATAATTTATCAGAAAATATATTGCTACTCTGAATTAATTTGGTGATGATTGTTAATAAAATTGAAGATTTCCATCAATTTTCATTTGCTTTCTCTGTCGGAACTCCAAAATTCTTGTGGATGATTTATGTATTAAAGATGGAATTATTCTGGATTCAGAGCAATTGTTTTATGTCGACAAATGTGTTCCTGATATGATTATAGATTGCCAGGGAGTAATTTTATCTCCCGGATTCATTGATATCAAAATTAATGGTGGATATGGATATGATTTTTTGATCTATCACAGGAGCTTGAAACTAATTTAAAAGTAGTTAGTAAGAAGTTAATTAAATTCGGCGTGACAGGTTTTTGCCCAAAGCTTGTTGTGTCAAAGAAAGAAGTCTATCATGAAATATTGTCGAAGACCTATAATTTGTGAGAATTCACAGAATCTAGGATTTCATATAGAAGGCCCATTTCTATCGGATTTGGAAAGTGGAATGCATGATCAAAATTTATTAAAAGATTTTGGTCCTAATCCAATTGAGGCTTTACATGAAATATATTGAAATTGTCTGGAAAATGTGAGATATATAACTCTTGCGCCAAAGTTACTGAATTCTAATCAAGCTATTACATATTTGGTTAGTGGAGGAATTTCGGTTTCATTGGGGCATTCAGCAGCAAATTTTAATGAGGGAGTTGTAGCAATTGATAATGGAGCAAATATGTTGACCCATATTTTTTACTCAATAAATCCATTTCATCACACAGATCCGCATTTAGTTTGTCTCTTAACTTACGATTGGAAAATCCCGGGTTCCTCTCACGTATATTATGAAAGAATCACCGATCTAGTCCATATGCATCCTACAGCAATTAAAATTGCCCAGTGTGCTAACAAGGACGGATTAATAATTGTCACTGATGCTAACCCCGCATTTGGTCTTAATGATGACTTTTATCATTTTGGATCTCGCGACATTGAGGTCGTAAACGAAAATAACAGAATGTCCCAAGATCAGTGAACCAATAATAATAGAATATCGATCTCACGGAAAACTCCATGTATGCATTCATTAAGCCACGCTCAAATATCAATTAATAACAAGAATGGGGTACCCGTTGTCGAAAAGAATGGAACAATTCGATTGTAGGATACTAACTGTACTCCAGAAAATAAAATGGAATTCGCCAATAATAATAATAATAATAATAATAATAATGATAATAATACCGTGTTTCTCCGAAATAAAGCTCGCTCCCGAAATTAAGCACTGGGAATTTTGTTTTTTGATATATATTAAATAAAATTTCAAATCGTTATATATTGTTAAAAATTAAAAACATAGTTATATTAATATTAATATTTGATAAAATCGAATAAATTTTTTAAAAAAATTAATCCATACAAAATGACAGGAACTAGAATATAAAATAAATAAGAATCAAGCGAAAAATGTTTAACAACATTTTGTAATGAGAAGAATCTTGATTTGAGGATGGTTCGACGATGGAGAGAAGAATATGACAATCTCATTCAACAAAGATTTTGTTGTTCGAATAGTGGATGTTCAAAAACTTGCAATTCAGTTAGCACTACAGTTTAATATATCTTTAGATAAGTTCAAAGTTTCACAACACTGGATTGATGGATTTCTAACCAGATATGACCTGTCTTTAAGAAGGTCAACAACATTATTTAATCTGGATGACGTGGAAATCATCAAATGAGCATTATCTTTTAAAACATTCATGAATAATTTAAATTTTGCACAATATCAACCATCAAATAAAATTGCTATGGACGAAACATCGGTATTATTTTGCTAGACTGTACACACAACAATTGATCGAAAAGAGGCTACGTCGATCAGTATTCCATTGACCTGGTATAAAAGTACAAGAGTTACATGTATTCTTGCCATTGATTATAATGACAAGAAATTAATTCCTGTGCTGATAACGAAAGGAAAAAGAGAAATGATCAATTGTATTTCTGGAATTTACGTCTTAGAAAATGAAAAATCTTGGTGTACCCAAGATGTTATTAAAAAATGGATCAATTTGATGTTTCCACCAGTTTTACTGCACAATCTATGTCTGATTCTAATTAAAGAATATACTATACATTAAGTGATATCCAGTACATTTCCCAACAGTATGGTTTCAGGTGAAAGGAGGCTTTAAGATAAAGATTCGTCTTTTTTCTTGCCTTAAAGCCAAACTTTTCAAACTTATTTGATGTCCAGAGCATCAGGATAAGTGTATAACAGTGTTAACTTGACATTATTTTTACACTTACCTGGCACGAAGAGAAATCTGAACGCCTCCCGCATAGTACTGACGAGAGCCATTAGGTCGAAACTAGTATACTATTGGGAAATGTACTGAGTATCACTTAATGCATAGTATAATAATAATAATAATAATAATAATAATAATAATAATAATAATAATAATAATAATAATAATAATAATAATAATAATAATAATAATAATAATAATAATAATAATAATAATAATAATAATAATAATAATAATAATAATAATAATAATAATAATACAAGTTTAGAGCTTGGTTATTAGGTGCTAGCTAGGAGGTTAGTCGTAGAAACGGTTTTTGTTATCTTGTCCACATACTACTAATAAAAGTTCATGAAAGTTTTTACCGCAAAAATCGACTGCAATTTAACTGTATGATTAATAAAGCATTTAAAATTTATCTAGATTCAATATCTTATTCATAAATATATATTTTATCGTTTTGTATTACAATTCATTTGTTAAAATTTGTTGACTCAACAGCGAGCGCTTGGCTCTATTGTCGATTGAAAAAGATTTGATAAGAAATTCATTTTGATGGAGTGATTGACAAGTTTTCATCTTTAGGAACCGGAAAAGGAAAATTTAAAATGAAGCTTACTGTTAAAATAACATTACATTAACTTCGTGCGTTCATGGATGCTTAGACCAGGAGTTCGCAAGACTTCATTTCTTGCGACAAACTTAAAAATTCTTTTTTAACATTTTCGACTCAAAATTTTATTAATATTGTTTATCACAAATAACTTTACATCCAACATCAAAAATCAATAAAATTTCCAAAAATTTTGCGACACACTAATGTGTCGTACAACCACTACCGGCTCAACAGTTGTAGCGCCCTGTGTACACATCAATTTTTCTGCCCCAATATTATTTCTTAAACTTTTTAATAATAAAAATACTGGGAAAAATGTATGAATATATTTATTTAAAATTTAATAGTTATTTATATTATGATATTCAAAACTCCTTTGATTGCTTCACCAATGAAGCTCAACTCGGGTTTTCTTTAGTTAATTGCTGATTTAATGTTTCAACACGCTTTATAATTTTCACACCATTCTGTGTACATGTCGATTCGTGTTTTACAGTTAATCCGCATAGAGCCGACTCCTAATCAAATTCTCATTTGATTCTGCACTATCAGATTTAAGTTTTTGCGTATTCCCAACAGTCTCAGAGGAAATCTTTTACGTGAGGGTTCACATCCAAAGAGCCAGCTTATCACCAGTATATTAAAACCTGCGGAAAAGAGTAAATAAAATCAAAGACTGCCCATAAATGAACAAGAAATTTATTCTCATCTCAATCAGATTTCCTCTAGGTTGACGACCGATATTACCATTTGCCTAATTCGTCAATTCTCAATTGCTAATCATCACGGGACCCTGATAAAATCTCAACTAAGACATTTGTTATTTCATTATCAAAATTCATTGAGCTTTCAGCGAAGTTTACAATGGTTCACTAATTAGTGAACCGTTACCATATTGTATTCTATTTTATTATTTTCTTTTATACTGTCTGAAAATGTTTGTCTACCGATTTATGCGTAACCTTATTATAGTTTGGTCTACTCTATATCAAACAAACAATGGAAATCAAGACCGTAACAACCTATACTGGAACACTGACAACACCAACTGATAATTTTCAGAGTGAAATCAGACCATAAAAGCATATATCGAAAAAGAACCAGTAAAGCGGCACCAAAATGAATCATCAGAAAAGAAAGCAGAAGTTTTATTGTTGTTATTATTACGATTATTATCCAGATTGAATCATTGATGATATTGTATTAAATTTAGGTATTCCGAAGTCGTATAAAGTAGAGACTTGTACACATTTATAAAGGAGTTTTATTTTTTTGGAAAATATTTCTCTTTGCTAACTTAGTCAAAGCAAGGCAAAAATAGTCAAGATCAAAATTGCAGAGAATAAAAGAAAATAATTATTAAAATATTTCAGGTTCTCGCGGACAATAATAACTTCCAAGAAAATCAAAGCTAATTAAAAACCGTCCAGAACTCAAAGTACCGCGAGAAAAATTGATACGTAAATATTTGAATGTGAAGTTTAGAAAATTATTTTGTTTATGATTTTTTAAACTTTGTTTGAATAAGCAATATAAAATATTTTTTTCGTTCCTTCCTGATAATGACAAATATACTTGACGCAATAAAATCGTTTAAGATAAGTTTGACTGGTGTTTTTTCCATACTTAAATTCGTGCGATGCTCATGTTTATTTTAATAAAAACTATTGGTTTACCGTATTTATTTTTACTTTATTCAGTCTAATTAATGAAAAATTACAATTTAAAAAAATGGACTTCGTATTATCTCTTTAGAGAAAACTTCATTCCAATCCAATTCTCAGACTTTGATTAAAATTCTCTGAAAAGAAAGTTTTTATTCATCCATCAGTTTAGATTCAGTAGTTGGGAATTTAATAATAATTTGTAATCGTAAGAGTTGACAGGATGGATTTCTTGACAAAGGAGCCAGATTCGTTAAATATTTCCTATAAATTTATTATTTAAAAATTTAATATTGTAATGTAAATTCGACAATTAAACACATAATGCATTTTGTTTAAATTATGCATTATAAATTAATAATAGATTCAAATAACAATTGAAAATCGCAATCAGAAAATTTGTGCTGAGTACAATTAAATCCTTAATCTTTGGTCCGATTGTAAATAAATTAAATTTTTTAATTATCAATTAAAATTCCAGATTTACTACAAAACAGAATTACCCAATATTAAAACTTGTTTAAAGGATTTATGAAAATTTAAATAACATTCAACAGTAAAATCATCTATTATCACATATTCAAATTGATTCAATAGAAACGAGCAACAACAACTAATCCAGTAACCAATGCATAACGATTTAATCTGATTGACATGCTATGCCATATTGTCAACGTTAATGAGCATTGATGAAAAAATGGTACATAAGTTAGGAATTTAAGCTTTTCATCAAAAATTATGAAGCATGTCAAGTTACATATTGCGCTTGAATCTGCCTTTTTTAAATCAAACCCTTGGAGAAATATTAATAAATTAAAATTTTTATCAGATTCAAATGATACTAAATCAAAACATTAATAAAAATAAAGTAAAAATGAAATAAGTATGAAACGATTTACAAAAAATAAATAATAATCCTCGATAATAATAAAAATAGTTTCATTTATATTTATTTAGATTATTTAAACAAGCTTTTAACTTAAATAATTAATTTTACATGCTTGATATGAGATTTATTAATTAAGTAAAAATGTATCAACGCAATTTGAAAAAAAATATTTTAAGTGTTAGATTAAACATTTTCAATAAATATCACTCTATATAGTATGAAAAATTAAAACATGTAAATAATAAAAATACCATTAGTTATTTTTTAACAAAATAACACTTTAATTCACTTTAAATTAACACTTTAAGTTTACATGAAAATATGTTATAATTTGAATAAGAATCTTTATAGTATTTAAATATATTTTAAATAAAAAAAGGTTTGATAAATGCTAAAGGATGATTAAAAAAATTAAATTGTTGAAATATTTATAATTCGAGAAAAGCACAAAAAATAAAGATTTAATCAGAATGACTATAACGTTAGAATATGTATAATATTAATGGTAAAAACGTGTAAAATTTTATTAAATTTAATTAAAATAAACAAATTTCAGGCACCCTCCATAAATGATAAAAGGATTAAGACGTAAAATAACTTTTTTCTTTCCCGATTAAACTGATTATTTTTGAAATGACCTGGACAATAAATTTTCACTACTCCAAATTTAAATGCAATTTATAAAGTACATTTGTTTTAATACACTTAAAATTTCTTATAATTAATTGAACTTGAATTTCTAATGGTAAAAGGTTGAAATACTTAACGTCTAAGCATACAAATAGTAAGTACATATAATTTCAATAAATCGTCTGAGATCAATCTTAACCATAACTAATTATTTTTCTTAATAAATTTCACTAATATTCAAAAAAGAATTAAAAATGGAAATTTTAAAATGAAAATTAAATAAAAGTATTTCTAAATAATATCTAATGTCAAATGGTGAGAAACACACCATTAAATTCAAACCGTAAAAGCTTATACAAATTGTAAAATCGTAGGCTGGTTAATTATACAAACAAACAATATAAATACAACATTAATTGTATAGTGAACTATGTTAGCCATTGAAATGGAGACAAGTAAAAAAATCGCAGTCAAAACTACGAAACAAGAAGTAAGTGGAAGTGGAAGCTCTGGTGGACTAAATGAACAACAAGTTTTTGGAAGTGGTAGCTTTCGAACCGGGTCTGGAGGTGTACAGATAAGTGCTAGTGGAGCAATTGGATCTAGCAGTTCAGGCGGAGTTAGTGGCACTGGCGGAGTTGGTAGCATTGGTGGAGGCAGTGGTGCTGGTGGTGAAGGAACAGGAGCTAGCACAGTTATCACTACAAGCAGATCTTATTATAAGCCTATCAGTCAACCTAGAAATAATTTAAAAGACTTACAAAAAACTTCTGGTATGAGTTACAGTGCACAATCAAACTCCCAGCAAGGTTCAAGTAATATTCCATTGATTAGGGGAGACAGTGTTGCTCTACAATCTGGAGTAACTTCAATGAAAAAAGGACGAGCTCAAGAGAAAAGAGATCTTCAGGATCTGAATGAAAGATTCGCTAGTTACATTGAAAAAGTATAATAATAATTATTAGTGTATCATTATTTATATTATATATACCATTAGGCTCGATTTCTAGAGGCGCAAAATAAACAGCTAGCCAATGAGATTGAAAAGTTAAAAGGTGGAACCGTCCAGGACAACTCAAAGATCAAAGAAATCTATGAAGTCGAAATCAATCAACTTCGAGCTTTGGTAAATGAATCGGAAAAAAGCAAAGCTCCTTTAGAAGCTCAAGTTGATTCTCTTGAATACGAAATTGATGATTTGAGAAAACGGTAATTTATAAACATTTAAAGTTATGCAAATATTTCATCCTGTCTAGATTAATGATGCTGGAAGACATCAACTCTCAGTACAAATCCACCATCGATAAGCAACGCAAAGACATTTCTGGATTTGAAGGGGAATTGGTGGAGCTCAGAAGATTCAAAGGCACCCAAGGTGCTGATGTAAATAAAGAAAAGGAAGAAGTAAAAACACTAAGAGACGATTTGAAAAAATTGAGACAAGTATTTCAATACAGAAAACGTTTTATATAGATTTAATTTATACATTCAGGATTATGAGAAAGAAGCTCTAGCTCATCTCACCCTTGAACATGAATTACAAAGCTTGAAAGAAGCATTAGAATTCGAGAAACAAATACATGACACAGTAATTATCAACTCTATTCTTTATGATTTGACTATCTGTATTGCCAATTAAGGAAGTAAAAGAGCTGGCAACCGTTGCATATCGAGACCCAACGAAAGAAAATATGGTTTACTGGCAAAGCGAAATGGGACGCGCGTTACGAGACATTCAAACTGAATATGAAAACAAGCTTACAGGAATCAAACAAGAATTGGAGGCTTCTTATGGTTTACAAATGCAGGAAATACGAACAAGTAAAACCAGAGACAATGTGGAAACGACCCATTACAAAGAAGAGAACAGCCGAATAAAATCTCAAATCCAAAGCATGAGATCGAGAATCGCTGATCTTGAGATGCAGGTATTCTGAGGCTCTTTAAATTAATTTACTTTAAGGATTTTTTTATAAGAATGCTGAATACGAACACAACTTGAATAATATTCGTGCTAATTACGAAGAAACTCAAAGAAGTCTTGAATTGCAGTTGTTGTATTTGCAAGAGCAATTGACAGGAACTCAACAAGAATTGACAGTCGCTTTGACCGAACTCCAAAGCTTATTGGACGCGAAGTTGGGACTGGAATTAGAAATCGCAGCCTATGCAAAACTATTAGAATTCGAAGAGAGTCGGTAAGATTCACGTATAATATTTATAATCATTTATTAAATATTTTTATTTTTTGTAGTGTCAATTTCTCTGCTGATGGCAACGCTACTTTATCTCAATTTATGAGTTTCACATCAAGTAGCGGAGCTGGAGGTGCTGGAGGGTTGGAGGTGCTGGAGGTGCTGGTGGTGCTGGAGGAGGAGGAGGAGGAAGCAGTGGGTTCGGATCAGGAAGTAGAATTGGAGGGTCAAGTGGTTTCAGCGGTGAGCTTAATTTTTACTCATTAACTTTTTATAATTCTTTTTTTAGGAATGACAGAAAGAGAAACAACTGGTAAAACTATATAAAAACTGTTATGTCATTTTTAATTTTTAAAGACTATCAGTCAAAACGAATGAAATTTAGACGAACGACAAAGGGAAACATTTCCATTGCAGAGACTGACCTTATAGGTTCAACAATTATTCTGGAAAATATTGGGACCAAAGTGGAATCACTCGAAGGTATGACTATTAAAAGAGTAGTCGACGGCAGCGAAAATAAAATCTCATTTACCATTTCCGGAAAAGTTAACTTAAATGCTGGTGAAAAGATTTCTGTAATTTCTTTTGAATATTAGCCCACTTAATTTTTATTTATTCCTAGCTTTGTGCCAAAGGGAAAATAACCGGCAAAGGACGAGAAATCGAAATTGATGATGCTTCATGGGGGGTTGGTAACAATGTCGTAACAACACTTTGTGATTCAGAAGGAGCGGTGAGATTTAATTTTTAAGTTTTCGAAAACGGTTTGTTTAATGATTTAATTTTTTAGGAAAAGGCAGCTCACTATCAAGAGGTTTCGGCCTAGAAACCTTGCTAAATATTAAACTGAATTTGTATGAACATAACAAAATTTTTAGTAATTTAATAAAAGTTTATTATTTTATAAATCCAATTAAAGTATTATTTTTAAAATTAAGATTTATTTATTATCTGTTGGAAAAAATAAAAATATTTTTAATTTCATTATAAACTTGGAATTATTAAGGTTTTAGTCAGTGTTTCTCAAGATTGTTTTAACCATCACCCCCTTAAGACACAATTTGATTTGCCACCACCCCTAAAGATTATTTAATTGTATAATATATAAAATGTATTACATTTAAATAAATTTTAATGGTACAGAACAATTGCTACCGGATTGCTCCAATAGCTTTATTTAACAGAAACTTGTTAAAATTTATTGCGTACGGCGTGCGGACTATCCTACAAAATCTATGTTAAGTATTTTAAGTTTTTATACCATCATACGGGGTAGAAATATAAACTAATTATTCGTTATTGTGTAGTAGGTCGGTTTTAATTTTAGTGAAATTTAAAATATAAAGTAAATGAAATTACAAATCTACCATCGCCCTATTAACCAACGTCAACGCCCCCCATTTTTTTCTGGGCCCTTTAACGCCACCATCTAGGTCTCAAACGCCCAGAAGGGGGCGTTATTGCCGACTTTGAGAAAGACTGGTTTAATTATATACAGTAGAACTTCGTTATAACGGACTATATCGGGGAAGAGGTTGTCCGTTATAACCGAAAGTCCGTTATAAGTAAATTTTCGTATCGACTCCATAAATCTTCTTAAAAAGACTCTGGGTTAAAAACAATGTCACAATTGTTACTTATGCATTTAAAATGCGCATATAAAAGTTTTTTACAAGATAAAAAAATTAACTTAAAGTTGTTTAATTATTATCCCGTTTTTCATCTTGGAAGTTCGTTTTTTCACTATCTAATTGTTTCGGGCATGAAGATGTAATCAAAAATGAATCGAGGGTTGTCTGTTTTAATAGCGCTCGTTGTTTCTTGATAATTAACTCGCGAAAAAGGCGAAAGTGCATAGAATATTGTTGGAAATCACTGTCCGGTGAAGTGTCAATAAACGCGATCAGATCGGCAAGGTGAGAAGCGATTGTTGATATTTTTACCCTTCGAGGTGTGTTTTCTTCAGTTGTTGATTCACTTTTTTCGCTGTTTTGCTCATTTATAAGCAGATCTGCTATTTCACCCTCAGTCATAATATTATAGCCAGGATCATCTTCGTCTATTTCCAACCATTCGTAAACATCATCCTCTGCTACTTTAGTTTCCCCGTTATTTTGGATCACCTCATAAAAGTCACGAACTTCAATACCATCAAGAACAATATCAATATCTTCATCAATTCCATTAAAAAGATTTTTCCAACCGTTTGTTAGTGTCAGCTCTTTCACTTCTTTCCACGCACTGGCAAAATTAAAAATTGCAGATTTAATATTGTAATTTTTCAAATTTTGTACTGTGCGTTGACCTCTTGTATCTTCTTCCTCTTTTTGATTCAAGCACACAATCATCACTTCATCTAAAAACTTCTTGCGATAGATTCGTTTTGTTGCTAATATAATTCCTTGATCCATTGGTTGAATGAGAGCTGTTGTATTTTTTGGCAAGAACATGCAAGTAAATTTGCCATCTGGTGTTCTTAAGATACTTTCTGACGGATGCGCAGGACAATTATCTAACAACAAAATACCAGTAGCTTCTGCAGGAAGAATTCCAAGCTTTTCATGTTGAAATTTTATAACATCTGGAACAAAATGATTAAAAAACCAATTTTTGAAAATTTCTGAAGTAAACCATGCTTTTTTAGAATTGTAATATACTACCGGCAAAGAATGCATAACATCTTTTAAAACCCGAGGTTTGCAAGATTTGCCAACAATCACAGGGGTTAATCTATGGCTGCCATCTGCGTTTGCACAAAGCAACGCTGAAATTCTATCCTTACAACTTTTTCTTCCTGGTGTATTTTTATCGAAATTATAAGCTTGAGTATTCTCAGGTAAAGTGCGCCAGAGTAGACCAGTCTCGTCAGCATTATAAATCTGAAACTTTGAGAAGTTTTTAGCAGTCATAAAATCTTTAAACATTTGTCTGAATGGTTCAATTTCTTCCACTGCACAACTCATTGCATCGCCATAAATCCGTTTGTTTGATATTCCGTGTCTTTTTCGGAAGCGCCACAACCATCCATCACTTGCTTTAATATTTATATTCATATACTTTCCTAACTTGATTACTGCAGTTTTTAGCTCAAAAGCTCTTACTGGAATTCCACAGGAGCGTTGTTGAATGTACCACTTCATTAACGCCTCTTCGAGCAATGCATTTTTTGCAAATCTCATTTTTTTACGTTCATTGTTCATATTCCCTACATCACAGAGTAGTACAAATTTATTTATTCTCTCGGCATTTTTCTTTATATCTAATACAGTTTGCTTCTTTATATCATACTGTTCACATATGCGAGAAACAGGAACACCTGATGCTAATTTGTTAATTATTTCTAATTTTTGGTTGATACTGAGCATTGTTTTTTATCGTTTATCCATTTTGACGGTTAAGGAACACCAAGCTATTAGTAGAAATAAAAGATTCTTTAATTGCACTAAAAAAAATATACCGCACTGTATAAAATAATCTAATGTAAAAAAATAGGGTTTTATTTCTTATTCTTAAAACAGGCCACTATTTTATATGAAGGCTATTCACTTAAAAATACAATCAATATTGTTTAATTGATAGAAATAAATATCATTTGTAATGCATTGAACGGATTTGTTAAGAGATTAAGTCAAAAAAAGAAAATTTTAATTAATATATTTCTGCGATTTTTTTTGTCCGTTATAACCGAAGTCCGTTATAACGGGGTCCGTTATAACGAGGTTCTACTGTATTAATAAAGAAAACTATTAATTATTATCATACAGCCTAATTATGCTCACTGGTATTTGTCAATCTTTTCGGTTCACAGATGACAAGAAATAGTAAAGTTCTTGAACAGTATCGACAGAAGGCATTCACCAATATTAGTAAGCATAACAAGCTTTGTATGAACAAAATAGGTTTGTCTGATTTTAAAATTTTATTAATTTTAACGTAATACATTAGAACCTCGTTATAACGGACAACCCCTTCCCCGATATAGTCCGTTATAACGAGGTTCTACTGTAATTCCATTCTTTCTAACATCATCTGAAATTTACAACTAAATATTCTTTTATACAGTGTTTTTACAATTTTCTTAAAACATTATCTAAAATTTTGAGAATATTAAAATAATAAATTAATAATTAAAATAATTAATTATTATGATTATTATTATTTCAAATTATAATTGAAAAAACAAACAAAAACTTAAGAACACATTAATTTTAATCTTTGTTAACCCTTTGCGGTCGAGCCTGACTAGACATCGACTTTTTCCACACAGGTCCAATATCGAGTCTCACTCGACATTCCAATAATTGCTTATTTGAAGTTTCAGATTTCGTTGTATGTTTTTTTTTGCATTTCGTGTTAAGAACAAATATATGTGTAGAATTTAGAATATTTATGTTGGGTTTTGTCCAAAAAATACCTTTTATTAAAAAAACCCAATTTAGTTCAAGAAAATCATATATACAAAAAATCATTAAAATAATTGTGGACCTGGTTGGTAACCTTTTTTTACGGACTGCAAAGGGTTAAGGAAGCTATACAGGAAACATTGAAAAATATTAAGAAGACGAAAAAATTACTAATTTAAAAAAAAAATTAAAAAAATAGTAGAAGTTCTATACTAAATAATTAGTACAAAATTTGGAAGCACAAAATAAACTCAAGGACAGAAACGGAAACACAATACAATTATCTTGACGACCTGCCAGATTTAATACCGACTCAAATAACAAATCATGTCAAAAGCATTGAGCAACACCAACGAAAAATTACACGAATTATTAATTAAAAATTTATAATAAAGTTGTGTAAATCTACTTGTGAATTAAAACAATCTAACTACCACAATAATATACCACAAATCAGTACGTTTGAATATCACTGTTGGCACTGTCCATGCAAGTTTTAAGTCTTTTGGTCTCAGAAAAATCTGTTCCAGATTCCTTCATAATTTATTGACTGGTGAAATATTGGAAGGCGATTGGAAAGGTACTAAAGCAACAAGGTGACCATAATCTTGCAAATTTAATTACTGAGGATGAAATCCAACTCAGCATGTATTTGTTTGAAACCAACTTAAATTGAAAGAGTGAGAAACTTTTCTTGAAAATAAAGAACGGACGATGATGCTTTTTACTTTTTGAGATAAAAAGGGCATAACTCTCTTTATTATCACTTGCAAGAGTGTCACAATCAATTCTGCTTTTAGAATCAGCCTGTGCAAACTGCCTGGCACAAAAGTAAAAAGACAATGAAAACGCCTTTCTGTTTCCCTCTAGTACACAGCAGATATTTTGAAAACTAAAATTGAAGCCATCAATTTGCTGCTTGTGGGCCACCCTCCATTCAGGCCTGATCTAGTAGCAAGTAATTTCTGACTTTTCCGACAACCAAAATGTATTTACGAGCGAGAACATTTGCAACTAAGGAAGATATGAAAGCTGCCTTGGAGAATTGATTTACCGAGTTCTACTACAATTGCTGTAAAAAGGCGTTTTTTGAATTGATTTCTGTTACTTATGCCAAAAATTAGGACCAATATATGTTGGTGTTTTTTCATAAAAACTTCATGTTAATATAAAATTGTTTTCTGTCTCAGGTCGGGTACTTATTGAACGCACCTAGAACATTAGGATGTTGATTATGCTAGCCTTATTATTGTTGAGGTTATGTGATTTTCAAAAATTATTATAATAAGTAAAAAAATTTGGGAAAATAAAATAATTACTTAAAAATAATCAAAAAATTAAAACCAATATTTTCAGTGGGAAATGGATATGTGCTGATGCCAATCGATGAGACGAGTACGAACATAATAATATAAAATTAACTTGAGACCCCTAGAAAAAGTTATTTAAAAAATACAAATTAATTAAATAATTAAAATGACGAAAACAAATAAATTAAATTAGGGAGAAATTCTCCGAATTGAATAAATTTAATTAAGAAGGGAACTGATTATTCCCTAATGTGATTTGTTTCGTAGTCTTCTCACGGGTAACTGCCGAAGTGGCCAAAAGATAAAAGTGAAGTATCTAATTAGTTCCCCGGGAGTTCAATGTAAATTACCGTAAATCAGATTAGTTGTTTGAGGAGAGATTCCCTATATAAGGGAGTCTCAAATCAACAACAGAGACACAAATAATTTTGAAAAATTTCGAGTAACAGAAAAGTTAAAAAGATTCGTGAGATTGAAAAAGAACTAGTCAGACTTGTCAAGGATATTTTAGTAGTTAATTGAAAAGGCGGCTTCCGGCGGGGGTTCCTGCCGTTATTGTTAAAGTAACATTCGAATCGTTGTGAAATTGTTAATATCGAATAAAAGTTTTCCTGCGCTGAGTTATTCCAGTATCATTTAAAGAGCACGTGGAGTCAGAGCAAACAGTTCTACCGAACCAAATAATATGGATGCTTGGTCAATTTTATATATTTGTTTTGTTGAAACTACTTCATTCGAGCAGTTTACCTTGGTGCGGGACCTTTGGTTCTTGAATATACTTACTTTACCTAATTATGTTTAAATAACGGACTTCCTCTCAATTATCATCATAAACTTTGCGATGTGCTGCTACTATTTTCCATCACAGTTAGCTCGGACCAGCTTGACGTCTAGACCTTTGTATCTTTGGAGTCCCCCAGGCATCCTTCAAGGTTTTCCATAATTGTTATGCTTACCGGCAATGTAGGTCTCATTATTAATAATTAATTAAAAATCATTAATTTAAAAAATAAAGGTCGAATAATATTACTATAATAATGGATGACGCCCGTAAACATAGGACAGAAAATATGAAGACTTTTATTCGAGAAAATAATTATCGTCTTATAGTCTTTATAGTTACAATTTTTTTGTTTTATCTTTTACTTAATAAAAATTAACTATAACGAAACGAATTGAAAACCCCTGTCCAATCATGATAAGTTGAGTGTCAGATTTAGTTTACTTCACATTCTCAATGCCACGAAAAACAGATCGTTTTGAACATGCTAATGTCAGAAAAATCACTGAATTTATTACAAACTCGCGTTGTCAGACGCTAACGGTGCGAAGAGATAATTTACAAATATTGTTCCAGTCATTTGTGAGTGGCATGACACTGAGAGTGTTAAAGGGCCTCCAGCCATATTCTGAATGAAATGTTGTTCTCCATTTTATCAATGGTAAGAGATGTAGTAGCTTGCAGTTTTATACTTTCATTTGTTTCCAAAAGGGCATTCATTATTCACCAGGTTACATACAACTTTTACTTTACCCAATACAATGTCAGCCTCTTAAAATCACACTTGGCCCCTTACCAAAAGGAATGTAACACATATAAACTCCTACACAATATTTTAAGATTTACCAAACAACAAATTTAAAACTTTAATCTAGAAAGAAGCAAACAAATAATGAACGCGAGGAACATTAAATGAAATCAATAAATGAAAGGTTAAATTTGCAAGTCTTTCGGCTATGCCATTTAGGCCACTATTTCTTGATAAAGAGCCGCTTTTTCCTAAAAAAATAATAATAAAATACTCCAATTTGCTATACAAGCGTACCTCGCCATTCGCATCACATAACGCAGTAATGACGTTTTCTCCAAATCCCCAAGAATCTTCTTCTATTTCTAGTTCCTTTCCTTTACCTGTTTTCTTTCCATGTCCACAAATCTACAGCATAAATAATAAATTACATTTCATTAATTAATCATATTTATTAACTGTTATTCTTTCACCAGCGGATAGATCAATCTTCTTCGGAATTGAGTAGGTCACAAAGTTTGCTACGCCATCTATGTTTCTTTTAATCATCATGCCAGATAGACTTTGAGTCTTAAGGCAACCAAAAATAGAAGAGCAACTTTACTTTAGAGCTTACCTGACTTCCCATATTTTCTAAAACAATAAATAACCCAGATTCATCACTTTCGGCAATAGAAATGTTTCCCGTTGTCGTTCTTCTTGAAGACATCTTTTTTGAATGAATCCCTGCAAAATAATTAAAATTAAAAGTAGAGTAATCAATCTATACCGCCCCCAAGTCCTAGACTTCCACTAAATCCACTTCCTCCCATAGATCCTCCGGTACCTGACACTCCAAAGCCTGATCGTCCGGTGCCTGACACTCCAAAGCTAGATCCTCCAAATCCTGATCCTCCAACTCCTGATCCTCCAACTCCACTAGAACCTCCAGTTCCACCACCAGCTGAAAAACTCATAAATTGAGACATCACAGAACGTTGATCAGCGGAACTTAAAACTCTGAACACAAAGAATAAACTCAACCCATTTGATATGGATAAGTTAATACATACCGCTCTTCCTCAATTTCTAATAACCTTGCATAGGCTGCGATTTCTAATTCCAGTCCCAATTTCGCATCCAACAAGCTTTGAAGTTCAGTTGAAGCCGCGGTTAATTCCTGCTGAGTTCCCGATAATTGGTCTTGCATTGAAAACAGTTGGGATTGTAAATTCCTCTGAGTCTCTTCATAATTATCTCGAATATTTTTAAGATTGATTTCATATTCAGCATTCTAAGTAGACATGAATCTTTGAAGCATTTCAAAATCAGAATACTTGTCTTTCCAGTTCAGCGATTCTCATTCTCATGCTTTGGATTTGAGATTTTACCCGGCTGTTCTCTTCTTTGTAATGGGTCGTTTCCACATTATCCCTGGTCTTGCTTGTTTGTATTTCCTGCATTTGTGAGCCATATGACGAATCCAATTCTTGTTTGATTCCTGTAAGCTTGTTTTCATATTCATTTTGAATGTCTCGTAACGCGCGTCCCATTTCGCTTTGCCAGAAAACCATGTTTTCTTTCGTTGGGTCTCGATATGCAACGGTTGCCAGCTCTTTTACTTCCTTAATTGGAAATACAGATAGTCAAATCATAAAGAATAGAGTTGATAATTACTGTGTCATGTATTTGTTTCTCGAATTCTAATGCTTCTTTCAAGCTTTGTAATTCATGTTCAAGGGTGAGATGAGCTAGAGCTTCTCTCTCATAATCCTGAATGTATAAATTAAAACTATATAAAACGTTTCCAGTAATGAAATACTTGTCTCAATTTTTTCAAAGAATCTTTTAGGGACTTAACTTCTTCCTTCTCCAGAGTCACATCAGCTCCTTGAGTGCCTTTGAATCTTTTCAATTCCACCAATTCCCCTTCAAAGGCAGCAATGTCGTTGCGTTGCTTATCGATGGTGGATTTGTACTGAGAGTTGATGTCTTCCAGCATCATTAATCTAGACGGGATGAAATATTTGCATAACTTTAAATGTTTATAAATTACCGTTTTCTCAAATCATCAATTTCGTATTCAAGAGAATCAACTTGAGCTTCTAAAGGAGCTTTGCTTTTTTCCGATTCATTTACCAAAGCTCGAAGTTGATTGATTTCGACTTCATAGATTTCTTTGATCTTTGAGTTGTCCTGGACGGTTCCACCTTTTAACTTTTCAATCTCATTGGCTAGCTGTTTATTTTGCGCCTCTAGAAATCGAGCCTAATGGTATATATAATATAAATAATGATACACTAATAATTATTATTATACTTTTTCAATGTAACTAGCGAATCTTTCATTCAGTTCCTGAAGATTTCGTTTCTCTTGAGCTCGTCCTTTTTTCATTGAAGTTACTCCAGATTGTAGAGCAACACTGTCTCCCCTAATCAACATGTTTTGCGAATTTTCTGTCGTTTTTTGTAAATCCCTTAAACTATTTCTAGGCTGACTGATTGGTTTTATATATGAGTGATTAGTAGTGACAACCGTGCTGCCTCCAGCTCCTAAACCTCCAGCACTTACAGATAAAGCATCGCCCGTATTATCTCCAGTTCCAAATTTAATATCTTGTTCATTCGCTTGCGAATTCGACGAATTTGTTTTAATCTTAATATTTTTAGACTCCATTTTCTCTTGTTTAAATGAAACTGTAGCTTTTCATTCACCTATTTAATCTACCAGCCTACGCTAGTAGACCATGGCAATCTCATAATGTCCAACGCAAGATCCATTGAAAGCATTCATTGTGCAAAATTGAATGAATACACTCATAAAGACATATTCAAATTTCTATTCGACGTTCTGCAGAGCTTTACAATTCAAGGTAGGCCCTAGTCCAATTAAATGGCCATTTTTGTACTTTCTTTTAAGTCTGTCTATATCAGAATTAGATAAAATATTATTCAAATAAATTTTCATACATAGAAACAAAATCTGATATCAAGGTAGACAATCAAACATCAACCTTTATAAGGCATTAGGCCATGCGTAACGTAAAATTCAACTAGAAATGCTTCAGAATTCTATAAAGCTAACTATGAAAGTTAATACGGTAAATATTAAGGATAATTATAATAATAATTATAATAATATTAATTGTAATAATAATAATATTAATTGTAATAATAATAATAATAATAATAATAATAATAATAATAATAATAATAATAATAATAATAATAATAATATTAATAATAATAATAATAATAAACTTAAAAATAGTTTTATTTTATCGATGTCGGAATCATTTAAAATAAACCTAAATTCAATAAATAACTGTGTAAGCAATTTCAGAAATTGTTATTCATAAAATATAAAATATTTCGATCTAAACAAGATCCTGATAACTCATAGAACAAAATTCACCAAGTCTTTCTCTATTTGTTCCGTCTCTGTTTGATCTTTCTTTCCAATTAATGCTTTTTTTAATAAATGACAAATTTTAAACAAATTTTTAAAATATTTAAAAATTTAATTTGCCAATATTCAAACATGAATAAATCCAAATAAAATATTTTTATACAGATTTAAAAATAATTAAAAATATTTTAAAATCAAACCTTTAATATTTAAATTTGAATAAAATCAGTCATTTAAATATTTTGCTGAATTTTGATTTTTCGACTGGCTTTGACTAATTATGAAAAACGTAAAAATGATTTTGTTTAAATTTTGTCATTTATTAAAAATATTCGTCGAAAGAAAGGTCAATCAGAGAAAGAACAAAAACTGAACGACTTGGTGAATTTTGTTTTGTAAGTGATCAAGATCATTTTAATATCGGAATATTTCATATTTTTTGAATAAACATTGCGGAAATTCTCTAATATAGTTATTTAATAATAATAATAATAATAATAATAATAATAATAATAATAATAATAATAAAAAAAAAAAAAAAAAAAAAAAAAAAAAAAAAAAAAAAAAAAAAAAAAAAAAATAATAATAATAATAATAATAATAATAATAATAATAATAATAATAATAATAATAATAATAATAATAATAATAATAATAATAATAATAATAATAATAATATAATAATAATAATAATAATAATAATAATAATAATAATAATAATAATAATAATAATAATAATAATAATAATAATAATAAAAAATAATAATAATAATAATAATAATAATAATAATAATAATAATAATAATAATAATAATAATAATAATAATAATAATAATAATAATAATAATAATAATAATAATAATAATAATAATAATAATAATAATATTTTTTGTGGATTTTGCGGTTAAGGAGATATTATAATTGAAAATATTATAATACCACTTTTTAATTTAAAGTAAAAAATTATTAAGTAAAACTAGATATTTCAACAAATTCATGTCAATGAGCCAGAAATGCTTTTATATTATTTGACTATTAAATTAATTTGTAAATAATGAAAAAACAAATAACAAATTAGAAGCATTTTGTCAAATTTGCCGAATTTTGCTGACATGCAAATTTACTATATAAATCTCCGTCCCGTTGACAATTCTATCAATCATGTTAAAAGTAAGATATTTTTTAGCTTAATTCTTATGTTAGCTATTAATTACAATTTCCAGTTTGCCTTACTGTTCGTTGTCTTGATCGCTTTCGTGCAAGAGGGATCCTCATTTGTCTTTGGCAGCATCTCATGTGTCGTTGAATCTGTGAAATGTGCAAAGAAATGCAGCAAAGTCAACATGGAATGTGCTCAACAATGCTTGCAAGTATTCAAAGACTGTAAAGATAAGAAAAAGGCCAATAAAGAAGTCACTGAAGCACCAACAGAAACGATATAAAGAGATATTATTATAAATTTTCACAATTTAAATAATCAAATTATAGTTAATATTCAATTTTGTTTTATTTCTCGTTTTATTATTTAAACCAAATTTTAACAGTTCAGTCGAATTCTTATGGAATGCGTCTTTAGGTCATACCCCTTTACCCTTGAACTTTGGTCTAAGCACCGACGGAACATTTCATTAGAAATGATTATTTAATTTAAATAAAAAAAATAAAATAATAAACTTGAAAATAACTTGTCAATAGTGGAATTATTTATAATAATATAATTTAAATGAATAACTAATTAATTACATATTTCAGAAATAAAAAGCAAAAACAAAAGAATTTGCTGATCTCTGAGTTACATAAAGTTGAATTGACCGCCCTTTCATTATATAATTTGCTTCGGATTAATGTTTGAAACACCTTAATATAATTCTAAACATGTTATTTATAATAATAATAATAATAATAATAATAATAATAATAATAATAATAATAATAATAATAATAATAATAATAATAATAATAATAATAATAATAATAATAATAATAATAATAATAATAATAATAATAATAATAATAATTATAATAATAATAATTATAATAATAATAATAATAATAATAATAATAATAATAATAATCATAATAATCATAATAATAATAATAATAATAATAATCAAATAATAAAAAATAATAAAATAATAATAATAATATTAATAAGTATAATAATAATAATAATAATAATAATAATATTAAAGCTTTTATATATTTATTAAAATTTTTATAAAATGCAAACTGAATTTTAAAATATTAGGTTGTTCGGAATGAAATATCCGCTAAATGAATTATAATTCAAAAAATGTCTAAATATATTTAAACATTTATTATTTGTACATCAACATTAATACACTCTTGCCATCGTTGCAGGATCTTGTCTATATTTTCTTTTAAAAAAGTCTCATGTCTGAATTCCATAAAACTGTCGATTTTATTTCCAAATCTTTGAACTTCCTGCCAGTGATATAAAGACTTGATATAAATGTTTAAATAAGTGGAAATCATTTGGTGATAGATCAGGTGAGTAAGGTGGATGCAGTAAAACTTTAAATCCTAAGTCGTGTAATTTTTTTATAGTGACTTTCGATACGTGAGGCCTGGCGTTATCATGCAGGATAATTGGACTTTTTCTATTAACAATTGCAGGGTTTGTCATGGTGGGTTTGTCATGCATTTTTTTCTAGTTCTACACAGCAACGATCAGAATTGATTGCTGTACTCATTTTCAGAAAACAATAATGTTCTATACCATAGTAGTAGGATGTGTCACCTCCAGGACACCGCCCCTAGAAAAAGTGTCTTGATCGAACCGAAATTTTATGTAGGTCACGAAAATATATATATATATATATATATATATATATATATATATATATATATAATTTTTAACACACATACTTTCCCGAGGGAACTGTTTAAAATCAAGTTTTTTGGTTCATTGAACAACAACTCTATATAAAATCACCTAAAAACAAGTGTCACCTCCAGGACAGGTGCATATAAAATATTTCGGTTGTTTCACAATTAGCATGAAATTTTCAAAGTTGTTTAAGTTCATTGAACAACAACTCTATATTAAATCACCTAAAAACTAGATCCGTTTATTTTAGTTTGGTTGTTTCAGAAATTAACATCTTAGACTTTAAATTCTTTGAATAGCAGTACTATATATAAATCAACTTAAAACTAATGTCACCTCCAGGACAGACCATATATAATATGTAGGTCACTTCAATGTTTAACATACAATTTTTATTTTAAAAGTTTTGAAATACTTGGAAAAGGTTTGAGGAAATATTTATATATATAGACAATAATAATACATATATATCCAAATATATACAACTTTTTAAAGATATTTTTTTTACATACATGGAAACATTTATATTATTATTAATGTTACATGCATTTTAAAAAGGACTATTAATGATTTAAAAGGACTTTGATACAGGTTAATGTCAATATTCATGGGATTTTTTATCAACAACAACTGAATATTGAGGATATACTAGGATATTATCATGATACAAATTTCCTACGGGATAAATATCCCAACTTAAAAATATTCCTAAATTCAAAATCCCTAGAAAAAAGTTTCCTTACTCAAAACTTAATTTTCATTTTTACAAGTTTTCAATTACTTAGAAAAATTTTGTCAAATATTTATATATATAGAAAATGATAATACTCACACATACAAAAAAATTTAAAAGTTTTTATACAAATATTTTTATACATGGAAAAATTTATATTATTATTAACATTACATGTATTTTAAACCGGATTATCGACGAATACAGAGGAATTATTTACAGGTTAATGTCATTATTCATGGGAATCTTATATCAACAACAACTAAACATTGTGAATATACAAGGTTTTTCTCTAGAAAAGATCTTTCCCACGGGAAAAATATCCCAACTCAAATATTTCCCAAAAATCAAAATCCCTAGGAAAAATTTTCTCAACTCAAAACGTAATTTTTATTTTTACAAGTTTTTAATTACTTAGAAAAATGTTTGTCAAATATTTTTATACATATGGAACATAATAATACACACATACATAAATACATACAACTTTTTATACTACTATTTTATGCATGGAAAATTTTATATATTTATTATTATTACATGTATTTTATAAGGAGTATTGATGAAAATAGAGGATTTTGATATAGATTAATGTCAATAATCATAGGATTCTTTATCAACAACACCTAAACATGAGGATATACAAGGATATCATAATACAACTTTCACATGGGGAAAATATCCCAACTCAAAAAATTACCCAAAACTCAAAATCCATAAACTTTAGATATATATTAGGATATTATCATGTTTGAACGTTTCCATGCGAATAATATCACAACTCTAATACCCAAAATTAAAAATCTCTAAAAATATTTCTCAAATCAAATTGCCCAAAATTTTAAAATTTTTCTAAGACTTTAAATAAGTAGAAAAATTTAAATAGGTCATTCCAAATTTAGATAAATTTATAAATGTGAGGAAAATAATACATATAGATGATATTTTTAAGTTTTAGTTAGTAGTATTATTACTTGGTAATTATATTTTTTGAATCTTTTATTTTTATAGTTCAAAGTAAAACAGATAATAGATCAAAAATTTAATAATTTATCCAACAAACATTATCAAACGTTTCTTCTGATTTTATAATCTTCCAAATAGGTATGATTCAATCTCTGCATATATTATATCCTTGAATGAGCACAGTAACCATGCAGTTAAATATGCCTATCCTATCGTCACCAGGCATAATATCCAAATCACATTTGAAATACATATTGTATTCATCAAATTGAATATCTTCATGCATTCTGGTGAAAAATTGACCTAATATCCTTTTATCATCAAACTTAATTTTTGCGAATCTAACATTGTAAAAACAACTTTCCAAGGTTACTTGTTCCTATCAATAAAATAAATAAATAATCAAAATTTTAATCAAAATTTAATCAAATTACCTTAAATATATAAGTTATTAGATAATACAGATAATTTAAGTTGAATTGTAAAAATTCAACAGGTTTTTTGCATCCACTCAAACAAAATAAATTGACATCTTTAAATTTCCGTTTTTCATTCTTTTCTTTATCATCATTAACATAATTTCTTTTCAAGATACCTAAATAAAGCATTAGATATAAAATTTAAATTTTAAAGAAAAATCATCTTATTTTAATAATCCATCGCAGTTTTATTTAGTTTTTTTTTGAACCAACTATTTATACCATTTTATTGGTAAACAACTATCAGATAACCAGACATGATTTTACATAAACTTTTAAAATTATCACGCTAATTATTAAAGTCCAACGTGATTTATTGTAAACAGAGATATAATTATTTTTACGTTAAAGATTAATTAAGGTTTTAGTATCTCAAATTAATATAATTTCAAATAAAGAAATTTTAAGTATTTTTATTTATATATTTTTATTTTATTATTTTTATCTAAGATTTTACAATACATTTTTCATAATTCAACAAGTAATACATGAATTATTTCTCGCTTGCACTATTATCCATACAACTATCATATATATTATTGATAAAAATCATAATTTCTAACATTTTCAATACAATATTAGAATTAGTCATGAATTAATATAAATAAAAATCTAACATTTACTCCTAAATATTAATGTCACAAACTTCCGGAACACAATATTTGATAAACTATTATAAAATCAAATCATAATACATAGTTATATTAATTATCAATTATTTAATCAAGCATTTAACTTGACATTCATTGTTTTAAATCTATATTTAATTACTAAATATATTAATAAATATATCAATCAGAGTTTTTAAATAATTTCTTTCATTTAAAGAATTTTTGAGAAATCAAATTTTATCAAATTTACGGACGTCGTTGGAATGATGTTCAATTCCCAAGACAGAAAGTTATTGAGACCATATTTTAAATGGTCATGCCAGTCATACCCGTTCAAATTATGAAAACAACAACTTCTGAACAAATAATAATAAATAATTTTTTTAACAAATAAATTAATAAACATGTTATTGATTTATTAAAAAATAAAGCACCACTCAAGCATTCGTGTTACGATATATTCCAACAGAATCATAGCTATGATTAGATAAAATACAACCCCAACTATTATTATTATTATTATTATTATTATTATTATTATTATTATTATTATTATTATTATTATTATTATTATTATTATTATTATTATTATTATTATTATTATTATTATTAATATTATTATTATTATTATTATTATTATTATTATTATTATTATTATTATTATTATTATTATTATTATTATTATTATTATTATTATTATTATTATTATCATCATTATAATTATTATAAGTTATATTTAATAGTGTAATAATGGAAAAGATAATAATGGTGAAGTGCCATTGGATAAAATTTATATTAAATTAAAATTTCATTAGAAAAATTATATAATTCTATGTTGATTTTGATTTCTGTCTTACTTTTCCAAATAATTGGTTTTGTAAATTCAATTTGTCCTGTTTCCTACTCAAAATGTGACAATTTCTGCATAAATATATCGACAATATCGGTGAAGTATTGTGATGCATGGAAACATTGCACGGACAACAGTGGGAGGTTGGCGTTGGAGAAAGAGTTACGCCCGACCCTAAATTGCTTCAATAAATCTGATAATTTTTATGTGGCATTGAATGACATGATGATAGAAAGACATAACAATACAAGTGGTTGGGATTTCAGTGATGGGACCACATTAAATGACCTCAGCTTATGGGCAAAAGACCAGCCAGATTCTAAGAACGGCGCAGAGGATTGTGTGACTTTTGGAAAATACGGATTGGAGGATGTGAGCTGTGATGAAAAACACTATTTTGTGTGTGTCAGTGACCATTTTCAACATTCAAATACGAAATTATTTAGTCAAGAATTGGACGCTCATATATTCCGTGAAAATACTGAAAAAGGATGCACAGAGCCACATAAAGCCAAGAGCAAGGTGGAATGTGCTATAATGTTTGTTTGATGTTGATATTAAAAAATATTTTTATATTTTTTAGTTGCATGAAAGACAAGCACTGCAAACTTTTCTATTATGATCCTTCGACAGATCAATGTTTTTTCATTAAATATGTCTACAGCAAATTGTCTTATATCTATGATGACAGTCAAACCAAGTGGGTTAGGTATCAGTAACATCACTTTCGAACCTTTTTAGACTTTATATTCATTATTATATTTATGTCGTTAAAATTCATGGAAATGTTTATTTGAACTGTTATATGATAATAATAAACATACTTATTATAATAATGATATAAAACGGTAATTTCTATGTAACAGCATAAGTTAAAATATCAAACAAGTAAATAATAAAATAAGCCCTTGCTGCAATGTACATATTAAATTATAAACTTTTCGATTATTAAATAATCATTATCAATTATCAATATTTTATAATCGAAAATCTAAATAGTAGTTGTAAGTATATATTTAAAAATTAAATAATAAATGTAAATATTAATTATGTAAAATCTTATTAAAATAGAATTTTAAAATTAACCTATTAAATGCATAATGTAAAATGTTTTATATGTTTAAAATGATAAATTTAGTATATTAATGTGAATTGAATGAATGGAAAATGAAATCTGTCCTTCTGAAAATATCAATAGTTTACACTTAAGAAAACTACTCAAAAATATTTTTGAATAATATGAAAAAAGATCAGTTTTTGAATTTTCGTAAAAAAAATTATTTTCTCAGTGTTAATAATGAAGGTTATAAATACAAAAGCTTCTATAGATTTATTTTAATTTATTAAATTTGTGATGTTGGTAAATCTAATTTAAAAAACATCTTGGAAATTTGGAAATCGAAATATTTCATATTTTATGAATAAACATTTGCTGATATTGGCTAACATTGTTATTTGTTTAAATTTTATTAATAATAATTATAATATAACAGATAAGTGAATAACAACATAATTATTACTTCGCAGCAAGGGCTTATTTTGTTATTCACTTTTCTGTTATATTAATTGATGCTACTACCAAGGAATAACCGTTTTATAATAATAATAATAATAATAATAATAATAATAATAATAATAATAATAATAATAATAATAATAATAATAATAATAATAATAAATAATAATAATAATAATGATAATATTATTATTAATAATAATAAAAATAATAATAGTAATAAATGTTATTTATAATATTTTATTGACCAAGTTATAAAAAACAAATAAATGCAATCCATTTCCTAGATAAACAAATAAACATTAACAATTTCTTGTATAATCTCTGTCTAAATGAGAAATTACCGAGATAGCTAAAACAAATTTTTATCACTTTCCATTGTTTACATAAGTAATCATTTTAGTGGCTATTAGAGCTAGAAAAAAACTTATTGTTCTTTGTTTATTTAACTAAAGGATTTAAGTAGCAACTCTATTTAATTTTCCATTGTCTCCATCGCCCGACATTTACCAGAAATAAAATATCCGACGCAAGCATTCAGTCTCTTCACGATTTTCTAGGAAAAGAATTTGCAAATTTGAACGGCATTTGAATGATAAAAGTATTTCTTGATTAATTGGGTAGGTTCAATGGAGGAATATAATGAATATGTTCTTAGAATATTTTTCTGGGAATCTTTATATCGAATGTATTTCTTAGTATTAAATCCCTTAATAAATAATTTATATAAAATATTTTTCATATATCAAGTTAAAATCATGAAAAGAGAGTAGAAAGATTCAATTTAGATAAGACGAGCAAGGAAGATAGATTATTTAAATTTCATTGGTTTAAACAAAACCTATTTTATGTTGAAAGTTTTAATTTAATAAATAAATACAGTGGAGATGTCTTACCTAATTATCTGCTACAACATTTTCTTCACTGAGCAATATCTCAATATCCGAAGGAATTCGCAACTTTCGTTAGCAATATAGAGCCACAAAGGCGGCTTACCGTGACCATTTAAACCAATTACACCATATCTCTTTTCCTTTAGTTAAATACGAGTATCCATTTTTTAATAGCTCTTTATCAGCTGCACTGACTTTTCCAACTCTTCACGAACGGCTTGTGAGAAAGCATTATTTCCATTAAACATCTGCTTTAACTGAAGTTTCTTTCTCCTTATTTTCTAGTTGGAATTTCATTATCTCCTTCTAACATGGAAAATTAAAAAAATTTGATAAAACGTTATATTTAAAATCTAGATTTCAAAAGTGAAAACCAATTGCAAAAACAAAAGACTAAATCAAACGACCGACAATTTTATTCTAAATTCCATATTATTCCATTAATACAAGCGCGAACCTTTCTTCAAAATGTCAACCAAATTGGAAAAGAGCATGCTCGAAACAACAACGAATGATGATGGAGACACTGACCATAAATTACAAAACCGAGTCAGGATTGAACACCGACTCTAGGCTATGCCATTTAGGGACACTTTCAAAAAGTGGCGTTTCACAACTCTTTGTACTAAATGCTAAAATAAATTTTATACTTAATCCCTTTAATATTCGAATACACCAAGAATTAACAAGGAAATGGTAGAATATCCGAGTTTATATTTATACGAAATATATAAGCGCAATGATGCTAATGAAGCATTATGAACACAGGAAACTTCAAAGGTTTAACAAAAAAGTTCACACACAATAAATGGAACCTTTACACATGTTTCCACTGAATCACAACTCTTGTAATAAAAGAAAAAAAACAATAAACTTATATTATAGGACATACAGACACACCTGTGTGGTAATGAAATTAGGTTGAATGAATAACAAAAATAAAAACAATATAATCAATGTAACACTCCAACACAGTACACCAAGGATTATTCTAACGTGTAGTTGGACACATTTTGTGCAGTTGGAAAATTTTTATTTTGAATAAAAAGTTACGAGTACATTTATTCCACCTTCACAAACTATAATTAATAATATCTTTTGTGTCTTTATTTTTTGATATCAGTCAATACACTACAAAATTAAATAATCATGTTCATATAATTTACATAAATTGTAATCAAAATTTGTGGGTTTTCACGCATTGAATATCTGGAAATATTCTTTTGGAAATATTCTTTTATACCACACTTGTTCTTTAGCTTTTGGCGTGTCTTTGATACTATGATCTCGTTTTTTCTGCCATAGATGAACAGCTTCAAATGGACTTTACTCAGTTAGAGGTGACATATTGTGGTAGATGTATATATATATATATATATATATACACTCATTTTCTGAATCAGTTGTAAGTCGGTTTTGGCTAGTTGATTTCAGTATCACATTTGTGCTGATGAGGCGCTCTACATCAACAATATGAGGCTTTACTGTAAGTGTTTGAGCCATGACTGCTTTGGATATTGCTAGGTATCGAACTAACTAAACCAATGACATTTTTCGGACATCATCAATATTATTGAGCAGTAGATCAAGATCTGCACCAAGCAATTTGTGTACTTTCTCTAGGTCTTTTGTAGATTTCAGGGAAACTAAGGGTTTCAAAATAAGCAGTAAATCAGAATCAATCTGAAAACTTTGAGTCAAGAACTCAGCAAGTGAATATAGCACCTCAATTTAAACCGCACCAATGTCCCTTTGATCGGATACATATTTGTGATTTTCCGTGAGTTTTTTCAGGATTTCTTGTGAATTGAAACCCTTTCAATATTATAGTTGTATCAGGTACTTGGGCCGTTTGATCCTTGAAAGCATTGACCCATCCACCAGGCAAAGGTTTTTCTTTCGTGGTGAGGAGCTTTGTCTTTTTCTGTAAGGATTGTATAGTGTCACCTTGAATAGTTTTTTGAAACTCACTGAAGACAGTAAGAACATCTGCAAGAAAAGAAAGCAGTGAGAGAGTTTCTTCTTGCAGGATAAATTTGAGAAATCCAAGAGCTTCTTTTTCAGTTGACATTGTCATATAAAGCACCAAAGAATGACAATATACCTAAATGGAATTCACTAATGAGAAGGAGAACTCTGTCCATCTTACCTCAAAGAGTTTGGAAAGCACCAGTAATGATAACTTATTGCTTTCAGCAATGTCACGTAGCTCTCGGGATCTCACACCTGAAGAATGAAAATAAGAGGACTATCCAACAAGCATTTTAAAACATATAAGAAACTTCACTAACAGAAGCACTGGTAGACTTCCAGACCAGGTTAGATCTGTGAACACCTTACCAGATTTTCATCGGAGGAAATGAGCTTTTTCCACTATCACCTCTCATCTTTGAATGAAATAGAGTCCACAGATTTGCCTTCTCACCTGTGTTAATAGCTGCTCCACCTGTAATAAATGAGCTAATTTGTTAAAATACCTACTTAGTTGCAGGTAATCCAATTTTTGTTTTGCGGGCATCTTTTATTGCTTCACACAGTCCTTGAGCACCTCGTCTGCTAGGTTAATTATTATTATAAGGTTTTTTGTAATAACTTAAAACATAACATAAATTTTGTCAATTCTGGTCCAGTCTACAGTACCATCGCATATAAGTGATAAAGCCAAAACATCAGATGTTATTGTTTTGGCCATAACATGATGGTTGGTCTCAAAAACGCACTTCATTAATTCTTTGTGACCAGTTGGAGTCAAATGTTGGAAATCAAACTCAGGTATTTTTTTAAAATTATTGGAATAGGAAAAAGATGAAGCTAGTGCGATAGTCACACCTCTGGCAGGATAGGTAAATGTATTAAGAGTAAGCTTAGTTGCTTCTCCATATTCATACAGAAGAAGACTGCCAACTCTGTCTACCAGTTTCTGATTTGCCTTATAAATTGCATTCATAATATAGGAGGGTTGAATCTTTCAACATTAGAAAGTGAAACCAATCTCAGTGATTTTATACTTTCAAGTGGTATTGGTGTGCAATGGGGTACACTTGTGCTTTTTTTAAAAAGAGTTTCTACATCTCATATAGTGTCTACCACCTTAAGGAAAAGGTTCCAAACAATCCATAGTTTCATCCTTCTAACCAATGGGAGTTGTAGTAGTAATTGAAGAAGCCATAGTCGATGGTGTATCAGATGAACTTGGCTTTCCAATTAGGAAAGTTGACAGGATGGATTGGATTAGCTTTGGACGCTTCGGCCGAGTCATTTCTGCAAATAAAATTAACTATATAAAAAACGACATGAAAAAACTGAAGATTATTCCACAAAGCATAATTAAATTAAAAATTAAATATATTTATTAGTTTACATCAGAGCTTCTTAAACTTTTGTAATTCACGACCCCATTTATGATTGCAAGTTTCTTGACGACCTCATACAAATATAAAAGAAAAATAAATTTATATTTTTTTCAAATTCCTATAACATCTTCTAATTCATAGTAAATGTTATTCAAGTTATTACAATATTCTTAATAGAAATGCAGGTACAAACAATCTTTCCGAACTAGAAGATTTTATGATATATTTATCTACGATAATTGTTATTTTATCTTTATAACAATAATTTTACAAGTTAGAAAACATTTTCTGTTAAATTGTATTTTTATCTCTCGCGACCCCAGAATTTTGCTACGCGACCCATGGTTTAAGAAGCCCTGGTTTACATTAATAATATATTAATATTTAAGATCAAGAGTTCAAACTCACTTGAAGTTTTGAAAAAAAGCAGTAATGAAATTCCGATAAAATTTTATTTTTCGCCTGAAGTTATCAAGTATGAAGAAACAAATGTTTGAGAATATTAAATATGTCAGTGAATCTGTAATTTATTTTTATGAAATTAAATTGAACTTAAATAGACATCAGATTGCACCTTAAATAATATATCGAAATCTAACTTATAATAAATATATGTGTCATAGCCAAAATTGATATTAGATAAGACCTTCGACATTAAATATAAAGATTTCACGAAAGAAGAAAAAAAATACCTGCACACAATCACGATTCACAAAATTTTTATAATAAAAAATTTAAAAAATAAGTTATAAATATTTTAGAACACATTTCTACTCCTTCCATAGCATCAATTATTCTACAAAAACGAAACCATCGAAATATGTAACTTTGGATTTAAAATTGAGTTAAATTGTAGAGATTATTGCATAATATCTACTGCTGATATATACAAATGAATAATTGAAGATATTGAAGTGGCGTTTTGGCAAAAATCAAAAATTGGATAAGAACAATAGACTCCTCTTTTTAATGTCTTTCAATATTCGACACGCTATTATCTGTCAATAAGTGAATGAAGAGCCCCAGAGCCCGATTATGATATTTTTGAAACTATTACCACAATACCAAAATGTCTAATGAAAAAAGAAATTTTGGGTGAATTGTAAATATTTTATATATAAAAAGTAAATAGATGTGTTACTGTTTTTGTATAAATCCAGTATTTCTAAAATACATTTTAAAAAATCATTTAAAATTAATAACATTTATCTTTAAAGTACTTTTTAATAAAATTTGATATAAACAAAAACGGTTCTTACTTTAAAAATCATTTTAATAATTCCAGGGTACAATTCAATATTCACAACACAAGATGTATGTCTCTTTGAAGCATGCGTGGAATATAGTTAAAATAACAATATTTCAAAGAGATTTATTAACTCATTAGTGCCAGACCCAAACGTTTGCATTAGTGTAACCTCTAATAACTTTTTTTTGAAAATATTTTCTTTTTTCTTTTAATTATCGGTTCTCTGGAACATCGTTATGCATGAGAAATGTAAATTAAAGTAAAATAAAAATCTATAAAACTAAAAGAATAAATTTTGTGTGTATATATGGACATCTGGGATGGCATTGAGATACTGAAAAGCATATAATATATACAATAAGTATGGATATAGCACAAAAATAAGCAAAATAATAAGCAATGAAATAATTCTAGAACCGAGACAATCAAGATAATCAATCAAAAATGAAGACAGCCATGCACATTATTTATGATGGTTACCATATACGAGAAAGATAAATCAAAAATCCTAATACAATTGCAACATTGATTAGTGCGCTATTTGTTTATTTAAAAGATAAACATTTAAACATACTTCAAATCCTGCAAAGAAGTATTTACATTTTAAATCCAATATGCAAAACCGGTATTGCCGATGTTGACAGCATTTATTTTAATTTATTGCAGATGAAATTCGACTAATTAAACAAGGCGACAAAATCATAAGTAATAAAATAAATATTCATTCATTAATCGTCAATTAAAACAAAATCTTTTACTAACATTTATATTTTGTTCAATTCTGTATCGAAACAGTTTTGTTTCCTAATTGTAAATATTGAAACAAAAAATATATTTGGTCATTAAACAACCGATTAAGTGAATTTAAACAAACTTATTTCATGAAAGCAATATAAAAGCACTTTCCTACGACTAATTTGTCAGTTATTTGTTAATTTCAAAATGTTTAAGGTAGTTTATGATTTGATATGAAATCTTTAATAAAATGTAATGTTTAGCTCGGCCTTTTTATCGTCGTCTTCGTTGCAGTCATCAATGAGAGTTCCTCGCTACTTTTCGGCAGTATTAGCTGCTTCGTTGACGCCGGAACTTGTGCCAAGAAATGTCCTTCACTTGACTTTGCTTGTGACGGAGCTTGTTTAACTGAATTGAAGAAATGCTTAGATGCGAAAAAGAAGAAAAAGGAAGAAAAAGAAAATTCAAAAGACACCGCTCTTATACGAGCAATGATATAATACAATCGAGATTTCTTTAATTAAAAATTTATAATAATAATAATTGTTTAAAAGAATCGCACAACATTTACATTGAATTAAATAAAAAAAAGCGCCTATCCAACATATATTATACTACAATATATTTCGACAGATTCACTGTCATATTTTGTAATTTTACTAATTCCAGCACGACACAATTCTATATGAATTTCTAATATAAATTTATTTTTCACATTTAACACGTTGACGGACAATTGCGGCTATAGCCGTCAAAGCGAAGTTCACAATGTGGCATGACTGCTATAGCCGTCCAAAACGAAACGGTCGTTTTTAGACACTACGGCTATAGCAGCACAAATGTGCACTTACTGGCGTATACGTAGAAGCATAGTGTCGTGTTTTGAAAACATCTTTTTAGGTTGAAGTTCATATTTCACCTGTTATACGAGTTGCAGATTCAGTATGCACGTGGTTGTGAAAAATCACAAAAACATAGTGTCAATTTTCGAACTTCGCTTGTTCCTACTGTCCGTCAACGTGTTAATAGAATATAAATTTTATTTATATAAGTCGTAATAATACCATTATCTATATAAAAATATGCCATGTTCCTTTATCAATATCTTCTTTTAATTCATTTATTTCTTTTGAATTACTTTACCACTTGAAAGTTTGATCTCATGCTGATGTTGCTAATATTTTAGTTTTAATTTTCTCTGTTTTGTCATCCATGTGATTCATTTGACACTGTGTAAAATTTCCAATATTAAGTCGTGATAGTGCATCTGCATTATTATGTTTCTTACCAATGCGATATTCTAATATCATAACCAAACTTATTAAAAAATTTATCCAATTGTTAAATTGGGCAGTAATTGGCTTTTTGTTAACATAGATGGGATTGCTTTTTGATAAGTCCTCAAAAAAATCTTTTTCCCATAAAGATAATGTTTAAAACTTTGAGAAAAATAGAAAACCGATAAAAATTCTTTTCTTGTGATACAATATAAAATTTCATGTTTATTCATACATTTTGACGCTAGTAGAGGGATATGAGGACTATGCCCCGTGGATATTTGGCTTGAAAATTGCCCCGTGGATATTTGGCTTGAAAAAATCCCGAGACCCCCCCCCAAAAAAAAAATTTTAGGGAGAGGGGGGGGTGTTAAATTTTATTTTAATTATTTGTTTTAATGAATGAAAAAAAAAAATTTTTTTTTAATTATTTGTTTTAATGAATGAAAAAAAAAATTTTTTTTTTTTTTAATTATTTGTTTTAATGATCAAATTTAAAATTTTTAAAAAATTTTAATTCATGATAAAAAACTTTAAGTATTTTTTATCGATTTAAAAGCCTAAAAAATAAAAATTGGCTTAAATCGCCTATGATTGATTGTACTGATGATTATTTTCGAATAAAATTGGTTCAAACCCGAGAACATAAAAATATTATATAAAAGCCTAAGTATTTTTTCATTATCCATCAAAAATGGCTCAATTCGCCTGTCAACTAAAAAGCCTAAATATATTTGCTCGAATAAAAATCATTATTATTTTTATTTACTTTAATTATTTGTTTAAGTCAATAATAATATTTATTTATATTTTAATTATATTAACTTTAATTATTTGTTTAAGTCAATAATATTATATATTTATATTTTAATTATATTAAATTTAATTATTTGTTTAAGTCAATAATATTATTTATTTATATTTTAATTATATTAAATTTAATTATTTGTTAAGTCATAATATTATTATTTATATTTTAATTAAATTATTATTAAATTTAATTGTTTGTTTTAATTAAGTCAATTATTTATTTTTTAAATAATATATTTTTAAATTAAATTGTTTGTTTTAATGAAGTGAATTAAATAATTATTTTTTATTTTCATTTAATTATATATTTTATATTATTATTATTATTATTATTTTATATCAATATTATTATTTTATTATTATTAACATTTTATTTGTTTTAATGAATGAAAAAAAAAAAAAAAAAACTTTTAATCCATACAAATATTTTTATTGACAAGATTAAAAAGATTAATTTTTATTTCAAATCAAAAATATCCGAGTAATATGTTTTACGCATTTCGGCCAACAATATATGGATTTACCTTTTGACATTTTTTAATACTTAATAAAAAATTATACTAACTTAAAAACATAAAAATTATAAACATCAACAAAAATATACAAAAACAAAGAATATTTTCAAATAATTTATTCATTCAAAATTCTTCATAATCGTCATATTCTTCATTAAACTCTGAAAATTCTTCTGGACTGTTACCTAAAACCACATCACCTCCTCTATAATGACCATATGCCACACTTATATTTTTCCCCACCCAAACCCTTTTATCATCCTTATTTGTTAATGCAGTTTTACTGTTTTTAATTGTAAATAATTGATGTTTTTTACTAGTAATACGAGTTTGTGGTACAGAAAAAATTAAGTTTTTGTTATAGCAATCTAGGTATGACTTATGTTTTAAGTCAGTACCCTTCAATGTTATACCCTTAGCTTTGATACTTTCAACTTCAGACAAGAGGCTATAACATTTTGGACGAAGAAACACCCACTCCTTGTATTTAAGTCCTTTATTCTCGTCTTTGAACTTTCCAATGACAGAATCAAGATTCCTACTATACAAGGGATGTTTTGGGTCATAATTAGAAGTATCGAGGAGATTATCACGAACCATAGCAGATAAAAGAATGTCTAACTTACAATTCTTAATTTCTAGAAAAAAGGAATCAGTGTCCCCAGCAACTATATTAATTTCACAAGTGAATTCGTTTCGATATTTTTCTAACTCTATATATTGTAATTGATACATCCTAAGTTTAGATAAATCGAGTACAGTTTGTCCAATGTAACTCGGTCGATCTAAACACACCGATTCCTTATTTAATAACACAGAGACCAAATCATTGTCGATTTTAAATGATTTTCGAAAAGTTGGTTTTGAGCAATAATTAATTAATTTGTTTGCAGAATTACATAATCTTAAATTAATTCGTTTTTTAAGATTTTCAACTGTTTTTCCGTAGAGGCTATTATTTAAAAGTTTATAATAGTTTTTATCTAAGTCATTGGTTGATTGCGCTCTAAGTTGTGTGTTAGTGTCTATATACTTTTTAAATATTGATTTTTGATTATATTTAATAGCTCTATGTACATGTGTAATTTTAATTTGTAAAGAAACAAAAAGCTGCAAAAGTCTCCAATGAAGAACATAATTCTTCTTTGGATAATGCGTTAGCATTAACTTTTCAACCTTAGAACCCGGAGCGCACATCTTTTCAGCAGCTACTGGAAAATCATTAAGTTTATCATGAAGAAATGTTGGGATTTCTAAATCTACTTCAAATGTGACAGCAAATGACAGTGATTCAAGATCCTTATTCAAAAAACTAATTAAATTATTTAATTGATTAGTATCAGTGACCCATTCAAAATTCCATATGGTAATGGTTGACTTAAAGCCCAACCATAGAGATTATTGATGTCAATGTAAAGCAGTTCGGTGTTGTCATCAGTTACTACGTGATGTTTATTAACAAAGGTTAATCCTCCACGGATTCCCCCTTCGAAAAAATTATACATCTCCATATCAGTGAGAAGTTCAATTGGTTCATCAAGAGTCATAAGAGCCGATGCCCAAGACATACCGGGAATTCCATAAAAGTTAAGTGGTTCCAATCGGTTATGAGCTAAGGACTTTGAACGAAATTGCTGAAAAAAGTCAGCCAAAAGAAAAACATCAAGTTTGAGGTAAACCATCATATAATCTAGTAAAGAGTTACAATTGGTTTCTTCCCAAATAGATTGAGCCTTACTATATTAGGCTTCAGTTACATCTTCCCAAATCGGTGGAAGTTCATATGTAGTTTCTAACACTTCTTGAGAAGTTGCAAAGTTATAAGGGAAAATGCCTTTAGTATCGATAATACTACCTACAAATTCCGAACGAGTTAAAGGAAGAGTTGTCAATGTTTTAACTGCATTACTTAATGAACTATTAATAAATTGACAAGAATCAATGAATTTTACAGTTAATCCACTGATTCTTGCTGACAAAGAAAGAAACTTTTCACTTGTTACAGGAATACAACTTATTTCCCACATTTTAAAATCACTCATACCATACTTGAGGATATGGTGAAGATCATACCCTCTCAAATTATGAAAAACAACTGGAAATTCAAACCTTATTTGTCGAGAAATATTACATTTTGAACAAGCTGCTCCCAAATATTTTCCAGTAAAGTGATCATGGTCCTTAACCGGTACTGATAAAATCTTATTACACAAATAACAACAAGTTGCCGAAGAAAACGAAAGAATGTTTGAGTCAGTTAATATTATTTTCTTTTTATAATTATTTTGATAAAAGGGTAAAACAGTATTAATTGAAATATTATTTATTTCTTGTAGAAAATTAACTACACAATCATCACCCAGGAAACTCTTGTATGATTTTTCACCTGTAAAATTGTTAATTAAAAGTAAACCGGCTGAAATCGGCATATGTATTTGAAAATGTATATCATCTGAAGGTAAGATAGCCTCAAAATCAGCGTAAAGGACGAAAGGAGGAGTAACAGTTTTAGCCCAATTCTTAAATTCCAAGTTTTTATTTAAAGGTAAAGTATAAAGAGTTGTGCCTAATTGATTTTTATCACACAACCCTTTATGTTTATTTAATGAAATTATATTGCGAAAACCATTTAGACATCGATGGCACCATATACTTTGAACTCTAGTATCAGTAAAAGAATGATTCCTATAATTTAAAAGCCTATCTAATTTAGTAACAGCGATATAATGATAGGAATCAAGGCTTTCTAATAAAATTAAATTAATGGGTTGTCCCCCAACAACTTTAGAACGATGAATTATTTCGACATAAGGGTGTTTGAAAACTTCAGGGTTAGAAAAATCATTAATTAAATTATTTTCATCATACGTAAGAACATTAATTGAAAGATTTTGATTTTTAGCTTCAAATTTTGGAATGTCACAAAGTTTCATAGGTAAATCCGAAGGTGAAAAGTCAAGCTCAGATGTGTTGTAGCTAAAGGTTTCATTTCTATGATGGTTACCTATATTTTCATGATTTAAAATAGCTAAAATACTGTAAATAAAGCATAAATTATCGGAATTAGCAACATTTACAGTACAATGTTTATTTAATAATGATAATGGTGTTGGAATAAATCCATGACCACTCAGCCGATTTATTTGTGAAAACTTGGTAAGAACAAAATGAATTTCTTTTATTTTATTTATAACCCAGTTACTACCTTTATCATTAATTAATGTTATTTTTTCGTCAAGAAATGAATCATTCATTATTCTGGCAGAGTTTGAAATGATGAAAGATTGAAATTCTCCATCTTTTTCAAACTCTACATCAATACAAAATTGAATCTTAACAGATCCCATTTGATTGATAACATTATTTAATTTATTAATTAACTGTGTGGGTACTGTAATTAACTTTAAATTTAAATTCGAAACATCCATTCTAACAATGGCATGTGATTGATTTAAATCAAAATTAACAATAGGTGCTATCGAGCCACCATATTGATTAACAGAAGGAATATCAACAGGAAAAACATCATCTGAATCAGAAATGATTATTACATCATCATCCGTCTTTGATTTGTCAGAGTCTGAAAGTATGATAGTTTCTATAACTTTAGGAACTTTCGAAGAGCGTGGATTATTAATATTATTATTTGTTTTCTTTTATTTTTTGTAATATTATTATTATTATTATTATTATTATTATTATTATTATATTATTATTATTATTATTATTATTATTATTATTATTATTATTATCATTCAATGGTAATTTAAAAATATATTTTCGCTTACAGTTAAACTGTGTTAAATGTTCCTTATGCTTTAAATAAAAGTCGGTATAATTCATTTTATGGGTGGTTTTACACGTGGGGCAAATAAAATAGGTGATGTGATTATAGGTATGAGAATAATAATTCTCCATAATCGTATCACAATTTCCATCATGTTGTGGAGAATTGCAAAAATTTGGGTAAAGGTTACCTGTTATAATAAAAGAAAAATTTAAATATATAAGTATAAAATCATTAAAATAAATCATTAAAAATCGTTAAAATAAATCAATAAACATTAAATTAATTTTACACACAATGAATAAATGAATTTGATTGGTTAATTTATTTTGAAAATCTTATATAAGTAGTTTAAAATAGTTTAAAATCATAAAATGAATAAAGTAAATGGTTTTTATATATGTAATTATTCATTAATTGTTTTTTATAGAAACCTCGGTTAGAAAAGAAGCTGTCAAGTTAATTCTTGAGGAAAATTCCATAAATGCTATCAGTTTAAGCAGAAATTTACCAGTAATGTATTTACAATATTCAATGGAATATTTAAAATTTCCAATCATCTATTCATTTAGAGTAAGTATTTTTATTAAAAGTAATATTATTAATAAATTTTAATAGGAACCAACAACATTGAAACAAAGCCTATATAATATGAAAGTTGGTGAAATTGGTGAAATTGATCGAAAAATATAACAGAGTTATTACGAGCCATCAACAAAGATATTAGTTTTAATGAACAATTCACTTTTATGAATTGTGAAAAAGAATGTAATTATGAAAATAAAAAGAAAATGAACATTTTATGATTAAAATAAGAATTCAAGGATATAAAGAAGGAAACCAGACTATTCGACCAATTTGGAAAATTATTGAAGCCAAATGTATTTAAATAAAATTTATTTAACTTTATTCGTCATAGTTTTTTATCATATTATTTTTAATTTTGTGTTTAAATTAATAAAATGTTAATATTAAATTTAATTCAAAAATTATCATTTTATAATAGTAAAAATTTAATAGTACTTACATTTAACTCTTTTACTTTGCGACTCTGAGTTTTAACATTTTTGTTGGTAATTTTTATTAACGATTTTAATTCTTGAATAATATTATTAATAGATTCCATTTTCTAAAAATAAAAATAAAAATAACTAAATATATGATAAAAAACTAAAGTTTGGTATTTGATAAAAGTGAATTTTTTAAAAAATGCATTCAGTTATATATTAACAAACATGTAAGTGATTACATGATGGACCAATTAAAATTTAGTTTATAAAACACACTTAATTACATAACATCAAAAACATTTAAATACATATAATCCTCTGAACTTAATCCTTTAAAAGGAATATTACAAAATGCATCTTTCATTACATTTTTAATTAAAAAACAATTTTGAAAAGAAACTTTATTCAATAAATTCATTTATTTTTTCATTGTTTTTAACCAAGCTAAACAATGCTGTCCACATGTTTTTGTCATCGGATTTTGATAACGAATTCGATTGTATTCAATTGGCATTAACATTGATTCTAGTTTATTAATTAATATAGGGGGATAATAGAAACCCATTGGATCAAATACATTTATTTTATTTGGTTTTACATAAATTGCAAGCCAATGTTCGCCACTGAGATTAGATGATTGAGTATTTACAATCAAAGCTTTGTTAACATCGATATATGGAATTTTATCTAGAGGGAAAACTCCAAGAAAATCTTTTCCCAATATTTTTCTACCAATAGAATCAATCTGAATAGAACTAATAATAATTTAAAAATATATAATTAATAAAAATTCTTACTTCATACTTGACAATTAAAAAATCTCAATCTGGTTTATAGTTTAAACTAATACTGTTCGATTGGAAGTAATTTGAATCTCCTTTTCAAAAACCCCATATACAATTACCGTAACAGATTCAGTTAGGGGTGATCCAAACTTTATATCTAATCTTAAATTTCCACTTTGTGGTAACTGACTTTGGTTAAGATCGAAATCTGGAGCCAATACGAATGTAAAGAATGGATACTTATTTCTAAAATCTGACATACTGATACCACAATTCAAATTTTATTAAGATATCCCATATTCCTAACAATACTTTGCATATAACTTGTACTATAATTATCATTTTCAAAATCTTGACTATATTTTTCACGATAATCACTTCCTTTACTTAAAGTTATTGACTTAACGTTAAAGTGATCAAACATAGTAAATGTATCTAAAAACGAACCACTAAATCTTTTATTTCCCTGGAAAGTTACAAGGATAAAATTAGGTAATCGCCTATCACCAAATATTTGTTCCTTATAAAATGAAGAAGATCCAATAGGTAAAGAAAATTCAACAACTTCTTTGCTTCGCATTGGATAAATTGCATTTCTTGTAGCAAGACCTATTTGATGACCCGCTAAAACAGAAGGTTCAACACGAACTCTTCTAACCATTAATTTTGCATCTAGCAATACTATTTTAGGTACAAATTTAGTACATGTCAGACTTTTTCTGGATTTGTTCTTGTTAATTTAATTTGGACACTAACACCTGGTAACAAATATTTGGGTTGATCAAAGAAATCAAATTGGAGTGGTGAACATAATGAAAATGCTTTTGATTTTGCAATCCATGTTTTTCGCATAAGATCATGTTCAGTGTAACCCATTCCCCTAAAGATGTATGTTTAGTATCTTGATTATAATTTATAATAGTTTCAATTAGAGATTTGTGTGCAAAACTATCATTTGCTCCTTCAATTTTAGTAGAATTAAAAACTAATTCAGCGTCTTTAAAAAGAGTTTGAAAAAAGAAATTGTTTGCTGTTACGTCAGCTTCTTGTGTAATATTTTCACCTAAGCTATTTACAACTTTCAACTGAATATATAACAAAGTATCGTTCAAATCTAAATATTCTGTTTGTGATCCGTTAATGTAAAATTGAATCGAAGAGGTACCAGCATCAGTTATTGAATTCATTGGGAAAATATCTTCAAATGAACCATGTTCAATCACGGCTTGAGGGGATGGTCTATCAAAAAGACATAATTCAGATTTTGCACTAATCATTTTTCAAATATAGTTCCGAATCCTCTCATTCTTTTGTTTATATGTTTCTTCATAATATTTCTACGCTTAAGTGTCCCTCCTTTTTGTTCATTTTCATGATTAAATACATCACTTACTTTATTAATAACACTAGGTAAAGTTTGCATAACACTAGGTAAAGATTCTTTAAATTCAGATATTGCATTTGATTTTAAAGCAGGTAAAAAATCAGAATTATTATTTATTACGTCATTTGCCGTTTTCATACCGAAATTGCCTATACGTCTAAGAATAGGTAATGCAAATCTACCTATTGTTTTCAACCAACCGGTTCCATATTGTTTACCTATAAAATATGGTAATTCTCCACCAGATTGACTACTACTATAAAAATTTACAATGTCAGGATTACTCATTTATTTTACGAAAATGTAATGTAAGAAAAGTTTTATCTTCTTTACCAAATATATATTTTCCACTATCATCACGAATATTGATTTCTATATTGTTTATATATGTTGATGATACAGACAAATACATTGGGTTTTTCTCTATAATTTGAACTAGATCATCCTTTTTATGTTTTTCAACCCATACACATTTCAATAGAGGTATCAAAACATCACCAACAAGAATAGGTTCAATGATATTTGTATAGATCATCATTTGTTGATTACTTTGCAAAATTTCTGGTAAACGTAATCCAACAATAACTTTTTCTGAATATGATTCTTCACTTAATCCCAAACTTTGAGCCAAAAATTTACTAAATTTAACTTTACTGACATCATCTTCCAATTCAATTTTGACTAATCTTCCTTGTTCAATTTCGCAAGATTTAAATGGATGCGGATAAAAAGTCATTAATTGATCATTTATTTGTGATAAATTAGTAATGATTAAATTTTCTTCAAATTTATCTGTATACTCGACATCGTAAAAATAATTTATAGTTAATCGAATTGTGTCAAACTTTATTTTACGATTATTTGAAGGAATTTTAATTTGATTCAAGTTTTCAATAAAATTTATTTCTTTTTTATTAAATCCTAATTTTTGAGCTTCTGCAATACTATCAAATGAAATTTTAAATGGAAAATATTTACAATTAATATTTAAAGTATTTCCATCAATGTATACTAGATAAAATATAGAGTCGTGACTAATTGTATATTCATTATTTGCATCGTTATAGTAAAAATATTCATAACTTGTATGTAATGTACTCTTACTATATTTAATATTTGAGTTGTTATAAAATGGAAAATTATTGTATACAAAAGTGAAATCGGTCAGCGCAACTTGCCATTCGCCTTCCAAGTAAATAGGATTTTGAAATTCAACATTAAATTTATCAGCTTTATTATTTGGATGAGTAAGAAGACAACTATTACTCGGTAGATTTATGTAAAATTCTTTATTCATTTATTTTTCTAAAATGTATTGATAAATGTGTTTTAGTATCTTTACTAAATTTAATTAATTTTCCACTATCATCGCGAATATTAATTTCAATGTTGTTTATAGTTGAAGTTGAAATTGGTAAATACATTGGATTCTTCATTTCTAATTGTACAATTTCCCCTTGTTCATAGTTTTTAACCCAAATAGATTTTAATAGAGGAACTCTAACATCTCCAACAGTTATTGGTTCAATAATATTCGAATAAATGAACATTTGTTGATGATGATGTAATAATCTTGGAACTTTATTACCAACGATGTCTTTTTCACTAAAAGTTTGTTTATTTAATCCTAAGGTTTTGATTAAATTGTTGTCAAAATATATTTTTGAAATGTTATCTGCAAGTTTTATTTTAACAAATTCATTGTTTTCAATTTTTAGTTCTTTAAACGGAGACGGAATAAATGACATTAAATGTCCTTGTAATTCAGATAATGTGTTTATGAGTAAATTATCTTCAAAATATTTTTCAAATATTGATTTTTCTTCATAACTTATAATTATCCCGAATTGTTCCATAACACCATCATCTGTAAACTTTGGTAATTTTAATCGACAATGATCATCTTCATTAATAACAGATATAGATTTTAATCCAAAACTAAACGCATGTTGAATGTCAGGGAATGTTACTTTAAATGGAACATGTGGACAGACAATAACCAAGTTCTCATATTTTTCAATAAAAACATCGACATCAGGGTATGTTTAGAATTTATTAATTCATAAGTTTCATTTTGATTATTTATTTTCAAATATTTTACTTCAGTACCACTCTTCATCGTTTCATAACTTAGGTAAGAATTACTATAAAACGGAAATGTTTTATACACAAAAGTAAAATCAATCAAAGCAACTTCCCACTCACCATCCAAGTAAATAGGATTTTGAAATTCGACATTAAAATTACTAGCTTCATTATTAGGAAAATAAGAGGACAACTATTACTAGGTAAAATTATATAAAACTGGTTTTCTTTCATAATATTTATTTAATTAATTGATTTTCAGATATCCAAGTTGGAGTTTCATATCCATGCCATTTAACATAGTATTGTTTATATTTACCAACATTCTTGGTTTTTAATATCTTTTGAATTCTGAATACAGTAGGGGTTTCTATAACTTGGAGTTCCTGTTCGTAGAATTTTCCACTAACTTGATTGTTTTCATCATCTTTGATAAAGTACATTACTGGATTCTGATTCATATCAATTTCTGAGATTTGAAATACTTCATCACTCCAATTGTTGTCGAAATTCTTGATGAATGGAGAAGCACTGATTTTACTTATTCTAACGTGATTACCCACTTTATATTTAGGCTTTTTAATGATTGAATCAGAGTGTTGTGATATCCAATTATCCATATTATTCGTTGAATAAACATCAATTGGTCGCATTCCATTTAAACCCCTATGTGGCGAATAATTGTAGCTATAAATTGCTTTCTGTAAAACATTTATCCAGGTTTTATTTCCTTTATATACGAAATATTTTTTCAAACGATCTCTTAGAGTTCGATTAAATCTTTCCACGTGGGCAGCTTTAAATTGAGAAAATACAGAGTAATGATTTATTCCTTTGATAATTTCTCTAACTTTACTATTATAAAACTCTTTACCTAAAGAATAAATTTAATTTAATTTATTTATTTAATTACATACCCAAATCAGTTTGTAAATTACGAGGTTTGCCATCAATAAATAATTCCTTGATTGCTTCAGCCATTTCATTGGCCGATTTGGTTTTTGTTGGAATAGCACGAGCGAATCGACTAAATATATCAACACATGTCAAAATATATTTGTATCCCTTATTAATTTTAGAGAATGGTATCATTTCCATCAAATCCATTTGCCATAAATCATCAACTCCCATTGTTTTATAACTACGGGTTTGAATTTCTTCAACATTGGTTTATTTAAACTGTATGCCATTTGCCCAGATAACCAATTCTTAGTTTCTTTCTTTGAATTAACTACTTCCTTTGCCAGTTTCCTTACACCACCAAAACCAGCGGGATGTTTTGGGTCTGTCCATACTTTTTCGAGCTTTTTCACCGTGTTTCGATTTTTGGTTAATGTTTCCTTCATTATTACAACAAGTTGTCAAAATATTTAAATCTAAATTATGTTTATCCGGTAATGAATTCTTGGTACCCATTAAGAAGTTAATGTTGAAATTGCGCTTATTGCAGATAATACTATTGGAATTAATGCCCCAAAAATCCACCATTTTGTTTATATATTATTTTTCGCATCAGACGTCGATTCTTAGTGTTTACTAAAGATAAAAGCGATCTTTTATGCTTTTGTAATACAAGTTTTTTAACTTTAGTAATGTTTACATTACCACGAACTACATTAACAATAACTTCAACTAGATCATCTATAACAAATGAAGGAAAATTCTGTAAAATATTCATTCTTTTGTTATTAGGAGCCTTCATCAAGGCATTAAAGTATGGTAGACTACGTTCAACTTTCATATTAAATACATTTTTCATCTAGTTGTTTTGTTTATATTTTAATCCACTTTTTATCGTTAACAATCTTCTTACTCGTTTTTATTATTTTACGTTTAGTAACCCTTTTCTTTGTAACTTTTTCTTTGTGGATTTTTCACGTTGAACAATAACTTTTTTAAACGTCATTTCAAGTAATTATTTTCAGATTTCAATTTTGTTTATAAATCGTAACACCTTTCTCATTGAAAATGTCAGTTCTAATACGTAATTCATCAGGACATTGTTGTGTAAAGTCAAAGAACAAATATCCGTGGGGAACCTTTGTTGCATCTTGAAACGAATCAATTAAAAATTTTCTATCATTGGGATAAGCTTGTCTAGCAAGAAAATCTATAATGGTTGCATCTCTAGGGTTTTTGAAAATAACCAAGTATTGGACATTTAAATTACGAGTTCTATGACTGCCCCCTTGATGAAACAAGTTTTGAGTAATGAAAATAACAGTAACTCCAATATGTCGAGCAATTTTTGTAAATAAATTATTAAAATCCTTTTCTTTATTAGCTTCCTGGTATAGATCATCGATAATAATAACATCGCCTTGATGTAATCTAGATGACCAATTTTATCAAACCCTTTAATTATTGTCATTTTCAATTTACAGAATTGATTTTGAGTAAGTCCATGTTCTTCGTCAGCTCCTCTATGCCAATATATTTTGTTGAATTTTGATTTAAACAAGTTCGATTGTAATAAATTGCATACAAATAAAGTCTTTCCACAACCACTTGGTCCAACTACTTGATATACAGCATCATTTCTTAATTCCATTTTATTAATAATTATTTATTTAATTGTTTATATTTGTTTTAATTTTTAGAATTACTTGAATTGAAATTATTTGAAAATGTTGAGTAATATAAATTATAAAGGAAGATATTCTATACCTGATATGAAATTCCCATTTGGAAAACCACAACAAGTTGTAGATCGATCAGGTAAGTATCCGATAATATTTTTCAGATCGGGGAAATGTCGGGTAATGGGATGTAAGCAACCTCTAAAAACTGGGGATTTGAAATATAATATACATGATTTACAAATTCAATCAATCACTGTAACAATCGATATTGGGAAATTTATAAATCTATATGAATTACAAAGAAAGGTGAATTGTGTATTTGAACCAGAAATATTTCCAGCATTACGTCTTCAAAAATATAATCCATCATGTGTCAATATATTTTCAAGTGGGAAAGTAGTAATACTAGGAATAAAATCCTTGGATTATAATGATTATGTGGAAAATATTAAATCAGAAATAAATATGTTAATAAATTAATAAATATTTTGTTTGAATTTGTTTAATTTATTAAGTATTAAAAAATGTCAAAAGGTAAATCATGTATATTTAAATATGTATTTTATTTTATTATTTAGTTTATCTCTTTGAAGTAATTTTAAAGAAACTCCAGGAACTTTATCCAAGAATAAAAAATACGTTGGATTATTGTGCACCAGAGTTTCTCGCAACAAAAATTTACCATTTCACAGGGATTAACATTGAAGAACTTCTCGAGATTCACTATGACAACGTTCAGGGATCTGGTGACCGATGTGTTGCAAATTGCATTGTTTGTAAAGATAGTATGAGAGTATCATGTTCAGATGGATGTCCATGTTGCCACGATTTCAAACGTGACCAAACAATCCATATATTGTTGGCCGAAATGCGTAAAACATATTACTCGGATATTTTTGATTTGAAATAAAAATTAATCTTTTTTAATCTTGTCAATAAAAATATTTGTATGGATTAAAAGTTGTTTTTTTTTCATTCATTAAAACAAACAATTTAATTTAAAAATATATTATTTAAAAAATAAATAATTGACTTGATTAAAACAAACAATTAAATTTAATAATAATTTAATTAAAATATAAATTAATAATATTATTGACTTAAACAAATAATTAAATAATAATATAATTAAAATATAAATAAATATTATTATTGACTTAAACAAATAATTAAATTTAATATAATTAAAATATAAATAAATAATATTATTGACTTAAACAAATAATTAAAGTTAATATAATTAAAATATAAATAAATATTATTATTGACTTAAACAAATAATTAAAGTAAATAAAAATAATAATGATTTTTATTCGAGCAAATATATTTAGGCTTTTTAGTTGACAGGCGAATTGAGCCATTTTTGATGGATAATGAAAAAATACTTAGGCTTTTATATAATATTTTTAGGTTCTCGGGTTTGAACCAATTTTATTCGAAAATAATCATCAGTACAGTCAATCATAGGCGATTTAAGCCAATTTTTATTTTTTAGGCTTTTAAATCGATAAAAAATACTTAAAGTTTTTTATCATGAATTAAAATTTTTTAAAAATTTTAAATTTGATCATTAAAACAAATAATTAAAAAAAAAAAATTTTTTTTTTTCATTCATTAAAACAAATAATTAAAAAAATTTTTTTTTTTTCATTCATTAAAACAAATAATTAAAATAAAATTTAACACCCCCCCCTCTCCCTAAAAATTTTTTTTAGGGGGGGTGTCTCGGGATTTTTTCAAGCCAAATATCCACGGGGCAATTTTCAAGCCAAATATCCACGGGGCATAGTCCTCATATCCTCATATGCTTTTGATTTTGCAATCCATGTTTTTCGCATAAGATCATGTTCAGTGTAACCCATTCCCCCTAAAGATGTATGTTTAGTATCTTGATTATAATTTATAATAGTTTCAATTAGAGATTTGTGTGCAAAACTATCATTTGCTCCTTCAATTTTAGTAGAATTAAAAACTAATTCAGCGTCTTTAAAAAGAGTTTGAAAAAAGAAATTGTTTGCTGTTACGTCAGCTTCTTGTGTAATATTTTCACCTAAGCTATTTACAACTTTCAACTGAATATATAACAAAGTATCGTTCAAATCTAAATATTCTGTTTGTGATCCGTTAATGTAAAATTGAATCGAAGAGGTACCAGCATCAGTTATTGAATTCATTGGGAAAATATCTTCAAATGAACCATGTTCAATCACGGCTTGAGGGGATGGTCTATCAAAAAGACATAATTCAGATTTTGCACTAATCATTTTTCAAATATAGTTCCGAATCCTCTCATTCTTTTGTTTATATGTTTCTTCATAATATTTCTACGCTTAAGTGTCCCTCCTTTTTGTTCATTTTCATGATTAAATACATCACTTACTTTATTAATAACACTAGGTAAAGTTTGCATAACACTAGGTAAAGATTCTTTAAATTCAGATATTGCATTTGATTTTAAAGCAGGTAAAAAATCAGAATTATTATTTATTACGTCATTTGCCGTTTTCATACCGAAATTGCCTATACGTCTAAGAATAGGTAATGCAAATCTACCTATTGTTTTCAACCAACCGGTTCCATATTGTTTACCTATAAAATATGGTAATTCTCCACCAGATTGACTACTACTATAAAAATTTACAATGTCAGGATTACTCATTTATTTTACGAAAATGTAATGTAAGAAAAGTTTTATCTTCTTTACCAAATATATATTTTCCACTATCATCACGAATATTGATTTCTATATTGTTTATATATGTTGATGATACAGACAAATACATTGGGTTTTTCTCTATAATTTGAACTAGATCATCCTTTTTATGTTTTTCAACCCATACACATTTCAATAGAGGTATCAAAACATCACCAACAAGAATAGGTTCAATGATATTTGTATAGATCATCATTTGTTGATTACTTTGCAAAATTTCTGGTAAACGTAATCCAACAATAACTTTTTCTGAATATGATTCTTCACTTAATCCCAAACTTTGAGCCAAAAATTTACTAAATTTAACTTTACTGACATCATCTTCCAATTCAATTTTGACTAATCTTCCTTGTTCAATTTCGCAAGATTTAAATGGATGCGGATAAAAAGTCATTAATTGATCATTTATTTGTGATAAATTAGTAATGATTAAATTTTCTTCAAATTTATCTGTATACTCGACATCGTAAAAATAATTTATAGTTAATCGAATTGTGTCAAACTTTATTTTACGATTATTTGAAGGAATTTTAATTTGATTCAAGTTTTCAATAAAATTTATTTCTTTTTATTAAATCCTAATTTTTGAGCTTCTGCAATACTATCAAATGAAATTTTAAATGGAAAATATTTACAATTAATATTTAAAGTATTTCCATCAATGTATACTAGATAAAATATAGAGTCGTGACTAATTGTATATTCATTATTTGCATCGTTATAGTAAAAATATTCATAACTTGTATGTAATGTACTCTTACTATATTTAATATTTGAGTTGTTATAAAATGGAAAATTATTGTATACAAAAGTGAAATCGGTCAGAGCAACTTGCCATTCGCCTTCCAAGTAAATAGGATTTTGAAATTCAACATTAAATTTATCAGCTTTATTATTTGGATGAGTAAGAAGACAACTATTACTCGGTAGATTTATGTAAAATTCTTTATTCATTTATTTTTCTAAAATGTATTGATAAATGTGTTTTAGTATCTTTACTAAATTTAATTAATTTTCCACTATCATCGCGAATATTAATTTCAATGTTGTTTATAGTTGAAGTTGAAATTGGTAAATACATTGGATTCTTCATTTCTAATTGTACAATTTCCCCTTGTTCATAGTTTTTAACCCAAATAGATTTTAATAGAGGAACTCTAACATCTCCAACAGTTATTGGTTCAATAATATTCGAATAAATGAACATTTGTTGATGATGATGTAATAATCTTGGAACTTTATTACCAACGATGTCTTTTTCACTAAAAGTTTGTTTATTTAATCCTAAGGTTTTGATTAAATTGTTGTCAAAATATATTTTTGAAATGTTATCTGCAAGTTTTATTTTAACAAATTCATTGTTTTCAATTTTTAGTTCTTTAAACGGAGACGGAATAAATGACATTAAATGTCCTTGTAATTCAGATAATGTGTTTATGAGTAAATTATCTTCAAAATATTTTTCAAATATTGATTTTTCTTCATAACTTATAATTATCCCGAATTGTTCCATAACACCATCATCTGTAAACTTTGGTAATTTTAATCGACAATGATCATCTTCATTAATAACAGATATAGATTTTAATCCAAAACTAAACGCATGTTGAATGTCAGGGAATGTTACTTTAAATGGAACATGTGGACAGACAATAACCAAGTTCTCATATTTTTCAATAAAAACATCGACATCAGGGGTATGTTTAGAATTTATTAATTCATAAGTTTCATTTTGATTATTTATTTTCAAATATTTTACTTCAGTACCACTCTTCATCGTTTCATAACTTAGGTAAGAATTACTATAAAACGGAAATGTTTTATACACAAAAGTAAAATCAATCAAAGCAACTTCCCACTCACCATCCAAGTAAATAGGATTTTGAAATTCGACATTAAAATTACTAGCTTCATTATTAGGAAAAATAAGAGGACAACTATTACTAGGTAAAATTATATAAAACTGGTTTTCTTTCATAATATTTATTTAATTAATTGATTTTCAGATATCCAAGTTGGAGTTTCATATCCATGCCATTTAACATAGTATTGTTTATATTTACCAACATTCTTGGTTTTTAATATCTTTTGAATTCTGAATACAGTAGGGGTTTCTATAACTTGGAGTTCCTGTTCGTAGAATTTTCCACTAACTTGATTGTTTTCATCATCTTTGATAAAGTACATTACTGGATTCTGATTCATATCAATTTCTGAGATTTGAAATACTTCATCACTCCAATTGTTGTCGAAATTCTTGATGAATGGAGAAGCACTGATTTTACTTATTCTAACGTGATTACCCACTTTATATTTAGGCTTTTTAATGATTGAATCAGAGTGTTGTGATATCCAATTATCCATATTATTCGTTGAATAAACATCAATTGGTCGCATTCCATTTAAACCCCTATGTGGCGAATAATTGTAGCTATAAATTGCTTTCTGTAAAACATTTATCCAGGTTTTATTTCCTTTATATACGAAATATTTTTTCAAACGATCTCTTAGAGTTCGATTAAATCTTTCCACGTGGGCAGCTTTAAATTGAGAAAATACAGAGTAATGATTTATTCCTTTGATAATTTCTCTAACTTTACTATTATAAAACTCTTTACCTAAAGAATAAATTTAATTTAATTTATTTATTTAATTACATACCCAAATCAGTTTGTAAATTACGAGGTTTGCCATCAATAAATAATTCCTTGATTGCTTCAGCCATTTCATTGGCCGATTTGGTTTTTGTTGGAATAGCACGAGCGAATCGACTAAATATATCAACACATGTCAAAATATATTTGTATCCCTTATTAATTTTAGAGAATGGTATCATTTCCATCAAATCCATTTGCCATAAATCATCAACTCCCATTGTTTTATAACTACGGGTTTTGAATTTCTTCAACATTGGTTTATTTAAACTGTATGCCATTTGCCCAGATAACCAATTCTTAGTTTCTTTCTTTGAATTAACTACTTCCTTTGCCAGTTTCCTTACACCACCAAAACCAGCGGGATGTTTTGGGTCTGTCCATACTTTTTCGAGCTTTTTCACCGTGTTTCGATTTTTGGTTAATGTTTCCTTCATTATTACAACAAGTTGTCAAAATATTTAAATCTAAATTATGTTTATCCGGTAATGAATTCTTGGTACCCATTAAGAAGTTAATGTTGAAATTGCGCTTATTGCAGATAATACTATTGGAATTAATGCCCCCAAAAATCCACCATTTTGTTTATATATTATTTTCGCATCAGACGTCGATTCTTAGTGTTTACTAAAGATAAAAGCGATCTTTTATGCTTTTGTAATACAAGTTTTTTAACTTTAGTAATGTTTACATTACCACGAACTACATTAACAATAACTTCAACTAGATCATCTATAACAAATGAAGGAAAATTCTGTAAAATATTCATTCTTTTGTTATTAGGAGCCTTCATCAAGGCATTAAAGTATGGTAGACTACGTTCAACTTTCATATTAAATACATTTTTCATCTAGTTGTTTTGTTTATATTTTAATCCACTTTTTATCGTTAACAATCTTCTTACTCGTTTTTATTATTTTACGTTTAGTAACCCTTTTCTTTGTAACTTTTTTCTTTGTGGATTTTTCACGTTGAACAATAACTTTTTTAAACGTCATTTCAAGTAATTATTTTCAGATTTCAATTTTGTTTATAAATCGTAACACCTTTCTCATTGAAAATGTCAGTTCTAATACGTAATTCATCAGGACATTGTTGTGTAAAGTCAAAGAACAAATATCCGTGGGGAACCTTTGTTGCATCTTGAAACGAATCAATTAAAAATTTTCTATCATTGGGATAAGCTTGTCTAGCAAGAAAATCTATAATGGTTGCATCTCTAGGGTTTTTGAAAATAACCAAGTATTGGACATTTAAATTACGAGTTCTATGACTGCCCCCTTGATGAAACAAGTTTTGAGTAATGAAAATAACAGTAACTCCAATATGTCGAGCAATTTTTGTAAATAAATTATTAAAATCCTTTTCTTTATTAGCTTCCTGGTATAGATCATCGATAATAATAACATCGCCTTGATGTAATCTAGATGACCAATTTTTATCAAACCCTTTAATTATTGTCATTTTCAATTTACAGAATTGATTTTGAGTAAGTCCATGTTCTTCGTCAGCTCCTCTATGCCAATATATTTTGTTGAATTTTGATTTAAACAAGTTCGATTGTAATAAATTGCATACAAATAAAGTCTTTCCACAACCACTTGGTCCAACTACTTGATATACAGCATCATTTCTTAATTCCATTTTATTAATAATTATTTATTTAATTGTTTATATTTGTTTTAATTTTTAGAATTACTTGAATTGAAATTATTTGAAAATGTTGAGTAATATAAATTATAAAGGAAGATATTCTATACCTGATATGAAATTCCCATTTGGAAAACCACAACAAGTTGTAGATCGATCAGGTAAGTATCCGATAATATTTTTCAGATCTGGGAAATGTCGGGTAATGGGATGTAAGCAACCTCTAAAAACTGGGATTTGAAATATAATATACATGATTTACAAATTCAATCAATCACTGTAACAATCGATATTGGGAAATTTATAAATCTATATGAATTACAAAGAAAGGTGAATTGTGTATTTGAACCAGAAATATTTCCAGCATTACGTCTTCAAAAATATAATCCATCATGTGTCAATATATTTTCAAGTGGGAAAGTAGTAATACTAGGAATAAAATCCTTGGATTATAATGATTATGTGGAAAATATTAAATCAGAAATAAATATGTTAATAAATTAATAAATATTTTGTTTGAATTTGTTTAATTTATTAAGTATTAAAAAATGTCAAAAGGTAAATCATGTATATTTAAATATGTATTTTATTTTATTATTTAGTTTATCTCTTTGAAGTAATTTTAAAGAAACTCCAGGAACTTTATCCAAGAATAAAAAATACGTTGGATTATTGTGCACCAGAGTTTCTCGCAACAAAAATTTACCATTTCACAGGGATTAACATTGAAGAACTTCTCGAGATTCACTATGACAACGTTCAGGGATCTGGTGACCGATGTGTTGCAAATTGCATTGTTTGTAAAGATAGTATGAGAGTATCATGTTCAGATGGATGTCCATGTTGCCACGATTTCAAACGTGACCAAACAATCCATATATTGTTGGCCGAAATGCGTAAAACATATTACTCGGATATTTTTGATTTGAAATAAAAATTAATCTTTTTTAATCTTGTCAATAAAAATATTTGTATGGATTAAAAGTTGTTTTTTTTTCATTCATTAAAACAAACAATTTAATTTAAAAATATATTATTTAAAAAATAAATAATTGACTTGATTAAAACAAACAATTAAATTTAATAATAATTTAATTAAAATATAAATTAATAATATTATTGACTTAAACAAATAATTAAATAATAATATAATTAAAATATAAATAAATATTATTATTGACTTAAACAAATAATTAAATTTAATATAATTAAAATATAAATAAATAATATTATTGACTTAAACAAATAATTAAAGTTAATATAATTAAAATATAAATAAATATTATTATTGACTTAAACAAATAATTAAAGTAAATAAAAATAATAATGATTTTTATTCGAGCAAATATATTTAGGCTTTTTAGTTGACAGGCGAATTGAGCCATTTTTGATGGATAATGAAAAAATACTTAGGCTTTATATAATATTTTTAGGTTCTCGGGTTTGAACCAATTTTATTCGAAAATAATCATCAGTACAGTCAATCATAGGCGATTTAAGCCAATTTTTATTTTTTAGGCTTTTAAATCGATAAAAAATACTTAAAGTTTTTTATCATGAATTAAAATTTTTTAAAAATTTTAAATTTGATCATTAAAACAAATAATTAAAAAAAAAAAAATTTTTTTTTTTTCATTCATTAAAACAAATAATTAAAAAAATTTTTTTTTTTTCATTCATTAAAACAAATAATTAAAATAAAATTTAACACCCCCCCCTCTCCCTAAAAATTTTTTTTTAGGGGGGGGGTCTCGGGATTTTTTCAAGCCAAATATCCACGGGGCAATTTTCAAGCCAAATATCCACGGGGCATAGTCCTCATATCCCTCTACTGACGCTTCATTAAAGTCCGGATTGCATAGTAATGGTGCATTGGTCAAACTATGTTTTAATTTACCAAAAGCTTTATTACATTTTGTTGTCCAAGCAATAATGGCGTTTTTACGACCTATCAAAGATTCCAAAGGTCTATCTATCTTTGAATAATTTTGAAAAAGTTTTCGATAGTAATTACATAATCTTAAAAAACTTCTGAGATGTTTAACATAATTAGGCTGTTTCAAGTTTTTAATTGTCTCAATTTTTGAATTAATACCTTTATCATTACCTATGTAAACCAAAAACCTCAATTCAGATACTACAAACTTGCATTTTTCTAGATTAATTTTAAGACAAAATTTTCTAAAGTTTATTAATTCTATTCTTGTGTTTCTCAATTGATTTTGAAAATATTAAGATATCGTCTAAATAAATTAGTGTTTCATTCCTCATCATATCATCAATAATTAATGTCATTAGGTTTTGTAAAGTCGAATGTGACTCAGCTATTCCAAAAGACATTCTATTAATGCAAAATTGGCCATGTCTTGTAGAAAATGCTGGTTTAAATTATTTTCTTATAGTTAAATTCTATCTGTAAATAAACTCTTCTTAAAATTCCTAACATACTGCCGTTGGCGCATGATAATTTTTTATTTCCTTCATGTAATAATGTACATTCAATTTTTCAAAAATCAATTTCGAAATAACACTTATTTTTGCATTTGTGCCAAACAGTGAATAAAACTTTTAATTATTTAATATAATTAAAAGGTCTACCATCAACATTATAATAATCTATATCACACACATTTTATAATACATTAACATGAGATTTAAAATTATTATTAAAGTTATTTAAAGTACAATCATTCTTATCATTATTACTCAAAAGTAAAGTTTCAAATTCATTCTGGTTATTAAAATTATTGTTTAAAAATAATATATTATCAAATTCTTGATAGGGGAAAAATCAATATTTGTACTTAAATTATCAAACAAACAATAAGTCAATCATTCATTACATTAAATATTTAAGGACCTTAAAATTTTATCATTGCTTAGGTTTGATTTATCACAGAATGATCGTCATAGTCTTTTGGCTCGTCATCTTATACTGCAGCAACATATATTTATCGTTCTTTTCATTTATCCTATTTGAATTATCACGATATCGACTATAATTTACACAGCAAGAACATCGAATATTTTGGCATTCATGGCGTACTTGATCAATTTCGCGACATGCATAGCATTGAATATTCAAACATGGATCTTAAATTCTATATTGAAAACTGGTTTGAACTCGTAGAAATCTTGAATAAAATTTCTTCTTCCTTGAAATCGATCTTGTGGTTTTTGAAAGTCGTTTTTTATATCAATCTGATTTTTATTCCTAAAATAATTGATTTTTCCATCAATGCTGTATCGGTCATTTTTTAAAACTGCACAAAAGATTTATTTCCGACTGCTGTCACTTGTGACTTCGATTTATCCTCATCCATTTTCTGCAATATCCTTTTGATATATTTATTTGGCGTTGGACCTTTCTGTTCTGATTATCCATCATGTGCCGATGCCTCTTTTGTTAATTTTCCTTTAAATAAATTTTCATTGATTTCATAACGTTTTATTTCACGCGTTTCTTCTTCATTGTAATATTTTTAAAAAAAGATGTCAACTTTGACATTGTTAATTTGTGCTTCAAGATCTTCTCGACACCTTTTTTGATCTTGTTAATATAGGTTTTTGCGTCATCATCTCTCTTACGATATTTGAGTAGATTTTACAGATCCTTAGCTAATTCTTGATTTTCTTCAAAAGCTAATCTCAGCCTTTTAAAATAATCTTCTTCATAAAGAAATATGTCATATTTGTAGCGACAATTTTTATATAAATATATTCGAACAATCAATTTTATTTGGCAGTTGTCCAGTTAAATTATTGAAAAACAGGATTCAATTTTCTCGATAAATTCATCCAGATCATCTCAAATTGAATAAGTTTTCAGCCGTGGGAGAATTCGCATTAATTCCTGAGTTGAAAGCATGGTCACTATGTAAGAAGATTAAAAAAAATGTATCTGAAAATTTAATTAATGAATAGCAGACAATATATGCTGCATGATTGTCTACATCACATCAATCACTGGGATAAAAAATAAGCAATTATGCAATCCGAGGATTCAGACAATCAAAATAATCAATCAAACGTGCAGGCAATCATATACATTAATTATAAGGGTTTACATATTGGGGACAGGGAAATCAATTATCTCAATACAATTACATCACATGTTCCACAATCATGTTTAATTAATTTTAGAAGAGATCCCACATTCATGTGACTTCCGAAAAGAAGTCGCTTCTTAGCTCATTTTTAATTGCCTTTCAAGCTTTGATAGCAATTTTAAGACAATTGTTGAAGGATTCAACATGCTGCATATAGACTACAGTGATTTGATTGACAAAATTATACTTATGCCAAACTGTTCCATGAGGAAATCGTTCATTAGACAAACTATTATAGCTTTTATACACGTCAGTGTGAGTTTTTCTCTTTCCTTAATTATAGGTATTATTGTCGAAGCTTTCTTATCTTTTATCACTTGAGTTGGCATTATCACTAACAAGTGCTACCACAGAACCAATTCTTCAATTAGTTGATGCAAAATTATTGGTGAGAAGATTTCGTGTTGAACCCTCTGTATTAGCAGGTCATCAACTGGGACTTAATTCTAAGCCTGCAATATATCCATTAAAAACAAAGGAAATTGTTCAATTTGCTATTGCTAAAGGTGCAGCTTCTTTCTATAAGGAACAAATATTTGGAGATAGAAGAATGTCCAACTTTATATTGGTAATATTTCAAAGTGAATCTCAATATAATGGATCATACTTAACATCGAGCTCAATTTTCAAAACTTTTGGTGTAACATCGCAAACATTATCAAAATATAGTGATTATAGAGAAACATATACTCAGGATTTCGATAATGATAATTATTGTGCTACATATGTGCAGAGTATAGTGAGAAATATGGGTTATTTGGATAAAAATCTTAATTGCGGTATAACTCTTGGTGATTTTAAAAACAAATATCCATTCTTTACATTTTTTTGGCACCCGATTTTGAGTCAATTACCTCAAAATGGAAATTTACGATTAGATATAAAGTTTGCTAAAGCTACAACTGAACCGGTGCATGTTGTAATATATGGAGTATTTGAAAATGAGGTTAAAATAACTGCAAACAGAACCGTATTGGTTTGAATGGTATAAATGTATAGATAATTTATGATAATTTGTCATGGAGTAAGTTTTCATGCATTATTAATATTATTGATGTAGTTCTGTTCAGGTCTATCAAATTGGAAAACAAATACTAGGACGTGAATTTTTAGGGGTATTTCCTCTTGATAAAATTCCATATTTACGTAATAATCAAGCGAATATGGAATTATTATTATTATGTGTTTAATTAATTAATTAATTTTAACAAAGCCAGAGCTAATGCGTGATTACAAAGACACTGAATAATCATCACATGATTTACACTGCATGATCATGACATGATTCACAAAGTCAGTACATGAGAAGTGCGTGATAAGTAACATGCATACATACCCAAGACTGTATTTAATTTACAAAGAAAACACATACATACTTTTGTTTGTATGTGATCTACAAAGAACACATGCCTAACTACATACATCAAAATCTATCACCTATATGTGTATATTGCAAAAATGTGATTGGCTAAATCCTGAAAATTTGATTCTCTTTATAAACATTGACAATTTCCAAATTTGTCACAATTAATTCAAAAATTTGCAAAATGGAAAATTATAGTATTCTAAGACCGATGGAAACGCTAAATTTTTTATTTTATTATTGTTAATATTTATTATTCATTAATTAAGGTACATTCGATGTTACCGAAAATGATCGAGATCGCGAAGTTATTTTAATCGAGGATTCAGATGATATCGTTAAATTTTAAATTAATTTCGGCTTATTTAATAATAATTATTTTATAAAATAAAGTTATCGTTATCGACGATAGCGAAGATGATGATGTTATCAATGATGATCTGGGTAAATTTTAATTTGATTTTTCTATATAATAAAAACCTTTTAGTAGATTTTGATCATGACGATACCTACATTTCGGAGAATGACAATGATGCCCACATTTCGGGAAATGACGATTTTTCTGAGGATAGCGATAAATTTTAGTTTTTTATTAATTTTATAATATATTATTATTATTTTAATATTATTATTCTAATATTATCATTAACATTTATTATTATTTAATCCATTTGGATTAAATAAAAACAAAATATTAATAATTTATTGAAAACCTAAATTTATGATATTGAAAATTTATATGGAAAACTTATAATTGATGAAAAAGCTATTGAGAAAAAAAATTTAGAAATATTAATTGGAATATTATGACTGAAATTATTTTTCAATAGAAAGTTATCCTTGAAACAACATAAAAATCATATTTCAATAAATTTTCTTTAAATAAATTTTGAAAATGTAGAAACCAAATACTTGATTTTGATTGGCTGTTACTATTTACATATTGATATTGACAACGACACTATTTTTCGATAAACTTAATCGCTAAACTCATGTTCAAAATACTAATAAATTTATCAATATATTAAAATTATTACAGTTTTCTTGAAAATAATTTGAAAAGGTACAAACTATTGTTGGACGCATGGGAAATTTATTTATAGCTTTAGTTCTCACCCTACTGGTGTAACCGTCACCTTGGGTTTCTAGGGACGCTTTCCCGATACGCCGCACGATTTGGAAAACCATTGCGTACCCATGACTGAAATCATGTTGGTACTGTACGCAATAGCCGAATGCTATTCGAGCAGGTGAGCGCTATTATTATTGCTACTCCTCGAAGGACCTTCGTCTTCCCGGTTACTTGCTGCCGATAGAAGGACTTACGCATATTGTCTTATAATCATTCTATCACTGAACCCCTTGCCCCTTACCCTAACTGAATCGAGAATCGTGAGACTTCACCTGGAAATCCCGGTGGTTACGTCCAGTTTTTCCTCAGTGGTCCTAATCATAAATCAGAGAGCAGACAACATATAACAACACTAAGAGAACTTTATTATTACTACTGAAATTGTACATTAATCATATTATAACCACGAGATAACGAACAAGGGAGAGCTATATGTCTATTCACAATTTACAGAGTTCACCTGCCTATTTACATCGAAATCAGTATCCGGATGGTTCAAGAGAGGTGTCGATTGGGTTTGAAGAGTGGATGTTAGTCATCCGCGTCGATGTCAGTCGGCAAGCACCGACGCTTGGCTGGACGGTGGATGAGGAGGATCGACCCGATTGGAGGGTCCAGATTCATTTGATCGATACGGATCTTTGGTCACTACGCTTGTAAGGACAGCGATTTCTCCTATATCCAGACCTAGCTGGTCTAGTGCTTGATTTGCTACCGGCACCTCGTAGTCGTCGTCTACTAGATCAATGTGAAAAGAGCAACTTGGAGAAGGGAATAATGCTATGGGTGCGTAGAGCACGTCAGGATCAAATTCCGGCATTTCAAATTCTTGATACGGAGGTGGGAGATCGTCGATTCTGTATTGAGCACTAGATGGTTCGGCTTCTCTAAGGAGATCAGCCTCAATACGACGACTTTCGCGTCGCCGACGGTTTCGGTTGGGTCGCCGACGGGCTGCTCCTGTACGTGGTTCAACCACGGGGACTTGCGGTGACTCCGTGACTTGAGGAGTGGATGTTGAAGGAGTTGGAATTGCTGTTTCTATAGGTAAGTGTTCCTCCGGAATAATATTTAAATGTCGAGCCCAGACGCTCCCGGGGATGCGGGCTCGCAGCTCGGCATTCGTGAAGATCTGATGGAGCGTCCTGCTCTGCTCTTTGATGAGTACCCATTGACTACGGGATTCTGTGACCAATTCGTCTCGAGCGCGAGACAGCCTGATGATCTTTTGGTGTAGGCCTTTGGCGTCCACGGGGGAGGTCCAGGTGCCTTTCATCCGTTCATATTTGGTTCGGAGAGTTTTGTATTTATCCTCTAATTCCTCTAACCACTGTCGGAGCGCGACTACCGACGGAGAGAGTCGGGGAATTCTGGGAAGATTGTTCAGATCCGTCATTACTAGAGACTACTAATATTAAATAAACTATAATATTTATACTAGTTGTTGCGAGATTTAGTAATGATAAGAGAGTGGATGTCTATTTTACTTATTACTCGGAAAGTTTTAAAAGTTGACAGGATACGTAACTATATCAATTGTCTACAAGGATTTTCGAGGTTAATGACTGGACCTGATTCAATTGTATATTAAGGGAGTTTGCCGACTTTAATAATGATAATAAGGATCACGTGGGTCGTTTAGAAAATTTTGGTTCGAAATGGTCAAGAATATTGCAACCCCTTTTATTACGTCGTGGTATTACTATTGCTAGGCCTCTCGAGGGTGAATGCAAGTTATCAGTTTAACTATGGCTGATCCCCAAGATTTTATTCATAACTTTGGTGATAGTGATAATAATAACGACATTAAAAAATGATATTAAAACAATTTGATTAGTGATTTTAATAATACTAAATTTAATGATGATAGTAACTTCAATAATAATAACTAGTGGTGATTTAATAGCGTTAATCATAATAATTGTTATATTTCCAATTATTGATGATGATGGTTGCAAAAGACTATTCATGGGAGCTATGGGGATTATGCTAGAAATGCAGCTGGCAATCGTAATGATGTTGTGCCCCTAGTAGAGTTTGAATTGTCAGCGTTGATATTCTGCTAGTACCACTCATGGCAGTATGTCGTGTGTTTCTATCAGTCCCTCTGCCTGTTATCAGCACGATTACTGTCGGGATTACTCCACGATTTAAATCAATATCTATGGTGTCGCTGATGAAGTAATCATTTCTATGGGATAGATTACGGTAGTGAGGTGGGATGAGACACACTAATTCGTTTTTGGAATGATGGGATTCACGACCTGCAGTATATGCCGGCGGCGTTAAATTCCGATTAGGTAATACGCATGAACAGTATTTGGTAAGATTATAGTGATTTAGAATGACTTATTTGTTTTCTATTACAGTTTATTGCGGAGATGTAAGAGTAGTATCCGGCCATATTATCGTGCTTTCTAACTCAGCTAGATTAATATTCCCCCACATTTTTATTTCGAGTTTTGAAAAATTCAAATACCAATGAAATCGTTATGTGATTTCCCTTGATTCCCCTTATCTAAATCCGCACTTCCATTATTTAAATCCTACTCGCCCCGGCCACTTTTCAGTAGCCGCTACGAGTTATACAACGATGCCCTGCGTGGAGGTCCTGTGCAATTGCCAGACCCAACTGCGGACTACTAAGGTGTCAACGAGGCGCGACCCACGAGCTCAACTAGGGGACTTAACCCACCAGCCGGCACGAGATCTGTCCCATTGACGACTATTGCCATACTTATAATATGAGATTTTATGGACTCGAAATCGTAAATAATATATATATATATATATATATATAACAATCATTAAATACAAAAAAAACATAAGTAGACATTTAATTGGAGATATTATAAACATTAGAATGCATAATAAGTTAACATATAAAGAAAACTTTACAATCAAAATTCCTTACTCTCGAAAATTTGAATGATTTCAATGAACTTGTGAATGGTTGAATTATAAAAGCATAAGTTAAAATAATGAAATTTGTCACTGTATATATACTATTTTTGTGCCTGTGTGCAACCAATGAGCGATTTTTCGCCATTTTTAGGGCTTTTTAATTATTTTATTAATCTTAAATTATTTTTATTATTTTTTCTACATTTTTTCTCTATTTTTTGATATATAATTTACCTTATGGTTGAATTTTATTTTTTATTATTATTTTCTTATATTATTTTTAGCCCTTTATCCTTTGTTTTCTGGTCACCACTTCTGCCGATGTTTTTTCTAAACCTTCTTTTGCAAGGTTTTGGCAGTTTATTTTATTTTTCATATGTCTCTCTCTGCAGCTGTGGGCTTTTTAATGATTTTAATTAATTATTTGTTTTTATTTAATTTTGATATATTTTTAATTTGTTTTAATTAATATGTTTTAATTAATTTTTAATATCTTCTTGTGGTGCGTGCTTATGTATAGTGACTTATTTCATTACTTTTAGTTTTGTTTTAATTTTTATTACCATTTTTTGTTTAAATTGTGGCTCTGAGCCCAACACTATTTTTTAATAAAACTATTATTAAACTAAAAATAGATGAAAAGTTGACTAGATTTATCGATATATTTATTGTAATTTTTCTTGAAAATAATTTGAAAACGTACAAACTATCTTTCACCGACTACCCCAAAAATTTATGTTTTTTTATTTTTTGTAGCTTTCAAGATAATTTGTTTGATCCGCAATGAATGTTCAGAAAATATCAGGTAATTTTATATATATATATATATATATATATTTGATAAAAAATTTTTAAAAATCCAATAAATTATTCCCAACACTGACCCGGTATCAAAATTTGAATGGGAATGAAAAACAATCGTTTTACTATAATTTTAATATAAAATCTCACAGACCAAACAAATTAATTTTTTCAATATTATTAAAATACAATAAATTTGTTTTAATGATTATAATATTATTTCGAAAAGTGTTTGAAGTAAATCTGATAAATCAAAATTCCAAAACAAATAAGCAAACACAATTTAAACAAAATTAAATGGGTAAATAATTTGTATTTATTTACGCAAATAACCGGGCAAATGGAACTCCTTGAAATTTGTATAAATAGGCAATTCAATGCGAAATAAACAAAATAAAAAATGTTTAAATTGGCTTTATTTCTTGTGGTATTCGTCGCCGTCATTGAGGAGGGATATTCTCTCAATTTCAAATCCATTCAATGCCTTGCCAAATCCGCATCATGTGCCAAAGATTGCCCAAAATTGAATTCAGATTGCTTTGTCAAATGCGGAGAAGTCTATAAGAAATGTAAACAAGATGGAAAAGAAACTGAAAAAGAGAAAGAAAAAGAGTGAATAACAGTAAAAAAAAATAAAAAATTAAAACAAAACAAAATATTTTAAATATTTAAAAGCAATTGTTTTAACAAATACATTTTAATTGTGAGCTAATTCATTTTTTGTTGAAATAATTTATGTTTCAATAAACAAGTTAGAAACAATAATAAAATTAAAACAAAGCAAAATTTTTCAATTGGAATATTTCAGAATCATTTTGTTTAAACAAATACATCGAGTTTAAAAATTTGTCATTTTTGTACAAAATCTTTCAAGTTTTGACGGGTTTAATCCGTAAATTGGTAATTTACCGATAATAGACATGAAATATTAAATTAAATTTGCACATTATTCACTTGGTATATTTTATTTTTATTAAATAATATTTATTACATGACATAATATTTTAAAAATTAAATATATATATATTTATATACATACTGAAAGAACTTTTTCAAATAATCAACTCTGATTGCTTTTCATTTTCCGATGACAAAAAGAATTTTTTATTGTTTGACTAGGAATCAGATGTTTTATTGATATTCAAATAAAATTATTATAATGACAGAATTGATATTAATGGTCATATAATAAAAAATAAAAGACAGAATTTAGAAAAAAATCAAATTTGTTAAATAAGAAAAACTTAAAAAAAGACCAAAATCTTGAAAAATTGTAATTGCTTTGTGATTGGTCGACATAAGCACGCATTTACTATATGCAGCACTCGATTTCATTATTTTGAACACATGTAAATTTTTTATTTAATTATTTATTTCATTCAATTAAATTGTAAGCTTAGTTTTATTTTTAATAAATTTTGGATAACTGTTATGTTTATTTAACAATCATTTAACCTATATTCATTATGTTTTGGATGTTCGCATCAGGTCACCTATTAAACTGATATATCTTATGTTAGCATGACTGAGCGCCGAAACATTAGCTCGCTCACACCGTTAACAGATCTAGGTACAGCGCCAAAAAGGAATGCTCAGTTGCTTTGGCAGACGCCAGACGTTCAGGTTACGGAGAACTAAACGTATCTTAGTCGAACATCGGAAGCTGATATGTGTGTGGAAACGCCACGTCGATACACCTCACTTTAAAATGAAATGGAATTGTAAAGATTAAGGGGTTTTATACATCAAAAGAATTTTTTTCGATTTAAAAATCTATTGTAGTTGAGATATTCAGTGAAAATATATTCCATCAAACATGATGTCAAAGATGGCAACGCGGGATTTTACGACGATGAAATTGATAGTAGAAAAGCAAGGAGAGAGTAACTGATATGAACTTGTTTTTTAATTCAGATTTCACATTAATATTAATAACAACATAGATTATTGAAAGACAATAAAATAGTTTTTTACGACAGGATACAACAAAATGTGACCTAAATACAATAAATGGCGGAAGCGAGTACACGGGGAGTTGCATCAGATTATCCATGTATAACGTTGATTTCATTGAATGGATTGTACATATCATTGAAAGCGACCCAATAATGACTGCCTGGCATCAGTAGGGTACCGACGAGCATCGTAATGAAAACCCGGAACTGAACTTATATCAGTTAAAATAGGTTATTAAACGAGCTAGAAATAATTTTTATCGGCACATCAGGACAGTATAAACAGACAAATAAAATAAACCAATCTTCACACTTTAGTAATAACCGGGAAGATCCACCAATAACTGGTCTCATCTGAAATGATTTGCTAAGCAGTACAATAAACAGACTTGATATGATGTAAATAAACGTCACAGGCCACGCGGGGAAAAGGTCAAATGACGTCATCGATAATTTTTGTTTAAAATGAAGTCGCCATTTTGAATTTTTTGTTCTAATGAAGTGGTCATTTTTGTTTTAATAAAGTCACCATTTTGAATTTTTGTTTTAATAAATTTATCATTTTGTATTTTTGTTTTAATGAAGTGTTCACCATTTTTTTGAAATTTTTGTCTAACTGGTCCGATTTTAGTAAAACAACCTCATTTGTTTGGTTATTTTTGGACGAAAAAGGCGATTCTGAGCTCAAAACCCATGATTTTAGGGTTCTTTTGATGGCTTTGTTGTTGGACGAGAGTAAGTATTTAGAAGCTTTCTGTGCCCACACACCATTGCATAGTAAAAATATGAATGGGGTTCGCGACGGATTTAATTACATAATGACGTATTGACCCTTAAAGTGAGGTCAAAGTGTTTGGTATAATCATGGTTTTCGTTATAACATCACAATAGCTATATCATCGAAGCATGATGTCAATTTAACTGTGTGATGTTACGTGAATAATTATACCTGGTGCGTCATGGTCATACTTTGAAAAGAGGCATTACCGGTAGTTAGCTACCCACGCATACATGCAGTGGTATACGCGAACTGGATATATTTCTAAGTCATAAACTCTGATTATTGTGATGTTTACTTATAATAGAATTTTGTAGAAGCCTCCTAATAGGTTGGATTACAGACACCCACCACGATAACTTTCATACAAAACTCTATATATTATTAAATTAAAAACTTTTTAAAGTTTTAAAAATTAAATTAAGGGTTAAAAACGCTCCAACCCTAATATATTTACACATAAAACATAAATACAATTGATTAGACTCTGGAACTCTTAATTATATTAACTTTTTTAAATATATTTCATTTAAAAACACTATTTAATTAAATTTGTTTAAATAATTAATTTAACTTAAGCGCCAATTATTTAAAATAAATTCAAAAAATAAATCATTAATAATTTAAAACTTATTAAAAAATTAATTTAACTTATTTACAAATTTATTAGTTAAGATCTTTTTACATCAAATTTTTAATAATATACTTAAAAAATACTTAAAATTTAATTTATAAAATATTTAACTTTTAAAATTAAAAACTTTATTTATTTACCTTTAACATGTTTCTAATAAATACTTTTATTTATAAATAAAATTCCTAAATAAAAACTTAACAATATAAAAAGTACCTGTAATTCATAAAATAGAATTTAAATCTAAATATTTTGAAAAAATTAAAATACGTTTTGAATCCATTAAATTTCTAAAAGTCCTAAATAAAAATATCAACTAAAATAATAATTAAAATAATTTACGTAATGGTAAAAATTTCAAGTATTTCTAAAAAAAAATTATCAAATTGAAATAGTAAAACAAAAAGTTTTCCTTTAAAATTTAAAGTAAAACTTTTTCTTTTACTATTTCAGTTTAATAATACAAACCAAATGATGTCTCTGTTCGAAAGTACGTATGCTTCCGATCAACTTGTATCGAAAAAAACATTGCCAAATTTCTCATTAAAAATTTCAAGTTAATTCGTTTTATCGTTCTTTTCTTGTCTGTTTATATTTTGCATTAAAATTTGTATATGAAATCTTTACTTTTTTTAAAATTTTATATTTTTTTATTCTAATGTGTATTATAAATAAAGTTTTGTAAATTATTAATAAGTGTTACTTTAAATAAATTTAAAATTTATATTGGCCCATTGATTAAAAAGATTGCTCAATCCTGTTTTAAATAATTTATTAATATAACTAATTTAATTTTTATTTTCACTTTAAAATATAATTTAATGAAAAATAATGGTTTAGATTTCTAATTTGATTAAAAATTTGTTTTATAAAATTTCTTTAGGTTTATAGTTTAAATTTGTAATTTAATTTTTGTAATTTGGGTTTCTAACATAAATTTCAAGTTCAACTTTTACTTTAACTTTTACATTTTAATTTAAATATACATATATAAAACAAATAAATAAGAAAAACTCTATGTATACAAAGATTTATAAAATAAAACATCTAAAATTCTAGCTAAATTCTAGCACTGTTAACTTTCCAAATATTGCTCATAACATTATTCGAACCAATCTTATATCCTTGTATAGAAATAAATCAGCTTTTATTATCTTTGAATTGAATATCTTCAATTGCATCGAAGAATCTTGTTTGACGGTTGTTGATAATTATGTTTTCTGTGCAGGGTTATTTCTTGCTGATTCTATTTCAAATCTTATTGATTGAAGAACTATCTTCCTTAGTCATAGTTCCGAATAGATTTGAATATTTTCCTGTTCTCAGCTTGACTAGATTGAGAACAAGTGTTCAATTTCATTCAACAGGAAAAAAATTTGATGATTGAAATATATCTGAGGTTTAATTTCAATATTTTTCATTTGATTTTTCACTGATTTATCTTCACCGGTTATTTTAGCTTGTGAACTGGTTTGTTTGTAAATAGATTACATGTTTGAAGTTATGAAGATGTATTTTGTATTGCAAATTTTATACTAGTTAAAGAGTGTATGCAGCCAATCGGAAATAAACAAAGGGTATAAAATGAGCCAATCATAATTATACATTTGGAATGCATCTGATCTGCAATCAAATCAAGGTTCATAAAAAGTTCAAGAACTCTTTGATTATTGATTTTATTTTCACGGATAATCTGATCGACAAAGTCATGATAATTATCATTTTTTCTCTATTATAAATAATTTAACACTTGAAAATATGTTGACATACATGAAATTATATTTTGTATACCTTAAAGCCGGAAATATTTCAGGTTCATAAACACAATGAATTTTATTCGAATAATTTGAATAAACTGACAAGGAAACCGATGTCTGCAGTTACTGTAATTGATTGAATTTCTAGGTTATGAACTTTGAATGGAAAATCTTCTAACCTGAGAGGTTCCTTACAACACACTTACCCGACTAGAAAAATATAATCGGATATTTGCCGCTTCGATTTACAATTTGTTGCGGTTTACCAGATGGGAAACTCATGTGAGTTACTAAACATCTTTGGAATAGGAGAAAATATAACAGATTACTTGAATAAATTTATTCTTGAAAAAACCATTATATTTAAGAAAACTCATACTCTCTTTCGCTTTGCAATGTTCCCTGATAACCCTAAACATTACGCTACAACTTTCATACTATTTTTAGAAAAATTTATTTCTAGAAATGTTGTCAAAAGAGATAAAGTAATTGAAAAGCTTGTAAATATGCAATCCGAGATGTGCATGAAGTTTTAGTAAATTTGAATTTAATAAATTGTAAGATTACCGAAAACATTTTAACAAAATTTTTCAGCAATTTGAATTTATTTGAAAATTTCATTTTTTAAATAATACAATGAGCACAGCAATACTGGATGATTGCACTCAATACTTAAATGAATTTTTAAATATTGAAAATTTAATGAAACAAAAATTGTATTTGCCATTATTAAGGATTATAAAGGATTATTAAGGATTATAGACATTATAAAGGATTCGATTAAAAATTTAACTGATAATAAAACAAATGTAAAGCTAAAATTTGATCAACGCATACTTTTGATAAATGAGAATTTGTTGACTTTACAAAACGCAAGTGTAAATGAAATCATTAACTTTATTATTAATGAAATAAGTATTCATAAAGAAACAAGTGTAACTAAAATCAGTAGACCATTAGGAAATAAAATCAGTAAAGTTCCACCACTTAAAACTAACTTAAAATTATCATAATTTATTGAAATATAAAAACGACGGTATACAAAATTTTTATTAACGATGAAATAAACGATAGGATAACAATAAAAGATCACATTAGTAATTTTAGCCATCAAGATTTGCTAATTAAAAGTAATGATAATGTTTTAAAATTTGGTCTAAAATCTCAAAATACTTTTTTAGTTCAACCAATTTTAGATAAAGAGGTTATTTTGAACTGAAAAGAGCTGATAATACATCTCCTGGAATTGATGGGAGTAAATATAACGATATTGCAATTCTTGACCCAGAAAGTAAATTGTTGACTCTTCCTTATAACAAAACCATTACGGAAATCATTATCTGTGGTTTATAAAATATTTGCGTCAATATTTTTTGTTTAACTCCTAAAACCGTTGTTAAATTGAAACAATATACTTTATATCGGAGAAAAGGGGGTTCTGTGCATGATGGTTGGGTAGAACACAATTCTGTACTTTCATCTTGTCTTGAGCACTCGAAATATACTAAAGATACGCCTATCGTAATTGCATTTCTTGATATCAAAGATTTTGGCAGTGTACCCCATGATGTAGAATATTTTATGATACATTGGAGTTGGTGAAAAATTCACAAACACTTTGAAACTTCTATATACTGAAACTAGTTCATACTATACTTGTGGTCCAATTGTTACTCGGAATATTCCTATAAAGCAGGGTGTAAAACAATCATATCCTCTTTCTATGATTTTCTTTGACATTGCAATCAATCCTGTTCTTCAAGCTGTTACTATTTCTAAAATAAAACCTTTAAAAATTGGAGAATTTTCAATCCAAGTTCTTGATTATGCTGATGATATCGCTTTTATTGCTAATAATACTCATGATTTACAAAATATTTTAAACATTGTTTTTGATGTAGCTTGTAAAATTGGGTGTGAATATGGACCTGAAAAGTATGCTTATATTCAATTTCGACACGATTAGTGAAATTTCAGTTAATAATATAAAAATAAAGAAATTATTGAATAAAGAATTTTATCAATATCTTGGAGTTCCAATAGGTGAGCAACCTAACCAATGTCCTTATGAAATCTTGAATAAGGTTGGCAGTTATACCAAAAAGCTAGTGGATTCCGATTTGTGCGGTTGGCAAAGGTTGGAAGAATATAAGACCATTCTTCACTCTCGCCAAACCTTCCCATTTAGAACGAGAGAAATTAAAATTAGTGCTCTTTCTGTAAACGTATTTAATCATATTACAAAAATTCGTAGTCGTTTAAGAAAAATGATGAGTTTGCCTTACAATTCTGAAATCAGTTACTTTTATAACTCGATTGAAAATGGAGGTGACCTTTTGGATGAATATCACACGCAACTCTAAGCCACTTTTTCAGACTTTTTGAAATCGAAAATTTTATCTCTGTCGTTCAAACTCCTCGATTAGCTGATTCCAAGCAGAAGAGAAAAAAAATGCTAGTGAATGATTTTGATAAGCCTACGACTTAGTCATAGACGTAGTTATAGGCGTGTTAAACGGTGATTGATGGGAATCAACGGGGATCGGTTCGGATCAATGCGGATCGGTGTGTATGTGTGTTTGTGGATTTAAGTTCAAGAATATTTACCAAAATATTCCATATTGTGTTTGTGGAATGTTCTAGAACATTAAGTAATAAAGGTGTGTGAAAGGTGTTAGAATGTTTGTGTGTGGAAGGTTCTAGGACATTAGGTAATCAATGTGTGTTGGTCCACATGACATCATAAATGTGTGTCCCCGGGTTGTAACTAACCAATGTCCGAGTGATATAATCGTGTCATCACCTAGTAACAGTGGACAAAGGTCAATCTCGGGGTAGAAACTGAGTGGACAGAGGTCAGATTTTGCATAATGTTACATAACATTACGTTACCTAGGGGTTGTATCTGGCGGCCTCACATCCTACTACTTACGATCATTCTTTTTGTTCTAACATATTTTTCCTGTTTCATTTGTTCACATCTGATAAATAATAAATTTTGATGATAATAATTATATATAAACATTTGAGTATGGATTGGGTAGTTATTTCTATGTATATGAGTAGTGAGACCTTCCACCTAGAACAAAGACATTAAGACTCATCACATGCCAGAGAATATTCTGATTCGGATTTTTTGTCTGCAATTTGCTGGTTAGTTATATCGGTGGCCACCTTCACAATTCTTTCTTTTCCAGTTTTTTTGATGGCAGTGGCATGTCTTTTAATAATTTCACTTTTGTTTTGAAAATCATTAAAAAGATGATCAGATATGTTAATAAAACATTATTTCAAGTATTCTCCACCTGAAAAGGTTTTCCACGACGATCAATTTCTTGGGCAGCCACAAATGATGTTAACCATGAAGCAAATGTATTCTAACTTTTGCACTACTTTGAACTGTGGCTCAAGAGCAACTTTATTTCTGGAATGACCCTCTGGATATTTTTTTGCAAATGCCTCTCCAAATGAAATTTCTTATTTTGAGAAAGTTTTTATTTGCAAATAAGACATTGTGGGAGTCAATTAAGTAAGTCATTTTTACTCCACTCCCTTTAAAATTCTCTATTTTCATCTTCAACTTTTCTCTTTTTGCCATTGGTTTTGGCATTTTGATGTTTAAACATAAGTTTGATATTTTTTCGTCACTGATATTTTTTTATTTACGATTAATTTGAAGTTTCTGGTGAAAACTCAGTTGCACTTTGATAAATAATTCACTATTAATTAACTTCCTTGAAATTATTATTTTACTATATCTTTATGTTAAAATTATTCAATTTAATTTAATTAAGTATTAATTATAAAAGTAATCTATTTTCAAGAATATTTTTATTTTTTATCAAAACTAAAAAACATCTTTAACTAAACCTATATCAGAAAAATACCCAAGGCGAGATGATAAAGCTCAAGGAGCCGCAGGTTAATGACCCTTTTCCTGCAGCATATATAAATAACATTTTTATCCAAAACAATTTCAAATATGAAAAAAAATCACTTTTGGCTGCATTTTTAAGCATGTCATTTCGTAAATTTGAAATTATAATCCGACAATTTTGTAATGAACAAAGTTCTGTAAAAAACACTACAATAAAGATTTCGTAATTCTGACCCGGTATCAAAATTGAATGGAAATGAAAAGGAATCGTTTAACTATAATTTCAATATAAAATCTCACAGACCAAACAATTTAATTCTTTCATTATTATTAAAATACAATAAATTTGTTTTAATGAGTAGAATATTACTTCGAAAAGTGTTTGGAGTAAATCTGATAAATCAAAATTCCAAAACAAATAAGCAAACACAATTTAAACAAAATTAAATGGGTAAATAATTTGTATTTATTTACGCAAATATCCGGGCAAATGGAACTCCTTGAAATTTGTATAAATAGGCAATTCAATGCGAAATAAACAAAATAAAAAATGTTTAAATTGGCTTTATTTCTTGTGGTATTCGTCGCCGTCATTGAGGAGGGATATTCTCTCAATTTCAAATCCATTCAATGCCTTGCCAAATCCGCATCATGTGCCAAAGATTGCCCAAAATTGAATTCAGATTGCTTTGTCAAATGCGGAGAAGTCTATAAGAAATGTAAACAAGATGGAAAAGAAACTGAAAAAGAGAAAGAAAAAGAGTGAATAACAGTAAAAAAAATAAAATTAAAACAAAACAAAAATATTTTAAATATTTAAAAGCAATTGTTTTAACAAATACATTTTAAATGTGAGCTAATTCATTTTTTGTTGAAATAATTTATGTTTCAATAAAATAAAAATATAGATATGCATTAGCAGCCAGTTTTTCTTAAAACTAATGTAAATTTATTATCCAATCATGTTCATTAAACATATCTTTGAAAAATAAAATTTTACAATAAACGAGCCTCACTTTGAAAACTAGCAACTAAAATAATCTAATCGAAATATGTTTTTACATGATATTTTAATAATTAATCTGAATAAATGTAATTATTTGACAATTGATAAACAGTATAATTACGATATTTTATTAAAAAAATAACGCTTATTTTAAATATTATTTACGAGGTTTTCTGAATTCAAAAAATCTTGTTTATTTAAAAATTATGAGATATCATATACAAAATTATCTTATACTATATTCCAACAGGTTCACTCTCATTATCAGGTAAATTAAAAACAATATGTATTTTAAATTGCTGATTGAAACAAAATTATCAAAAATTTAATTAAAAATTACAAATTAAATTTTATTAGCACTTGAAGAATTAAAAATAAAAATACTTTTTAGTACAAATACAAACACAAAATTGTGACTTGTAACCATTCATATGTATGTGGCATTGTATCTATGATTTTTATATTCATAACCAAAAGGATTTACAATTCAGTAATAAACACAAATTACAAACGAAAATGCTGAGAAACGATAAATTCTTAAATACATAGACACTTATTCAAAATCTTTGTAGTAATCATATGCCACTTCAAAAAAGACAATACAAAACAAACACAAAATTGTGTTTACTCAGCGATTAACGGAGACCAATAAATAAAGTTCTTGTAAATGAGAAATCTCAGCTTCAGCATCGACACCAGAATCACCTTGCAAAAAATATTTACTTTAGAACATTGAAGAACCGCAAGAACCACATGTTTTTACTCATCACAGTCAACTCGTTAAATAACTGCTGTGTGAATAATATATGATTTTCTATTTGACTTTTTTTTTCAGCACTCCTAAGGTCTCTCGTCGTAACTGGTGTATTATGTTGTTGCAAAAATAATTACTAATTTTAAGAGGATAATTTAAATTAAAATAACTTGATCGGCATTTACCTTTATTAACAGAAGTAATAGCACATTTGAAACTTTAATACAAGTTTTACAATTCAGATTAAGTAAAACTCTAGACTTTTATTCCCGAAATGTTTATGGAAGAATTTTTTACAGCATCTAGTGAAAAAGTTATCTAAGTGTTAGAAAATGTGATTGGCGAAAAATCCGATAAGTGAGTGGCGCGTGAAGAATCTTATAATCCAGTTCGTTTAGTTTCTGTAGTGTTGATGCTAAGACATATGGAGGAGGGTTATCTTTTAAAAGAACTCAGGGGCTATCCATAAATGACTTCACACGATTTTGGCCGATTTTTTACCACGTAACTCCTTTTCATCACACGCGGTAGAACCCTTCTCAGATATGACGTCTTAAATTTCTGATCGTCCACCTAAAAACCCGTGTTTCAAATTTGAAAATGAAGATGTTTAAAATCACTATATTGACTTGTTGATATGTATTTAGTGTAATGCTGCACTCTAATATCGTATGAGAAAAAAATGTATTAAAAACGAGGCACTGGGAAGCTGAAATTAGTATAAAATTCTGTTGAAAAAAATACAAAATTTAAGATGTTACGTCACAGTTATTAAACACCCCTTAGTCACATATCGTCATAAATGTGTGACCTCCCTCCCCTAGGTGCGTGACATCATTTACAGATGGCTTCAAGGTCCTTCTTTTAATGAATCATGTATGCAAACGAAATGATTTCTGATGTATTCCGTTTATTTATCAACAGCATTTTTTAATAGTAATAGTTTTGCTTGGATTTTGGAAATCGGTCGAGTCTCAGATGCCAAAACCGTTGTCGATATTTCTTTATCATGCAATGTAATTGATCGTTGTCAATATCAAATTTACGTTCCAAGCTTTAGCCACCTTCGAGACTGATATACCCGCTTTGGAATTTTAACGAATGATACGCTATGAAGTGATTTCAAACCACCATGCTTTGATATTTCTAATTGGTGCTACGAGATTACCCCCCCGCACACACACACACTCCCCTTGATGAATATTACTTTCACGAAACTGTTAACGAGATCAAAGGTCAGAATATAGTGAAATCTAATGTTATGAACTACGATGCGAGATGACTTGCATTATAGTGATGCTTGTAAAAAGGTTTGACAGTCTTGTGACACATCACACTAAAGCAAGATGGTTTTGGAGGTTACAATCAGTGAAAAAGGATTGACGATCTAATTGTCAATAAAAATAAACCGTTTAAGTGTTCCGTAATTATCAACTAAATCACAGTCCCTACATTTTGACATACTTTCTTAAATGTCGGTATTTTTAAAATATTTTTGGATGAATTAACTTAAAATGTAATTCTCTATAACATAGCACATAAAAGGTTTTTATCATTCTTGTAATTTGACAAAACAGGCAAGTAGTGAGATGCGTGCTTATTGGGTCACAAGGAATTACTCATCACCGAAGTGATTAGTCATTGATCGAATTGAAGATGAGTAAGGATACAAGATGATATGGAGCATCCATTAAGAGTACGTCCCATAAGGTTCTTCAATAAGAGGATATATTAGGCTCTTGAAAGGCGCGTAAAGGGACAAGTGAGGAGTGAAAAATTGCTTTTTTTTGAGGACATCCTTAATTGATACTTATTGATAAACTCATGGTGTTTATTCTGTAATGGTTCAAAGTGGTGAAGTCCGTAATTGGGATGAGTCATCACCTTTCGAAAACCTTTCAAAGTCCATTTATTAATGAAGATTTTCAAAATGTTTTCTTAGATAGTAGTATAGAATTATAGTAGTAAAGAATTTTCTGATTTTTCAAAAAATCAAATAAAATTTTTTAAGGAGATTTAAAAAATAAGACTAAATCAGAACTCGGAACTTATTAAAAAAAATTTTAAATCAGAACACTTTGTAACCGATTTTTAGGGAGTCAGAGAATTTGAAAATTGAAACAACAAATATTGATTGTTTATTACGTAATTTTGTCAAATTGCTCGCTGTTAAGTAATATTCAGGTAAAAATATTTATTTTTCTTTTGTTGGATTTATATTTATTTTTTCCAATGTCCTTGTAGCATTTTGTGGAAATCGGATTATGTTTTGTGGTATCTTTCTCTTCGGAACATCGATTGAATATCCTTTGTTTTCATTATTTATAACATTCCCTTTCTGTAAGTGCTGCTGATCTTTGGTGCATAAATAGTTCTTAGCGGGTTGTTTTTTTGAAGATTGATAGACCGGACATATTCCGGGTATTCAGTTTTTCACCTTTTGTATTCATAATTTACTTGGATTAGGATTTATTTTTTCATGTCCTCACTGTCGGGCCAATGCAGAAATTTAATTTTTTATTCAAATTTTATTGCTTTTTAATAATAAAAATAATAATTTTAACTAATATGTTTGACATTATTTATATTTTTAAACAAATATCATTGCAAAATAAGTCTAAATAGTTTACTCATTTTGAAATACATATATTTTAATCGATTAGAGATGTGCATAAAAATAATTTCATAGAAATTTTGATTTAAAGATGCACAAACAAATATAATCGATTATTATTAAATATAATAAGGAGGATATAATCAATTCTCGTAAGCATCGGCATAACAAATGGGACATTTATCCTCTCCGTCCGGTATCTCAGAATCGCAATAGACACATTTCGCGTGCCTCTTAAATTTCGGAGTTTCATCAGTTTTCAAATATATATGCGATGAAGTTTTAATTTTGTTCAAGTTACAATATTTGCATTTTGAGTTACAATCTTCATTAATTTTCAAACAATTTTGATTTTGGCATATCCAATAACCAGGAATTACTTTAAACTAGAAGAGTTTTATTATTATTATTATTATTATTATTATTATTATTATTATTATTATTATTATTATTGTTATTATTATTATTATTATTATTATATTTATTATTATTATTATTATTATTATTATTTATTATTATTTTTATTATTATTAACAACTGTGATTCCTTGGTAGCAGCATAAATTAAAATATCAGATAAGTGAATTATAAAATAATCCCTTATTGCGAAGTAATAATTATATTGTTGAAGAATTTCGATTATTTAATAATCGAAGGTTTTTTCAACATAATTAATACTTTGCGGCAAGGGATTTTTTTATTACCGTGGTTTTCCTATTATAAGCGGTATCCCGAATATAAGAGATCAGAATAGTAGCTGGGGGGACAAATGCCTCGGGCGCCAGACCATGGGAGCACCAAAATGGGGTTTGTTATAAATTTTAATTTCATTGCTCTATTCTACTTCTGGGACACAATTATGGGTAAAATCGACCGTGTTCAGAAGCGGCTTCAGGATCCAACTATAAATTTCAAAAATGCTGCAGCTGATCCGGAATCACTGAAAATAAATCTTGCAGAAATTCGTCAAGCCTGCGCCAATTCTGTAAAAAAACCGTAAACCAGATGCATAATACGGGGAGTTGAAGTTGAAAGCGGACAAGACGAAGATGACAAGATGCTGGTTTGTCGACAGAGGAGGAATAAATCCGTGTTATGAAATGCGTTCTAGATAGACTTCGACAAGAAATGTCGATATGATTTTCGTGGCTGAACGATCTTAACTTGAAATTTGGATTTTTACTAGATGTAAAAACTTTATTTAATAACGAAGATCAAAATAATAATTCATTAAGACAACACTGTAGAGATCTTGGAAATTTTTATGATACTGATATCCACGGGGACGAACTTTGCACTGAAATTTGTGATTGCCAAATGTTACTTTGAGTAAGAGATGATGCTTTACTAGCAACTCCATTGGATCTTTTGTCTTTCATTATTTCTTATTGTGAGGACGTTTTTCCAAACCTGCGAATTGCACTGCAAATCCTAATAACAATTTCAGTTTGAATCGCTAGCTGTGAGCGTTATTTGAGCAAATTGAAGTTGATTTTATCCTATTTGCATGCATCGATAGGACAAGATCGTCTTAGTGACCTTGCACTTCTCAATATCGAACAAAACGAAATGGAAAAGTGTGATTTTGATGCAGTTATTGATAAGTTTGCCACAGTCAAATCCAGGAAAATAAACCTGATATGAATACACAACGTATGTATACGGTTATTGATATAATACAAATTAATATAGTATTTCGTTTGTACTACTTCTTTCTTAACTAATCACGTGTTTCGTCTGCATTAGTTTCTTCTTCACTTAGTTCATCGAACAACTCCTAATTTTCCAGTGAGGGTGGCTCAAAAAATAAATCATGTCCCCGGGCGCCAAACACACTAGCTACGACTCTGTAAGGTGTAGTAAACATAAATACCATATAAATAAAAACTATAAATATGCAATTATTATACATGCATACATATCAATAAAGAATTTATTAAATCATCTTTCAAATTTTCAAAGGCTTTTAAATGAATATAATTCTGTTACTGTGTTTGAATAAAATGCCTGTATCTTTTTTAAACATTTGAAATATTATAATATTAAATATATAATGATTTTTTAAGTAATCGGTAAAAAAACAAACCTCTAAATATAAGAGGTGCCCTATTTTTGGTCGGAAAATAATATTAGAGGCCGCTTATAATGGAAAAAACATGGTATTAACTTATATGATTATTATTATTTGATCACAAAATTAAATGTTCAAATTGCAGATGATCTTTTCAACTGGGAAAAGTCCATCATCTTTCATTTTAATGTTGGCTTTAGCTGCTGTAATAACTGATGCTATCTTTAGTTGGGAGAAAAATTCTCTTAAGTTTAAAACGACACTATTCGCATAATGTTTGCTTTCAGAACTCAAAGGTGTTCATAACCAAATTTATCAGATTTTTCATTTTTTTATAAATGTTTTAATTACAAATAATAATATAAAGTTTATAATATTTATATTAAAACTATGATACAGCCTTTTATTTTATTTTATTTATAAATTAAATAAGTAAGGTTTAAAAAAATGCTATTGGTATGAAAATACCAAATTTTTGTAGAATTTGCAATGTTATTTATTGCACATTCTTTCATCATACTAATACGATTTTGAGAGACACCCAAATTAATTAAAAAATCAAATATTTTTGTCTCAATTGATCCAAGAGACCCAAAAATGCAGATGAACAGTTCAATTTTGTAGTCTAGTTTTACCCTTTGTATTTCAGGTCGAAGCATATTATATTTCTCCAGGTCTAATTTATCGACCAATTCAAAATTAGAAACTGAGCTTATTGGAAATTTTCTCAGTATTTGCAATGAGAAGATCAACGCGCTCATTTGAAATTGGAACAAGAGAACACACATTATCGACGATAACTAGAAATTCAGTATTTTTGAGATCATTTTTGACTTTCTCTAAGCAAGAATTGTGTCGATCGTTGCTAATGATTCATTTATTTTACAAGTTTGAAGAGCATTCGCAATATTTCCCCTTTATATTTATACTTTCAGTAGAGGCAGTCTTTACAGTTTTTATATGGTTTTGCAAAAGTCGAGTGTACAAATTCGAATTTCGTCAAATCACTTCAGAAAACGAGTTTGTTGATTGCTGTTATTTCACATTTCCCATCTTTCAAGAAATGAATCTTAAAGAGCTGAGTGAATAATCATTGACAAATAATTTTGTAATGTTGGTAATAGTATCCGTGTGCCAGTTAAAGTAGTCGATAGATGAATAGAGGGTTTACTTTGAAAGATTCAAACAATATCTTAACATTATGTACTCTATTAAAATAATATATTGAAGGTGTTTGTTGCTCTTCATTCTATTTACCCAATCTAAACCTTGATTGAGAATTGGATTTCTAATTCCAATATAAGGACTGGACACTGATAGAAATGAGAAATGTTTTTCGAGTATGTAAGCAAACGGAAGAAATGAACAATCGTTTGTTTATAATATTCGTTGAAGAGATCTGTACAGCCACCTAAACCATTTTCCGTACTATTATAAAAATAAGTAATCTCGAAATATTTTGGTAAGTTCAGAATCGTCCTCTAATGACTCCTCACTAGACTGGTATTATTGACATTTATCTTCAAATTTTTCTGAGGATCAGAAAGTGAACTTGTTTTTATTTTTCTAGCCCTAAATGGAAAGATTAGGCGATAATGTAATAAGATCTTGTAGATTTTCAGTTTTTACCAACTAAAAAGATCAGAGTTTGCAATTTACTTACTGTCTTCAACAAGTTGAGATACAATTTCAGAGACTTTGATACTTATTATCACCTATTGGCACTCCAAGTTATTGATCTAATTCATTTTATGCAATTATTTTAATGAATTCGTTGTTTGCAAAAACAGTCGCAACTTTTGGATATATGAACACTTTTAATGGCGAAAATCAAATCCTATTTCATTGGTAGTTTTGACAAAAACTTTCGATTAATTTTTGTAAGTCATTTGAATTATTGGCGATTAGAAAAATGTTATCTGCATAAGCCAGCAGCTGTACCTATCACAAATGAGGTAATGTTTGTCAAGTTTATCGCTTAATTCATCGGGTTAATTGCTATAGCAAAGAGTATCGATATAGGACAATCTTGATTGACACCCTTTTTTATTGGAATGTCTGATGTCTGAAATTTATAATCAAATGAGCTCGTGCCAGTATATAGTAATTTTAGGATGTTTACAAATTTCTCTCCAACGTTCATATGTCTCAAAAGTGTCCATATATAATCATGTGTCCATATATAATCATGTGTCCATATATAATCTTTGATGTCAATCTAGGCAATAGTTATATATATATATATATATATATGCATTGGATTGTCATTGTGATTCTCAAGAGATCAGTCAATTTCATTATCTGAAAACCACGTTTCAGGATCCCGATAAGTGATAGTTATTTTAAATGTGTTCTCCGCATCAGTCTCAGTGGATGAAATGACAGACGCATGAGCTGATGCAGTCCCACATCTTCATTTTGTCTTTAATGATTGATTCTTCGAAGTTATATTTTTTGATTTTGGTACAGATTTCTTTGAAAGATTTGCTACAGTATTTTGAGTATATAAACTGGTTTCATTCGATGTTGATTGTACAAATAAAATTACATCAAACAGGAAGTTTTCACAAACGCTGACATTTGTTCCTTCTGGCATTCCTCTCGAATTATTTTTGCAATTCATATGGTTGACATCTTCAATAACAATAATTGTCAATGTTTTCAGTTGGTTGATCAAAGTCGCAATATTGTCCCAATATTTCACATTCACTTTCATTGCTCATGATTGACTTGAGCTTTGTAATTACAACTATTTGTTGGCCCATTTCTGGGGTGCAATATTTATTGTTTTCTAAAAGCTGGAATCTTATGTCTTTCATCAAAAAGTTCTTTGAATCTCGCATCAAGAAATAAATAAATCGTTTTGACTTAACTCCATGTGTTATCAAATAATTTTTCATCATTAATAGTCTTCATTAATTTAGTGATGCAATTTAAATTTTATGATTTACTAAGAAATTATTCATCAACAAGGTTAAAGGAACTATTAATACAAAACATTATTTCAGGAGAAATTACGTTGTGCATTTTATAAATCTCACTAGAAAGTTTCCCTTGCTTATGTGAGGATAATTAAACACAAGAGCTATTTCTCGTGTTAAAAATATGTAACGAACTTTAATAAAATTATTTATAATTAAATAAGTTTGGCAACGATTTAATTAAAGGAAAATGACAATTAAACACTCTTCAAAAAAGAATAAATAAATAATTACTATTTATTATTTATGATTATTATTTATTATTATTTTTATAAATAATAATTAAATAAATTAAGGGCAACTATTTAATTAAAAGAAAACGCCGATAAAACACTCTTTGTATGATATATTTCGACAGTTAAACTGTCATCTTCAGGCAACAAAAACCAACTCAAATAATATGGATTATTTATATTTTTTTAATCAAATTATTTTTTTTATTAATTAAATATTCCAATAAATAATTAATTAAATAATCCATAATATTTAAGTTGGCTTTTTTTCTTTTAATAAAATTTATTCTAAGTAGTTTTAAGTTCAAAGCTACCTGGCGATGACAGTGAGGCTGTCGAAATATATTGTAGTAGAATATATATATATATATATATATATATTTGTGGATTGGTGTTTTCTTTTACTATTGTTGTTATTTTTAATAAATTAAATAAATTGTCGATAGCGAAATCAGATTTGAACTCAATTTCCGCCGTGTTTATTCATAAAATGAAATATATCAACCTAAAACTGGTCCTAATCACTCTAAAACAAAATTTAACAAGTATTTCGACCTCTGCTTTTAACTATAATAATAATAATAATAATAATAATAATAATAATAATAATAATAATAATAATAATAATAATAATAATAATAATAATAATAATAATAATAATAATAATAATAATAATAATAATAATAATAATAATAATAATAATAATAATAATAATAATAATGTTTATAAATAGTTTGAGTATGTTAAATTGTGATAAATTGATGTTTCAATATAATTTTAGAAAATCTTTATATTTTAATATTATTAAAATAATTTGTTTAAATTATAAGTTAAATCAAAATATTTTTTAGTTGGTTTTTGTGCCTGAAGACGACAGTCAAACTGTCGAAATATATCGTACAAAGAGTGTTTTTTCGGCGTTTTTTTAAATTAAATAGTTGCCCTTAATTTATTTAATTATTTATTTATAAAAATAATAATAAATAATAATAAATAGTAATTATTTTTATAATTTTATATGAATTTCTTTTGATTTTCACCACTGTTTTTTTCATTTTCCAAATATATTATATTTATATTTATTAAAAAAATATATTTGACTATGAATCAGTCAAGATATATCGATGTGTTTTAGTATTAATGAATTTTCGGCACTGCCTTTTCCCAGTGCTCATGATAATAACTGGATTTGTTTTTGATGTGTTCATTGAATCATGCTCGCAATGTTCTGTGTGTTTCGCTTATGTTTTTTGCGTCACATCTTGTGCAAATGAGTAGATAAACAATGTTTTTTTAAAAATAAAAAGAGCGGCAGGGCCAATCTTTATAAAGAAGGTCTGATATTGGAGATTTCTGATGTGTTCGAAGTTGTGATTCCATATGTGCAGCGGTATTGAAGGTTGGGCGAATATGTACTGATACACAAATCAACACCACTCTTACACGAAACATAATTCTACAAGACGCATTCGAAAAAACACTACAAAGATTAGCCGCATAAACTTGTTTCATCAAAAAACACACTCTGCATCAATATTCAACTAACTTAAAATTACCGGGACACTTAAAGTCTTCTAAATTCAAATAAAATAATTTATAGAAATTTAAACAATAAAATCAATATAAAAATAACTTTTTCCCATTTTATAAAATAAATAGAGAATAATCCAAATAATTTGAAAAAAGCTATGCCGAAAATTAGTGAATATCAAAAATCATCGATATATCTTTATTGATTCATAGTCAAATATATTTTTTTAGTAAATGTCATTGAAAAATAATGAAAATAAAAAACAATACTAAAAACACCACAAAATTAAAACAGTACAATTAATTTTATTTGGTTAAGGCTAAATAATATCTTTCTAAAAGTCTTTACACAAATGATTCCAATGATGAAAAAGATAGTAAATCATAATTATATCATTTCATATATACGACCCAAATAGAAAAAATTGTTAATTTGATATTTTAAACATTTTCATGAAATAGAGAATTTATAAAACTTAATTTTGTTAATAATTATTTTGAAATTTGCTATTAACAACCCAATTATTTACATTCAAAATCTATATAACTTTTAATAAAGTCAATTTAACATTATTATATAACTTTAATAAATAACAGCATTTAAATCTACCAAATTAACTCACTACGTTCTTTTCATTCTGCTCTTTCACTGCTTTAATAACATTTACTAAACTTCTGATTTGTTCCTTTAATAAAAAATTGATATAAAAGAAAGCAAATTAGTATTTTACTTGTTGCCTTTTTATTATAATTTGATCGTCTTGCATCAGCGATACAAAGAATTTAAAGTAATAAAAAATATAACTTGACTTTTTAAAAATGTAAATCTGTTGCAGATATCAGGATCTTATTTGAACCTGATAATCAAACTCAATTATTTTTTAATATATTAAAACTAAAATTTATTTTTAACAATTTATTAATCATTTATTAACATAAATTAACGATGAAGGATTATAATATTATTTATCGACTAGTAAAATTTTATCATTATATTCGAATTTACATATCTAAATTTCTAAAAGTAAAAATGTTAAATGACAAAATCAAAGATTTAAATTTTTTTCAACACTTGTAAAAATCCTACATTTAACGAATTTGGAATTTATTGATTGCTTTACTTTGAAAACATAGCTTGATAAGGGCCATATATTTTATTTTCAATAAGTAGATTTATTGTATTGTTAGGCCAAATGCTAGAATGACTTTGATTTTGTTTAAACATATCAAAACAACACGAAAATATAGTAAGAAGTTTGCTTATCATCATTACATAAAGCGTGAAAATATTAGTAAAACACAACAAATAAAATTGAATGACATAAACGTGAAATAAAATTGATACAAACTCCAAATGTTTAGATCGAAACCGAATAAAAGATTAAATACTTTTCAAGGTTGAATATAATCTAAAATTTTAAATAGATAACCCACTAAAAATAATTTTTAATTTAAGAAATAGAATTATATATGGTGCTAGGTACTTGATGGGTAAAAATAAATATTATATGAAGGAACTTTCAAGAGAATTCCAACCAGATACGCGCATTAGAGATATTTTTATTGGATACCCGTCAAAAATGATGGAAATATATTCCAACGAATGATTAGCAGAAAAAGGTGAGTCATATTGCCATGACTGCTAATATCATGGCAACCTTTGGGTTCGAGCGCTACTATAGAAGGTATTCACGCTTATTTTATTTTAAGTCCCTCTACTTATCACAAAGATGTTAAAACGATTTCAAAACAAAATTTCATGTTTTATAACTCAAAAAATTTTATAATTTATTGAAAACTCCATTTAATCAGATAAATGTTTTAGTTTCTAGATATTTGCAGATGATTATCCTTTATGTCCTAATAATCTGGCGGCCTTCATTTTTCGTTTTCTTTACTGCTCGCTTTTCACGAGTGAAGTTTCTTGGATCTTGATCTGCATGAGTGATTGAAATATTTTTTATTCTTGTTCTCTGGAATTATCTGCGGTATACATGAGTGGTTAGGATTGGACATTTCCAGATTCTCTCCGAGTCGCACCATCCATTTTCGAATAGTGTCTTTCTAAATAATTCTAAGTATTGTAAATTATAATAGCTATTTGACAACATAAGAGATCCAGTATTTATTTCTTTGGAATCGAAAACTATTATGTAATGATGAATATTAAATATGAGAAATGCTTCTGACATACAATAACCTACATTCATGCATCAAACTATTAATAATAATTATTCTTCTAATGATTCTTCGTCAAGTTCAACTTGATAGTACACGTTTGGTAAACCGATTGAACTAAAATACATACCATAGATGGTAGATCCATATAATGAGTCCAACATCTCATCAACACTTGGAATTGGAAATGCCTGTCTTCTCATTTAGTAATCTAAAGTCTAAGCACATTCAAATATCATTTGTATTTTTATTCGCAACACAGACAATCGGTGAATTCCAAAGGGATTCACATTTCCTTATAATTCCATTATTCTTCAAGTTTTCTATTATTTCTTTAAGTTTATTCTCGTAATGCATGGGTTGTCTTATTTGGTTTAATCATTACTGGATTACAATTTGTTTGTATTTTAAGCTTTAAAATATCTGGAAGGCCTATGCCCAATTTATTCAACATAAATATATTTGGAAATCTCTTGATTATCTTTATTAATTCATACCTTTCATTTTAATCAATTTTTCAAATTCATTTTTATTAATTCTTTTATTTCTAAAATCCCTTCTAAGCTAAGTAAACATTTATTATTTCTAATGTTACCAACTTTATTATAATTATGCAGTTCCAATAATCTGATATTCATTTAGTTTAATATATCAATACCTAAAATATTTTGTGGGTAAATTTCATTTGCAATGTAAATAAGAACATCAACACAGTTTTAAAATCTACGAAATCGTTAATGGAATGTCTGCCAAAATCATGTCAAGATATGCTTACACTAAATATTCGACGTCATGATGGGCGATCATCAAAGAAGCAGAAGAATGGATCAGAATATAGAAGAATGTCTGTTGACAAATGGACAGCGATTGACAAGCACATTCGGTGTGTTATTAGTAGCAGAAGCAAAGACATTGTTGGGAAACGTCAGAGAGTCAGAGATAACAGATGTCAAACCCAAAACGTGGTTTCTTAATACGTTTACAATAAAGAAATAAATGACTGATAAAATCAGAGAATTGGCAGATTCGAAGCAAGAAGAGGATGAAAGATTTGCAGCATTTGAAATTCGAGTAAGAAAATGTTTAACTGAAGTTCTGAATTCAGAGCATACAGAAAAACATATTGTTCAGGATCTCATTATAAATAAAGCTCCCGACGCAAGACTGAGAGAAATATTACTGACAAAGTCAAAAACAAAAATTGAAGAAACGAGAGCATTGGCAAAGATTTATGAAAGTATCAAAAATGAAAGCAATAAAACAAATCATGTCAAAGCTATCGGTCAAAGAACATATGGAATCATGAATGAAAAAGACCAGATGAGACGACAGCAGAATACTCAACATACCAGATCCACACCAACACAAAGAAGATTATCAGAAGAACCTTTCAATTACAATTAACCAAGAAGAGACGAATATATCATAGACACGAATCAGGACGACTCGCATAAGACTACCACGGGCGTCGATAACAATTCCAAAGAGAACAATCTTTTAGAAACGATAGAATTTCAAATGGATTTGAAAGAAAGCTGCCAACAGTTTCTATGAAAAACATTGAAAAAAGATTATATAACGAAAGCAGAGGATTTCCACATTCACTGGTTCCAAAATTAACAGTAGGTGATTGTTTTTGTTGTGGTAAAATGGGATATAAAAGATATGAGTGCATACTTGGAAATAAATGTCTAATATGTGGCAAGGAGGTTCATGGGTTTCGAGACTGTTTTTCATTACGAAAAAGGTTCTCTGACGATATCATAGAATAGCGTGCATAGAAGAAGAAGATTCAAAATCTCGAAAACAAAATTGTACTGAGAACAATCAAGATTTCAGAATAACTCACAGCGAAATAGAAGAAAGATACAATGTTCCTGAGAAATATACTATGATGAAAGAAGTCGAAAAAAACATCAGCGACTCCATGGGTTTCATTTCGTCAGTGGAGTCAAGACAATAAATTATGGATTAAGAAATGAGCGCCGAAGAGAAGAGGCAGAAAAAGAGATGTATCAGACGAAAGATGGAAGAAGTTGGAGTAAAATAATTTTGAATAGTAGAGAAGTAGAGATGTTATTGGATTCGTGAGCGTCAGAAACAGTCATGAGCAAGAATTTGTGGGAGAAAATAAGCAAACCAGACCTTCAAGGTAGTGCTATACTATTATGCGGAGTATTTTCAACTGGAGAAGAATAATCAATGGAATGTATGACTATACCAGCCATATGAAGTCAGGTGACAAAAATGTTTACAGTAGTTGTTGTAAAAGAGATTAAGCCAGAATTCATCGGTGGAATCGATAAAATGGAAGAGTTCGGAGTAAAGTTGATGATGATTAATAATATAAAAACTACATTTATAAATAAAATTCACACCGACGAAAAAAGAATAAACAAAGCTCTGATGTCGTTGACAGATAAGAAGAACAAAGACATTGAAGAAATGATCAAGAAATACAGTGGTATTTTTATGGCACCAAAATTTGATCTGGGATTTACAAATTTAGTATGATACGACATGCGGACGTCAGGAGGTCCAATTTAATATACTTTATCCAAAGAACAGAGGCTATGGAAAAAGTATTAGAGCAGAAGCAGAAGGATATCAAATTTGAAGAGCTACGAGATATGTTTAAAAATGGAAATTTACAGACGAATAAAAATTGTTTTCCATTCAACGTAAAAAATATATGAATTAATGGAGGATTATTAACAGTTGAAAAGAACAAAAATGTCTAGATTTTAGTACCAGGAACCTTTGCAGGCTTATTACACAAAGAATTATGCCATATTGGAATTAAGCAACTATTCCATTATATAGAAAAGATATTTCATTGGCCGAAGATGCATGAGACAATTCAGCTTTGCCTACGATGTTGTGATATTTGTTTAAAGAGGAAGATTGATTAGACAAGACCCAAGGAAATATTTATCCCAGATATAGCTCTGAATCCCTAGAACAAATTGTTATCGATATAGCCTATATCGAGAGAAATACTATAAAAAATATATGTTAGTAATGGTCGATCGTTTTAGTAAATTGATTTCTTTGACCGCAATAACAAAGCAAGACGAAGGAACAATTTTTAAGGCAATACTTAACAATTAGATCTATCGTTTCGGAAAACCAAAGTATGTTGACAGACAGAGGCCGGAATTTTGAAAGAAAGATTTTAAAGGAAAGACTAAAAAAACTCGGTATCAATCAAGAATTCAGCTCACCTTACCAGCATCAATCAAACGGATTAGCTGAAAGAGCCATAAGAACGATAAGAAATCTTATTAAAGGGACGTTGGCAGGTGAGTGTGAAGAGAAATACTGGCATGAGTTCAGCATAAATAGCAGTTGGCAGAACGCGACGGGCTTTTCACCATTTGAGATAATTGTTGGGCTAAAACTAAGGCTTTAAAGTATTTTTTTATCAGGCACGACATCTGATAAACTCTGGGGCGCGCAAAGTTAAAATGGACAAAAATCATAAAATATAGACTATTTTCCGTTAAATAATACAAAAAGTATAAAAAAGGGTGAAAAATGCAAAATATATGTAAAAATATAAATAAAAAAATTTAAAAAGAATTGAAAATCATTAAAAACCAAAATTAACCAATTTAATAACTTTGGCTACAAATTCATCGAAAACTCTTATATTCTTGAAAATAACTATGAGAATTAAGCCTGAAATATAATTGAAAACATTAATTAAAAAGAATCACGAAAATCTGTAAACCAGGAGAAAAGTGATGAAATATGGTTAAAACGTATAGGCGTTTTGTTTTTCCGCATCAAAAAAACATGCGTGTAAAAGCCCCTTATATAAGTCGATGCCAGATAGAAATAAATAAATGGTATTTTTTAAAAAAGTTTTAGAGATTTTTTAGAAGAATTGTACCAACTTCGAAATCATTTTAAAAGTAAGGAACTATCGACATTTTGTTTTTTATTTGATATATATTATTTAATGTTAGATTCTAGTAGAATGCAATTGAACTTGATTTTTTATGCAGAAATTTAGATAGGTCTTAGGAAATACCCTACCTTATGTTATTTTTGATTTGTTTTTATTGTCGAAATCTTAAATTTTCTAATAATGTATAATATCAAAATAGTTTCCTCGCATCGATCAAGTTCCAAGGAGGCTTTGCTCCAATAGTACTTGACCTATGCGAGATGCCTCATGACCGATCCCCATTATGATCAATAATATGAAATCATTAAATCACATAATTAACCATTTATTGTAGTTATTATTTTAAATATCATTTTTGATTATTATTATGCATAAATTGCTAATTATATATTCATTATTATTAATCATTATCATATGCCAATTGTTAACCATCTGATCGTCTACATGCATACAAGAGAATAAAATGATTTTTTCACCAACTAGTCTAAAACTAGTACTTCGGTATTGGAAGTACCCGTAGGGAATGATAGTTCGCTGGGTCAGATCTCCTCTCCAAGAATCTCAACGTCAAACCCTCTGTAGAGAGCAAAGGATCATGAGAAAGATTTAAATATAAAAAAAGAACGAAGAATGTCACTAGAATAAATCAGAGAGAAAGTGTATATTTATATGCAACGAATGTTATTACTGACTATGTTAATTCGAAGAAAAGAAACTAAATGAATGAATTTGATTATCAAATAAGAAAAGTATTTATCAAGAATGAGTAATAGACAAATATTTTATAAAATCTGATATCACTATTCGGAAGGCAAAAAAGAAACGAAATGGAAAATTAAATTTACAAAATATCTACTTATATTGAAATGGTAAGACTGTATCAGAAATCATAATAATTATTACTTATTCTATTTAATATGATATTAATAATTATTATATTATCATTTTCGTACCATTTTCAGGCGATCCATACAATAAACAAATATCTCATTCAATTTATAACATTATTAATGATTAATTATTATATTCTTCTATCGTGGTGATTAATTATTTTCAAACGGGTCATTTCTCAATTACATTTATAACATTAAAAAAAACCAAATTTAGCATATATTTATCATAAAATATTTCCACATAGTTATTAATTGATTTTTTACTTTCTCACCGGAGAAGGTAATCCAAAATTCGACCAAAGCCAACACGAAAATTGAAAAGACCCATTAATCCAAGAATTGCGAAAATGAGATGCAAATCCAGCATGAGAATATACAGGGATCTGCTGATCCAGAGTTGAATAAATCCAAATGGACAGAATTGTGAATAAAAATAATTAAAGAAATTCCTTTTGTTGATTTTCTTTCAATCTAATAGCAAATCGTGCCTGAATTGTTCTGAACTAAAAATAATTAGATATATTTATTTTATCTTAGCCAAATTTTATTGTTAAAAGTTCTTGAAATTACAATAAATTAAAAGCTACTACTTTCTCAAACCTTGTACCTCTCCACACAAAAATTTCCAATCGAGTCAAAACGAGTTCTGGATGAGAACGCCAATGATCTGAAGAAAATTTACGGATAAAATGGGAAAATTTTCTGAAATAATAGAAAATTATAAGACAAAAATTTAATTGAAAAATCAATATTCCACAAATAACATGAAACCTTACCTCTCACCCAGTACAAGGTGTTGAATTCCATAGTTTTTATCCCCGTTGCCTAAAAATAAAAAGCGATTAGTATTTAATTTTTGAATCGATGAATTATTGGGTTTTTCTTTTTTTTCTTTTACTGTTGTTTTAATTAATGGGGAAAATAAAATCAAAGAAATAAAGAACGTTAAACATATTTAAAATTAAAATTAAAGGCGGAGATTTCATAACCCGTATTAAATCAGTATCCCTCGACATAACGAATTCGATAAAACGTGACTAAAATAAATAACAAACTAATAATTAAAATGGTTAGAGAGAAGGGTTTATAGCGTCAGATAAGGTATTCATTTCCCACCAGGAAAGAACTACTAATTTAATTAATCATTTCATTCCCAAAACGAATATCGGCTTAAATTCAGAGCTTTTCTTTGATTTTAGTGCAGCAAAATAATAACAAAACCCTAGACGTGGAAAAAATCCGACGAGATGTCGCCCATTGTAGCAATTATGCCCTGAAACAGAGCCAGCGAGCTGAATCGATGATACAAAGATGTCGTCAGATGGAGGAAACTTGTACTCAACCAGAACAGGCAAAAAGATTGAATCAACAGAATGAGCTATTAAAAACCCAACACGCCGAGATGGTAGCCGAAATAGAATTAAATTATCAGCTAAAGTTAAAAGAGACAATAAACCAAAGTGAGCATGAATACCTTCTATGTTAGCTCGTGAACCCAAAGGTTTTCTAGTGTATAAGTAGTCATGGTAATATGGCTCACCTTTTACTAGAAACCGCCGATTGGAATACATTTCCAACGTCATTTTTAACGGGTACCTAATGGTTATATCTCTTGTTCGCACATCTGGTGGGAATTCCTTGAAAGTGGCTGCGACAATCTTATATCTTTTCCCATCAGGTGCCCTGCATAATGTATGGACAAAGTGTTAATTTACACTCAAATTTGACGCAAGCAGATATCTCTAGAGGAGAATTGATGGAAAATGCGAAACATAACTCAGATAAAGCTGAAGATAATATGAGAGCTATTGTCACGATAAAGAGAGGCGCTCGTATTTTTGAGGTGGGGAAGGAGGTATTAGTGAGCAAGGAACCGCATAACAGACACAAATATGATTTGCAGTACGAACATTCATTCAAAATCGTTAGATTTTTATCTCGCATCGAGTCGAACTTTATTCCCAAGACGGAAAGAAAGAAAGAAGAGCCGAGTGGCTGATGAAGTGGAGAAAATCTTAAGAAAGGGAGAGTTAAGATATTTAAATTATCCGTGTTTAAATAATTAGTTATTTGGCACTTTTATGAAATAAATATTGATGGAATTAAATTCTTTTAAAAATAAGTTGGATTTAACTATCACAATTATAAATTCATTTAATGAATATTTAAGTTAAGCAAAACCATGAAAAAAGTATATTAAAATGCTGAAATAATTTTTGCAAATTAAAATTTCAATTAAGTAGACAAATTTTCATAACTATTACTTTTATCATTATTGTTTACACAAATAGTTGACCAAATCTGATGTTATGACTGAAACCACGAAGATATGATAATATATTTTATTTTAATACATACAAATTAAATTTGAGCACACTTCAAACAAACCATTTTTGAGTATAAATTGAGCAAATAAACTATAAAGTTTTATTGGCTTTTATTTCCGTGGCTTATTCTTCCTTTGCTTTTTTTATCGTCATCCCATTAGCACAGAATATCCATTTATAAATTCCTTTTTGATATTAATATTTATTAGTTCAGCTACTCTTTTACTTAAAACACTAATCTTAGTCCTTGTGTGTTAATAAGAAATTGAATTCTATATTGTTCATTTTAATCTTAATAAATGGTCTACTATCATCATTATTATAATTAATTAAATTTAAATAATTATCATTAAAATCCTTAAAATTATTTTTAAATTCATTCCTATCATTATTTTTATTTATTGCAAAAGTTTCATCATTCTTTATGTTAATACATTCCAGGTCATCAATATTTAAACATATAAATTCATTAAAACTATTTTTATTAAACAAACACTCAAAATTATCAAAACATTCATTCAAACATTCCTTATCATATACATACTTTAACAGTTTCATATTATCAGTATCGTTAATTACCTTTTTTGATTGAGGGCTCCTAGTACATATCTTTGATTGGAGCTTGATAGTTTTCCGATTTGTCTGCAAAATTAATCCTGTATTGGTAAGTTCTCATCATCCATAGCTGTAATACGCTGTTTGTAATCACTATTATTGTGTTGATTTCTAAAATTCCTAAAATATTCATTGCTTTTCTCATTAGAATTTCAATTATTTCTATGATTTCTTTCTTTGCTAAAATTTCTAGAACTTTCACTGCCTCTGTCATTGTTGTGTCTTTAAAATCGAGTTACTTCGTTTCGTCCAGCATGTCTGTCAAAACACTGACATTGTAAATGTCCATTTCCATTGCAATGGGAAAATTTAATATTTTAGCATTCTAGTTTGATATGTCCTTCTTCTTTGCAGCCATAACATTGAATTTGGCATTGAAATCTATTTGATCTACTGAAAATTTCATTTTTTCTGATTTGGAAATTATTATTCCTATACATGCTTATTTTATTCATTGCAGCTATATTTTCATTGAGCTTCGATTCTTACACCTTTTAAAATACATTTTATTTATTTGGCGATGGACACCTTTGTTCTTCTTCATTGTCAACTTTCTTTTCTTATTTGTAAAGTTTTTCTTTAATTAAGTCTCATGTAATTTCGTAAAACTGAACTTCTCTTCTGTCGTTTTCACAATCCAAAAATATTTTAATAAAATGCGGTTAATTTACTGCTTGTAATTTGGTGCCTCATCACACGCTCAACATTTTTCTCTACAGTATAATTGGCTTTTCGATATCTCAAAGCGTTTTGTAAATCTCCCGCTAGATTTGTTTGTCCTTCAAAGGCCTCTCTTAATCTTTCTTTCATCCAGATATACTCGAACAACAACATTTCTCTGTTGTTCATCTAGTTTGATCATATCAAAAATTTTTTTATTGACATGGCAAATTCTTCAATATTTTCACTTATTGAGTACATTATATGTTGAGGAATAATCTGTAACAATTCGGATATTCCTAAGCTGTTCGTGGTCGCCATGTTAAATAATTCTAAGTCTGGTATATTTTTAAATCTATTTCATGACATAAGAGTTCTAGTATTTATCTATTTGGAATAGAAGACTATTATGTAATAATGAACATGAACTCTTCTTTTCTGAATTGTAGAAAACTTGAGAACAGAAATAGTAATAGATAGTGATTTACAAAAGATAAATGTTCAAAAATTTAGAAATAATGAGGCTTTGTACAGTTATAAATGTAAATAAGTGATTGTGAAAATTACGAAATATGATAAATGCACGAATTACCACTCACGGTAGGTAATAAATTGAAATTTATGGAGACAGTCACTCGAATATTATTGGAACAAAAAGCGAAACCGAAAATATTACAATGTAATCGATTATTATCTCCGTTATATCGTTTATCATCAGACTCATGGATTGCGTTACCAGATTACAGAGGAGTAAAGACTCCCAATAAATTAGAATTAATAAAGCAAGAGTATCTAGTAAATTTTACATAAAATATCACAAACAGGTTTATATTCAAGCGATGAAATTGATGAAGCACAAAAGAATTTATTATTTCCGCCGAAAAAGGAGCGCGTTATATCAGAAATGATAGATACAATATTGCCTAATGGACAAGGAAAAGTAAATTATGATTATTTGTTGACACCCAATCATTATAAAGAGCTACGTATAATAAAATGAAAAAGATTTGGTGGCAAATTTATGTTTTGGGGGCAAGCTTGTGCTGGATTAATCGGTATATATGTAATTGCGTGACAGTGAAAGTATTACTTTCTCAAATATTGTCGACGCATAGAATATATCCAATTTCACATCAATTTCATTTCATTCGCAGCTTCATTGCGAGCACTGAGATAGATAACCCCTAATGGCGGTTGTTTGAAATTAAAATATCTTTGCGATTTTTCCAATAGACCCTCAAAGATGATTGAATCAGCAATGATGTTACAAGAATAAACCGGTTTGATCCACCAACCTACAGTCTATACGGGTACAAAAGCGAGCAGTCTAACTACTGAACATTTCTTTGGTAGATGACACAAGTGACTCATGGTACACAGAGTACACCAAGCAAAGTTCAGATAAATTCCGCTATAATACAAGTTGAAACATAAATCAACTTATTGGAATTTATTTTTTGTGAAAATTTAATGGATTTCAGCCATTTCTGAAATGGTTGCAAAGTTATTTTTTAAAGTTTAAAGCTTAAAGTTATAAAGTTTTAAGAGTTGAATTATGATTTTACAAGGAGATTAAATCATTATTCAAACTTATAATTATAACTTTTGATGTATATTATTGTGTATATTATTATTAATAATGATTATAAATATTCAGGAGTGAGTTAAATTATTTTTGAAGTTATAAAAATTATTAATTGCATCAAATAATTATATTTTTTATACATCTTTTGAAAAAAATCTTCGAATGTGTACACAAAATAATTGGGTTTATGATTACTTTTTAAAACTTATTAATATTGTTGGGCCAGAACGTAAACGGCCTTGAGGAATGTTTAAATGGATCAGTAACACACATGCAAATATAACATGCAGATTTAAATAAACCTATTAAACACCAATTAAACCCTATCAAATATGAGAAAAAAGAGAATTAAAAATAAAATAATAAACATAAAAATAAATTAAAATAATAACAAAACGCACCAAGATTCGCACGATACCAACACAAACATAACAAGAAAACACAACAAATTCGACGAAATTGAAAAATTAATAAAAGTTCATGAAAATGAAACTTAAATCGAAAAATTTGAATTAGTAATAATTCAATAAAAATTCTAAATGAAAAATTATTAAAATAAATCAAAAACTAATAAAATTAAAGAATAGAATTCACTAGAAAATAACAAGGTCGAATTTTGTTTTACTGCATCAAATTTAACATGCGAGGTTAGGGACAGAAAATAGGTATAAATACTGATCCATTTTCACATTAAATTTAACCATTTTTGAACCATATTTTCAAACCATAAAACCATTTTTGAAACTATTTTGAAACCTTTTTAAAAACTATTTTCAAATCTTACTTTTAGGTGAGAAATGTTTATTTTGGAACCCTCTCCCCACTTCATATCCTTGCAATCTCGGTAGAGCTCTGCTTGGATGTCGGCGTGGGGGGAGAGGATTTTTATTTTATATTATTTTATGCAATGTTATGAAATTTTATGTTATGGATTGAAATGGAGGGTAATTTATGTTCATTTGTTTAATAAACATTATTATTATTAATACATTGTTTTTATATACTTAAATAAACCAAAATTAATTCTGTTGAAATTTTTCCGGCCCACGGCCAACACATAACGCAAGAAAGCAAAATCTACATAGTACAGATTTGTGTAAGACCGTGGAAAATCGCCAATGATATGTACCCGTGAAGACTCAGCGTGCGGAACGCAGGGGTCGTAACGTCAATATTATCCCTATAGCTGAAACGAGAAATAAGGAAGGAGTCTCTGGCTACTTCCTCGTTTCTCCTTTCTGTAAAATCGACCTAAATTTGAATTACACACGGCTCAAAATCATCACACCGAGTAGTCCAGTGGGCACTCAGTAAATATAATATAAACATAAAATGCGCTTAAGGCCTATTAAAGGGAAGGGTACGGGAATAAATTAAATTGAAGTCGTTGATATAACTACAAACTAATATTTGGAAGTAAATTAGACAAAAATTAAATCGATTTCGTATTTTGAACTAAATTAGTACAAAATTATTAAATGAATAACTCAACGATTCGGTTAAAGTAAAGTGTACGTTAAAATAACTATTGATTATAGATAAAGAACGATTAAAGTGACTATGGCTTACAATTAGAGTAGTTATGGAGTAATTCATTCATCAAATTATTATAATTTAGTAAAAGTAAAGTGATTAAGTTATTATAATTATTGATAAACATTAAAGCAATAACAAGTATATCATTGATCAAATTAGTTTTAACAAAGATGAAGTAACGATTGAGTAAAAGCAAGTGATTGAATTAATACATTGATTAAGGATAAAGTAATTATTGGTTAAAAATGACGTAACTTATTGAGTAACTAATTTCAGGATTGAAAAGGAAAATAATTTATTTGATAAAAATCGGATAACTCTTTGACTACAACGAAGGTAATTCTTTGACTAGATGATAAAATAATTGATAAATTAATTCGTAGTTTAATATTAAAATAAAATGAATTAGTTACTTGAAAAATTGAATTAACTCCTAGTCATCGATTAAAAAGCTGAATTAACTGAATCGTTGATACAAAGTAAAGCTCGCCTTATTAATAAATTAAGTTTGTAGATCAATTACATCGATGGGATTAAATTTTAATTAATTAAATTCAAAGTAAGACGAAACAAAAAATTTTACTTAAGAAATTGATGATTGCACCCATGATTTCACGATCCAAACTATTATGAGGAAATATATTCCGTAGATATCGTAAAGATGGAATAAAATAACTGAAAACCTTCGAAAATTCAAAATCTATTCTTCCTTGCACAATAAATACTCAATCATCCAATAAATAGCGAATAACACCATCGATAAGCAATAAAGGATAGTAGAGAGTAGCACTGCGATACTTAAAGATCACCCTTGACAAATACCATAGAAATACTTGACGAAATTCTAAACAAATTAATTACATTAAAAAACTAAGATATAAGGTACGAAACCTACCAGATCGCGGAATGTCGAATTTTCGACAATCACCGAAAATTAATCATTAATTATTCAATGAGCGGAAAGAGACAAATTCCACAGGATAGACATTCCAATTGTAAACAATATCAATGTTATTGATAACCAAATCAGTTATTTCGAATAATCAATATTTTCAGTATCCGGAAAATCGACTAAAACAATGGAAAATAATTCGCAATCGGAGGGAGTAATTAAAGGGCCAGAAGCACTCTTGAAAGGAGAGGGACTGACGGAACTGGTCGCCATGCATATTGGTAATTCATTTTTTGAATTTTATAATTGTCGCTTTTAATAATAAATAAACGATTTGAATGTAAAACTTCTTGGTAACATTATTAGATAATTTGTAGTTTTCCACCAGTATTAATTTAATAAACTATTTACATTACGATGCATCATTCATAAGACGGCAGAGTCTAGTGCACAATATCATCAACTTGGACGGTTCCGTAATAAGATTAATAATATGATGTCGAATTATGATTGGAACGAATAGTCCTGAAGTTGAGCTCCATTAAGGAAAGGGATAGCTAATGTTTATTCCCTAACGCTTACAACCTTGGTGTATAACTTTCAGATTATACTGGTTATTTCAGTAATTAAATGAACTATCAGGTGCCTATGAAATCGGCGATAGAATGAGATCTCTAATATGGTACTCTTAGTTATATATTTAATGCTCCCTAATAAACATACTCAATCAATCAAGGAGATTATTGACATTTAAGAAGGGGATCTAATTGATAGGAATTATAAGGTTGTTTACAACAAAGCAATATAATATGACTTCTTCTTGACCCGTGATAGGTTTAGTCACGAAACACCTTATCCAAGACCTTAATGATGAAACCCTATGACGTTAAATACTCGAAATATTTCAAGGGAAGTATTTTCCCGCAACAACCTGAAATCACAACCCATGTTAAATCCTATTAGCCGAAATTCCAAGTAAAATAACTTCGATAATCGCATTTCTGAGGCTTCCCCGTAAGTGAATATTCGATGACGATATTTAATTTCAGCTCTCAATGCTACACTCTCCCTCGCAGATCGCTGGAGATGGGCTTAGGCCCAACACCGCCAAGAGCGATGCCCGGAGTTCCCGTCGTCGAAATTCCTCGACCGAGAAAATTTGGGAGTGGGCACATCCACGCAATGGAGCCCGTCAGAAGAAATACGACAGCAGGCCCGACAGCAATTGGAAGACCTGTTGTCGCAACAGCGAGATTTGGATTCGCAGGTGGCTCGAGCTCGCCAGCATTTGGCAAATGTAGAGGAAGATTTGCTGGCGGGTCGGATTGCCAACTCATACTGGCACCCCCAACAGACCTCACCAAGCAGCACACGCAGCACTAAAAGGCCGACGATGGCCATTTCCGGCTTCACACCTGAAGAGTGGGTGGTGAACAAATTCCCCTAACAGTAGTGACAATCATGTGTTATCTTGAATCAATATTAGTGATTTGTGATTGCTCGTTATATTAACTTTAACAAATAAATTTATAAACTTGTCGTTAGTTGTTTTTGCCAGGTAAAGTCCTTCTTCGTTGTATACGAATTTTGTTTAAATGAAAATTAATATGGTGTATGAATCTCTAGATTAAATTTTGTTTATAATAGCTATGAATCCAACTCAGTTATTACAACGGGAGCTATCCCGAGCACAGCAGAGCAATCGAACGCTTTACAGACAAATCATACAGCTGACCAAGGAGGTCCAGCAAGTGAAATCTACCTGGGCGGACCCGGTCAGGCAAAAATCCGTCTACCAACGCCTAACCGCGGCTCAAAGGGGCTGGGCAGAAGAGCGCAAGTTAAATCAAAGTCTCCGGACTCAAATCCGAGGATTAGAAGTGGCCTTAGCAGTTTGTCGGGAGGGGGAAGCAGTCACCTACCCGCTCGTCTTCGCCCCGTCCCAGATGGCGCAGAAGAATCCTCAACCAGCAGATCAGTCCACCACTCAATAAATAATCGTCGGTCGGGACGCAAAGAACGTGCTCGACGCCGAGCAGAAAATCCACCCCATTAACTCTCGATAAACATTCATTATGTCGATTTCAATAAATTAATTGTAGTTAAATTATTTCCTAAATGCACGTACGTACAGGTATTAATAGGAACACTTGCATCATGATTTCTAACCATCTCTCCACATTCGATCATGGATTTCTCTTACACATGGGACAGAGCTAAGCGAGCATAGGTCTTCTATCGACAGCTCGTGAACCCAAGGGTTGTCCGAGCAACTACAGTACTAGCGATAATACTCAATTTTTGCGGACAATCCACCACTTGAACACATTACCAACGTTGCCTAGCAACGGGTGCCAAGTGGCAGTTAGCATCATTTTGTATGGCGTTACGGGGCAACCGCAGCCTAATTCAAACAAATTTCGAAACCCTGTAACCCACCAATATAATTTACAATTTGTCCTTTTTTTCGGATTTCAGGTTTTGTTTTTTTTCGACAGAAATGTCTGAAAAATTAAATTAATTTTAATTTTAAGGGTAAGTCATATGACGATACATCCTCATTTACTCGAAATTTCCTAGCAAAAATTCTCAAAATTTAAATTAAAAATTTTTTCTGCCATTTTTCTTTCTAAAAATATCTCAAAAATGTCTATAAATTAATTTATTATAGGGGTTTTCTACTTCTGATGGCTACATGTTAAAAGTTTACATGCATGCTTTATTGTGGGTTGTGTAAATGTGTATTATTTTATTATTTTTGTGTTTCTATAGTGTAAGATTTATCTCAGTGACTTTTTTACTAGCAACCTCAAGGTGAGTTGGTGTGTTTATATGCTATGGTTATGTCACCATTAATGCATAAAAATGCAAGACGGCCTAGAAGTGAGTACACGGGCAGAAATCCAACGAGCTCAAATATACTTTCGGGAAGTAAACCAATTGTATATAGTATTTAAAGATCATTAAATGTATTTTTTTCAAAATTCAGCTGCCATCGACAAACTTTGTATGAGAAAAACCAAATAAGCGACGGGCCCACATACTTAGTCCTCGTAAATTGAGAGTTATGCATGTATTTTTAGCCAGTATTGGAATATCAATATATCTGATCCAGAAATTAATCGAAAATTTGTTTTATTGCCTGTAGGAATTTATTGGCGTAAATCGCAATATACGTGTATATATGTCAATTTGGTTATGTGCCGCTTTTTATCTTTTACTCTTTAATTTTCAAGACGAAAATCTTGTTAGGGGATGAACTGTTAGGGTTAGGCATATGCTCTGCTTGGTGCTTGTCTTTGTGTGATTTGTATAGTAGTTATAATTTAGTTACAAAAATAGTGTTGGACTAGAAGCCACAATTTAAACAAAAAATAAATTTTAATAAAAATTTTCCAAATTATAAAAATGGCTGATGAAAACATACACACGCATCGCAAGCAGAAATCAAAAATAAAATAAAAGATTAATTAAAACAAATTAAAAAATAACACAATTAATTAAAACAATTATTAATAAATTTCCCAAAAACGCTTACAGCTACATACAAAGACATAATGTAAAACATAAAACCATCAAAACCTTGCAATATAAGGTTAAGAAAATACAAAGACAGAAGTGGCGACCAAAATAAAAGATTTAAAAATCAAAACGAGTAATATTCAGCGAGAATATCCAAAATTAAGAGTAAAGTTAAAGAAAATAATATTAAAAAATAGGGAATAAATAGAAAAAGATAAAAATATTAAAATAAATAAAAGCAATTAAAAACACCGAAAAAATGGCCGAAAAGGGTTTAAAATTCACTGATTGGTCGCACCCAAGCATGAAATTATTATTAAAAACAACAGCCATTTTCATAATTTACATACATTCATTCTTAGAACTTTTCAATACTTTATGAAATTTTTAAAACTTTAATTTTTAAGCTTGCAAGTGGTTTTAGTGCTCTATGATTTTATATTTGAAATATATTTTATCATGTCTATATTTTTAAAGTTTTAATTTTATTTCATGGATGGCCGCGATACTTTTAGTATCGTGACAGGCCCCCCTTAAATATTCATATATCTATTGTATTTATTTGTGGAAAATGTTGAATTGGTATTCAATTCCCTCAGTTGAGTTTGAGGGACGTTGATGTGTCAATTTAACGTTTTCTTCACCTCTGAGTCTGCTGGGACAAGTCAGCTTTGTACTGATCTCGAAAGTAGGACTCCGCTGGACCTCACCGGAGCGTTCATGAATGGTGGACGGAGCGGTAACTAAAGTAAAATCTCGTGAAGATCGTTATGACGATAGGGGGTATAATATTTAAAATGAATGCTTAGGTAGGATTCGAAATTTTTGAAAGCCTATATAAGCTGTAATTTATTTTTGGTACGACTAGTGATAGATGTAAATGAGAAATGTAAATGAAAGGAGTGAGCTTTAAAATGATTTTTGATATTTAAATTTCAAAATAATTTCTTCAGTGTCAATAGTAACAGGGAAGAGTCGGAAGTATTTATTTTTCTCGATCGCCAACGGCGAATGCACATTTTCAAAAAAATCATCACACTGAAAATTTTAAGTAATTTTCTTTATTTGTTTTGATACAACTATGACAATTATAAGAAATTCTCAAACAAGTAGCGCTGGCAGAGGAGAAAACTAAGTAGAAAATCAGGATAGATACCATATAAACATAAAAAATCAGAAAAACCTACACCGGTACTAAACTCCAAGGATGGTAACTTACTATTAATAAGCTGATTATATATCAGACCAGCCATAATAAAATCACACTTTGTCTATAACTAATTCCGATATTATCAAAGAATGTCAATTAAACTTAAATAGAGTTGAAACTTTCGTATTGTTGAAGTGGTCTGAGAAAACGGCATCGCCGTAGCGCAAATCTTCAAGATACTGATAACTCAGGAATGCCAATCATTTGACACCAAAAATATTTTTAGAACATAAATAACAAATCATTAGGTCCCCCACAGGCACTTCAACATAATACTGGTGATTGGCCGAATATCGAATTATTACTTGTATGCATGGGTCTGTGTGCCTGTATGTTACTTAACGGACAATAAATTGAGTCAGCGTAAAAATATATTTTAATTAGACATTTTTTAAATTTTACCGCGTAATTCAAAATTGGTAAATTAATTAAATAAAATTTTTCCTTTCATTCATCCTCCTTACCTTTAGAAAAGTTAGGTAACCAGAATAAAAAAAAACTTTGCGCTTATTCTTACAAATCTAATCAATAAAATGCTTCCGAATTTTAAAATTCCAAAATTATCTCAACCAAAACAAAACAACCCAATCAAATCCAATGTTCCGGAAGAGGAAGCATTACACCTCACATGTCGAAGGAAATTTCAAAAGCTCCATGCTGAACTTGAGCGTACATGGTTTGGCTCAGAAGCCGTGAAGGCATTCCACCAACAGATTCATCGCTTGACAAGATGTCGTGATGATCTCATAATAAGGAATCGGGTTCAGAGAGTCATCACAAATGACCAGAGCCCAGTATTGATAGCCTAATTCACGGAGGCCAAAATAAACAAACGTCTAGCAGGTCGTCATTTGGCCGTGAAACTACTATCAGTAAGAAACATCACCCCAGTAAAAATAGACGACGCCGTGAACGTCGTCGAGCTGAAGGGCCATTCTTCTGGCAAATGCTGCAAAGGTATTAGAGGAGGCCCAATAGCACCCAGAATTTATAAAACGGGACGCTTCAGTACCCAGATTTCATGCCGACAGAAATGACGAGATGAGAATCAGCTTGGACATACAATCCATGATAGAGATGCAACAGCAACGACAGCAGGTCAAGGAGACCCGAAATTCATCAAATTCTGCCGGATACTGGACCGATAAATTCGGTGACGAGCTGTGTTGGGCTTAAAACAAAACAATTTTTTAGAGTTAATTTAAACAAAAATAAAAAATAATGAAAATAGACACTGCACCGCAAGAAGAAACTAAAAACAAAATAAAATCCTCCATTAAACAAAGTAAAATTATAACAAAATTAATTAAAACAAATATTAATAAAATCGATAAAAGCTTACAAATGCAAAAAAACACATATTCAATAAAACTGCCAAAACCTTGCAAAATAAGGTTTAGAAAAAACACAGGCGAAAGCGGCGATCAAGAAACAAAATTTTAGAAAAGAACATTGATTAAAAAGTAATAATAAAATTAAATTCGAAAAAATACAAGTAAAATATCAAAATTAGAAAAAAATTAATAAAAAATTATAAAATTATTTAAAAATTAATAGAAATGGCGAAAAATCGAATATTGGTCGCAGACTCAAACAAAACAGCTATATAAGCAGTGACTAAATTCATCATTTCAATTCTAAAAACTTACTTTAAAAATTTTACAACTTATTTAGCAAAAATTCAAAAGTTATTTTTAACACTGAAGTAATGATTTATAGTTTTTCAAAAAAATTCAAAAAAAAATGTCAAGAAAAAAATTGCATAATTTAAAAATTAATTACCTTAATTGCGTAATTAGGTAATCAAGAAAAAATACAACAAAATTAATTAAAACAAATATTAATAAAATCGATAAAAGCCTACAGATGCAAAAAGAAACACATATTCAATAAATAAAACTGCCAAAACCTTGCAAAATAATGTTTAGAAAAAACACAATCAGAAGCGGCGACCAAGGAACAAAATTTTAAGTGTTAAAAAGAACATTGAATAAAAAAGTAATAATAAAAATAGATTCGATAAAATAATTGTAATATATCAAAAAATAGAGAAAAATAAATAAAAAATTATGAAAAAATATTTTAAAATTAATAGAATCAATAAAAAACCTTAAATGGCGAAAAATCGCCTGTTGGTCGCACACACACACAAAACAGCTATATAAGCAGTGACTAAATTCATAATTTCAACTCTACAAATTTACTTTAAAAATTTTACAACTTATTTAGCAAAAATTCAAAACCTATTTTTACCACTGTGAAGTAAGGATTTATAGTTTTTGTAATTTATTATGTATTGAATAAATTGTATATAACATTTGTAATCTATTATGCATTGAATACAATTTTATAAGACTTATTTACTATATTTTTTTGGATGATCATGGTGTTTTCATCACTGACGAGTGCCTCTTATCAAAAATCTTATCTATACGTGTTGTAATAGCTCTCATGAAGACAGGATGGTGGTCCGGCTAACGAGTTTGCTTTCGTTAGTTGTGGATACTAGTGGTGCACTCCTGACAACTCGACTGTTCGCGGCGAGTTCTAGTCGTAAGATGTAGGACTTTACCCTCAGGGCGTCGTTTCACAAGTCGGGAAGTGCGGTATGACTAAAGAGACCAGGGTATGATCTCTAGTAGATTATTTAGGAAAATTTTTTAATCAAAGTCTCGTAAAGTAAATACAAACCATGTAGCTAAGGTTAAGATTAAGCCGATATATAACTCGAATTTAGGACCCATTGAACAGGGGGAAGGAGAGCATCATACTCACATTCGTTATCACCGCTAACTTAATATCATTTATCAAAAATTCCTTATAAGAACGACCCCAGCCATTAGCCGACTGCATAAATCACCATAAGTCGAGAATCGATCTAAGGCAAGTAACTTAACCGCCGGAAATTAGGTCCTAATTGACGGGCTACAATTAATTACAATAAATATCCATAAATTTCGGATTGATAAATAAATTGACTAAATTTAAATAACTAGTCAAATTTTTCTAATATCAAATAATAAGTCAATACGCATGGATGATTTTCATAAGTTATAATAACCTGGAAAACATCGAATCTGCCGTAGTCAAGCCACCACATTTAAAATATATTTTGTAGGCCGACCAGCTGAGCAGCGAAATGATCGCGATCTATGTATTTATAAATTAGTATAAAAAATTGGACACACTATAAATTTTCTCCGAAAATACCTAGCACCTCCGCGAAAACCACGTTTTACCCATTTTCTTTGTGTTAAAATAATACCACAAATCTCAATCATCTTCCAAAATTTTAATTACTCATTCACTTATAATATTCTCTCATCTCATTAAATTTTCTTCCTGCAGAAAATCAATTATTCAACCTCAATGAACCTCCCAAGGATTCCGAAAATATCTGCAGCACCATCGTCTGTCGCTGCAGTCCAATATCTTGCAAAGTTAGAAAGGTACATGGTGCTCCCCAGAAGCCACGAGGGAGCTGTACAAAAGATTAACGCTGCTTTCTCGAGCCCGCGATGATCTTGTGATAGAGAATCGGAGTCAAAGAATCACAATTTCTGATAAGAGTGCTGCCTTCACTGAAAAGGAACTAGGCGCTGCTACCGAGTCGGAATATGGCCCAACGCCTATATATTATCCCGGCACATCATCTGCCAATAAATTCTGCTAATAAAATGAACAACGAAGATTCTAATGTGATCACCGAAATGACAACACTGTCGACTCTCACTCGTCGACACAAGCCTCATAAGAATCGGCGAAGGTGACAGAAAAGGAGAGCAGAGAATGCTGCTCTGCAGGCTAATCCGCGCGTCATTGAAACTCCAAATTCTAGTAGTATCGCGGAGATATTTCCACTAGAGCCGATGCCCATGCATAATGATAAAGATTTAAATATAGTTTATGCTCCCCGTCTACCGGATTTCCGCGGTCAACTCCAACGCCATCTCAAATAAACATTTCAATGGACAGCCGCTCTATGGAGATACCGACGAATATGCAGATCTCTATCTCTACTCAGGCGACTCCTGATAGAGATGAAATCTCTAGTAGTAGAGCTTCACAACAAATTATCTCCGTCGTAGAACCAACGGTACGCAGTAATTCCGATAGGATGGCTAATAATCTTCCCCGAGCACCTTCGAGCTCCGCGTCAAAGCAACCTAAGAGAAAATGCCTGCCAGTGGATTTCGACGAGGACGATTGGTAGAGAAGATCCGATGGTTTCATAGAACTGTGCTTCATTTTTGACTAAATTCTTGCACTTATTTTAGTTTTGCTCTATCGAAATATAAATCTTAGTCTTAATCATTTTTTTTATTTTTTGAATTTAGTGATAAAAGTATAAAAGCCTTTTTAATCAAGCAATTAACCATTGTATAATTTTTCGAATAGTAAAGACATAAATTAAAATAATAAATTAGTAAAATAAATCAAAGGAGGTTAATCTAATGGTCTCTTGAAAATTTACTAAAGTCTAAATTGGGACTTTGATGCACATTATGGATTTCGATATCGTCACAAACATTCTACCGTTTACAATCATGGGGAAAGCGATTTGACTTATAGTAGTACTAATTGAGTAAAGCGCAAGACCTTCTAACGGTCGCTTCGAACCCGAAATCGAAGGTTATTCAAAGAGTAGTGTCGGTAACGACGCCCACCTGTTTGAGTAACATTCGGCTGTCATGCACGGTACCAATATGGGTTCACCCATCGGTGTATGATAGTAATTCGCAAATTATGTAGTGTGCAAGGGAAAGGAGATCCTAGCGATGGAACGAGGTATGGTTTTAGGAATCACTGTTAACTAATTGTTTAAATGATCCCCGTACACCAGCATGTGTCACTCAGTTCCTCAAGTCGGAACCACCAAATTCAATTTCTTCCGAAAACAGAAACTCCCAGTTAATATGGATGAAGATACCCGAAATATTCTCATAGACTTGTACGAACTTTTAGATGAATAGAAATTCTGCAAACTATCTCGTTTTTCTTTTGACGCCTCATTTCAATTTTAAGTTCTTATTTTGGTGTATATTAATTTTTTTTCTCTTAGAATAAATCGTTTTAGTATCTTTAATAATTGTTGTCAAATGTAATGTAGTAATAGTAAAAATAAATTAGTTTGATTGTGTTGCTGAATGGGACTAAGTAACCAAAGAAGCTGTAATATGGAATGTATCGGGTTCCGATAAGGCAATTTAAAGGATTTATATGAGGCAGGAAGTAAACCCGAAGTTATTTATATTTGTCCACAAATTAAATAACTAAATTTTATAATTTTTTGGAACAGCTGATTTAACAGCGGATTAAATAATTTAGGTGAATTTTTGTATTATCGTATGTTAGGTAAATTACGACAAAATTTAAAAATAAATTAAAACAAATTTTCGAGGTCATCAATACAACCAAATTTACGAAATAATCCGGGTAAAAGTAACTTAAATTTTAATAATTAGAATGAGTAAGCTCTAAAAACTTTAATAGTTGGAATTCCTTCTTCAAAGAATTACCCAAATTTAGAATTTGAAAATTAATTCATGTATTAAGTAATATCTATTGTAAATGTAATTAAATAACAATTTAATAGTCAAATTTTAATCTTAACTCGATAACAGAAATAAGAGTTGGTAATAATAGGTCAGCCACGTGGAACAAGGTCATGGGGGTATGCATAAGGTAGATAACGAATATGGGGTAAAGTCAAATAGGAATATTGATAAAAACATGAAGAATTAGGAGACGTAAGTCCTTCCATCGGCAGTCAGAAACCCGAAAGCGAAAATATCACGAGTCATGTTAGAAATGGGGCTTACCTGCTCGTGGATTTTGGCTACTATAACAGTACCAACATGAGGTTGCTCATGGGTATGTAGTGGTAAGATAAAAATTGTGGGGCCTCTGGGTGAGATAGAGTAGACCCTAAAAGTGAGCGTGTCGGCTGATTTGCTACCGATTTAAGCAAATTAATTCCACCCATACACCAACAATAGTTATAAATACAATAAATAGAAAATGTTTAATTTTAGTAATTTAATAATACCAAAAATAAAATTTAATAATAAATAATCAAAAATAGTAAAATTAAATAAGTAAATAATATAAATAGTAATCTTATTCTTAATAAGGTAATTTTTATTTACCTAAACTAAATAAACCAATTTTTCAATTAGTATTTAAAGGGTTTAAATTTTGTAAAACGGGGAAACACAGAAATAATGTAAACGAGAACGAATGGATAAAGTGACATAATGCAAAAGTAATCAGATTATTTAATCAGTAGAGAATTCGTGACGGCCTTGAAAATTGTTTAAAATTATCAGTAGTACATCACGAAGATAACTTAAAATACAACATACAACATCAACTAAACACTCTAAAAATTGAGATAATATAAATAAATATAAAATCAAAAAACATAAAAGTAAAATAAAATAAATACAAAATGCATCAAGAACCGCACGAAATTTACACAAAAAATAACATAATAACAAGAAAATTTGACCTAAAACCGAAGAGTTATATAAAAGTAAAAAATTAATGGATCAACGAGTTAAAATAAAATATTTTTGGTTGAATAAATCCAATTAAAAATTTTAAAAATAAATTGTTAATTTAAATTAAGAAAATGTTGGGCTATAAGCCATCACTAAAACAAAAACAACCATGAAAAAGTCATGGCGAAAAAAATTATGAAAATGGCTATTTGTAACACAAGCACGCACCGCAAACAGAAATTAAAAATATAATAAAAACATTAATTAAAACAAAGTAAAAAAAATAACATAATTAATTAAAACAAATAATTAATAAACTTTGCACGAAAAATACATAGAAAAATAAAGTAAAATTATAAAACCGCCAAAACCTTGCAAAATAAGGTTTAGAAAATACACAGGCGGAGGAGGCGACCAGAATAAGAATCAGCAAAAAATAAAAATACAAATTTAATAAAATTAATATTAAAAAATTAAGAAAAATAAATAACAAAAGAGAAAAATATAAAATTAAATAAAAGCCATCAAAAAACCCGAAAAAATGGCCAAAAAAGATTCGAAATTAGCTGATTGGTCGCACACACGCACGAAAACAGTATAAATACAATAGCCATTGTCATAATATTTAACCTTTAAAAAACCTTAAAAATATTTTTGAAAACTAAAAACTTTGAATTTCGAACTTTGGTAAGCTTATATTTCATTAAATAAATTTTTGAAATGTTTATTGTTTTAAGTTTTAAATTTTAATCATGGATGGTCGAGGTACTTTTAGTATCGACGACAGGTCCCCCTAATTTAATATGATTTTATGTTGTAATTTGTGGAAGATGGCTTGGCAGGATTCAATTCCCTCAGTTAAATTTGAGGGATGTTGATGTGCTGCCTTGTCGTCAACCACCCTTCGGTGTCTGCCGGTATGGTCAGGTCTCGTCACACTGATCGCAGAGTAGGACGCCGTCGTACTTCACCGTGGCGGCCATTGCAATGTTGGTCGGAGCGGTAGGGATTAAAATGCGGGAATATCGACATAGCTAGGGGGAAAACGTTCAAATGAATGTTTAGGTAGGGATGCAATTTTTGTTCAAAACCTGTCGAATTGTTATATGCAAAGGGACGACTAGGGTTAAGTCGATAGAAACAAATGAACGGATTAGAAAAATTGAATGTTTCTTTTATTTTTGCCCTTTGTAAGGAATGGTTTTATAGAACACTTTTAAATAAAAATTTTTTTTTTTTTCATAAACTCAGTAAATGATTGGAGCATCAGCATTTTTCGTTTCTGCATCGAACGTTTTGTTCACTAGTTCTAATGACAAATAGGATATCTTCACAATTAATATCAAACCATGAAATGAATGTGATAGAGAATGTTTGGGGAATGTTCGAACTAATTAATTTTAAATTTTATAATTATTATATTTTATTTATTTATCAATATAACCCATTAATGGACTGCAACTCTCCCTCGTTTAGTCAGGAAAATCTCAAGAAAATCCTTCTAAAAATTCTCATCAAACGTTTCAATAATCAAAATCTCTTTTCTACAAATGCATCCAGGATACAAAATCCCCAAATCATCGCGAAAATCAGATACCACGGCATTACAATTGAATCACGATTTATGCCAACAAAGATATAACAAACTGTTCGCGGAGCACGAACGCACGCTCGGCACGTGGTTCGCTCCCGAAGCGGTCAAAATCCTCCAGGATAAAATCCACCGGCTGTCGAGATGCCGAGAGGATTTAATTGCAGAGAACCGGGCTCAGCGAATCATAATAAATGACCAAAGCGCCGTCTTGGTGGCATCATTTACGGAAGCCGAACTGGTAAAACGCCTAGCGGGTCGCGATCTGGCGGTGAAGTTGAATTTGATCCCCGCAAACCATCTTCCGGAAACAACTCAAGCTGGTCCAGCTCAGACACCTAGGACCAGCAAGAAGCACCATACCAGCAAAAATCGTCGCCGCCGTGAACGACGCCGAGCTGAAGGCCTCACGATCTTAAATAATGCTGCGCAAGTGCTCGAAGAAGCCGCCGCACTCGTCGCAGAGCAGCACCCAGAATTTGTGAAAGAAGATGACACCGCTTCAACCCCGAAAAGATCAGCAGAACTGGTGCTACCAACTCATGGGAAGGAAACGGATGAGATGCAAATATGCCTAGACATTTCACCCGTCGAAAATTCCACCACGACAATGAAAGAGAGATCGCCGACTCTCGCGAGCTGCTGGATGGACGAATTTGGAGAAGAACTATGTCATACCGTTCCTCAGGTCGGAACTACACCATTTCAATCTCTCCGGAACAAACGAAAGTTCCCCGTCGATATCGACGAATGACCACCAAATGGAAAGAAGGATGGACTCCATTATCCTGACATTATTTATATAGTTATACACTAATTATATTTTTGTGATTTCTTTTTGTTAAATTTTGTATAGATCTAATAAAAGTATATTTTTGTAATTCTTATTCTCTTAATAATTTCTGATTTCTCTAATTAATCGAATTATGAATGGATGCCTAAAGTCTGGTTGGATTGCCTTATGATGTTGATAGAACCGTATGTATGCATGAAGTAGGTTGAGGAAGTTCTTATTTCACTCGTAAAGTCGGAATTAAGAGATCTCAGTTAACAAAAATTAAAAATTTCAGTTTTTATTATAGAAATACTAATAATTAAAAGCAATTTTGGTTAAAAAATGAAATAAGCATTCTCGGAGGAATTTACTTTTCTTAAATTATTAATGGGGTTGTGATAAACCCAAAATTTCGGCCGATATAATAGAAATTTCGATAATTTGCATAATAATTTAAATTTTCACATGTTATTTAAATAAAATACTTTATGATTTAAAACAAATTTCTAGGTTAGAAAAATTTACCTATCCTCAGTAGTTTAAGAAATTAAAGTCGGAAAATTAGATAAATCCGAGAAGCTGAGTTTTAAATGTTTATTGATAAATATTTTATTTTTATTAAAGTTTCTTAATCATCATTTTTGAATTTCATAAATTAAATACCAAAAATTGGTTTTTGCTAAATTAAAATTAATAATGAATAGATAAGTGACAAAAACCTAGTAAGGGTACGGTCCACTACATTCGGTACTACCTATTTTGCTATGTATTAAAGCGACTAGGGGAAAACAATATGTAGGACGTATACATGGGTTCGTCATAGAATAATGGGAAAGGTGTGCACAGATATCGAAAAGGTTAAAGGAGTTAGGTAGACGTAAGTCCTTCTATCGGCCGTCAGGAACCCGAAAGCGAGATTATCACAAGGAGTAGTCTTGAAAACGGGGCTCACCTGCTTGTGGACTCTCGGCTGCTGTATACAGTACCAACATGGGCTTGCCCATGGGTATACGGTGGTTAGATTAAAATTGTGGGGCGTCGGGGTGAGAAAGGAAATACCCTAGGGAATGCAAGAGTAGTTGAGGAAGTAGTTTGGATGAATGAGCTTAGATTAAAACAAAATTAATTCTACCCTGTACGCCAACAAAAATAATAAAAATTTAATTTAGATAACACAAATAATTTCAAGGTAAAATTTTGTTTTACCGCAATAAAATTAACACGCAAGGTTAAGGTCAAATTGTAGGTATATATACTGATGTGTTTTGACAAATTTTCAGTCTTAATTTGCAGTATTATTTTTGCAGTCTTATTTTCAGTCGGTGAGTTACAGCTGTGAGCCGTGCATTCAGCCAATTAACACTGGTAAGTGTTTTGTCTGGACACGACAACTCTCAGCTGGTGCATTGATTTATGATTAAAACGTGTACCTGCTATATGAGTGACTTCACCGTGAATTTATTGATATTGATTAAATGATCTGTGATGCTGCGAATCGACAATGTTTATTTATGAACTTCCGACAATTATGTGAGATATGACATGCCGGATAAACAATTTTGTGCATTCGAAGCTTTTACCCAACTTAAATGGTAACATTTATTTATTATTTTTCGGCCCACAGCCAAAACATGTTGCAAGTCAGTAAAATCAAACACCCTATCGAACTGTGTAAGTGCGGTTCATCCGCCAATAGCTCGTGCCCGTGAAGGTTCTGGCTTGCCTAACACAAAAACACAAACGTCAAATCATAAAACTAAATAGCAAAAGAGAGTAGCTCAAAAGTGGGTCTTTTGGCTCAACTTTCTTGCACTCAATTTTGATAAAATCGACATAAAATTTGAAACAACAATCGGCTCAAAATCACTAACACCGAGTAGTACAGTGGGCACTCATTATATATAATATGAACATAAATAGATCATAAGGACAAAAAAAAAGAAAAGATAGCGGGGAAAATTTCGAAATCGTTGCAACAGTTAAAATGAATAGCGATCGGAAAAAGATTAATTCGAACGACTAAAATCATGAAAAGGAATATTTTAAATAATATATAAGAACTAAACAAATTATTTTGAGTAGAGACTGAAAATATGAAAAATATAATCAAAATACTCTATCAAAAATTATAAAATAAAAGTGGAGCCTCAATTGTTTGTATAATATTCTGATAAAACTGTAAAATAAGGGCGGAACGCTGCTAAAAATTTTCGAAATAACAAAAATACTTTATAGAAAACTGTAAAATAAGGATGAAGTAGGGCTAAATTTTTATACAAGTAAAATATTTTTATAAAGCTGAGGAATAAGTACGAATCCTTACAAAAACTTGATAATAATAATGATAATAGTAAGGATAATGGTAATTATAATAATAACAATAATTATAATAATAATAATAATAATGATAATAATAATAACAGTAATAATAATAATAATAATAATAATAATAATAATAATAATAATAATAATAATAATAATGATAATAATAATAATAATGATAATAATAATAACAGTAATAATAATAATAATAATAATAATAATAATAATAATAATAATAATAATGATAATAATAATAATAATGATAATAATAATAATAATAATAATAATAATAACAGTAATAATAATAATAATAATAACAGTAATAATAATAATAATAATAATATAATAATAATAATAATAATAATAATAATAATAATAATAATAATAATAATAATAATAATAATAATAATAGTAAATATAAATATAAATATAATAGTAAAGATAGTAATAAGAATAATAATGATAGTAATAGCAGTGATAATGGATTAGAATAATACATATAATAGTAACAATGATAGTTCTTGTAACAATAATAGTGGGCATAGTAGTTACAATAGGGATAAGAGTAAGAGAGATTGTGAGGATATTTAACATAACAAAGGGTGTACAGGCCATGGTAAAAATCGATAATACGAACGACGATAAGAAGACTATGGGAATGGGCATAACAATGAATGATATAGCGGTATAGATTAACATTTAAAAGAAATAAGAGAAGAATGGGGTCTAAAAATCGAAATCGAGCACAGGCCTTCTATTGGCAGCTCGTTGAACCCATGGATCGTTCGGTCAATTATAGCATTAGCAATAGCGCTCACTTTTTGCGGACGATCCACCCACTCGAACACAGTTCCAACGTTGCTTAGCAACGGTTGCCGAGTGGTAAGCGAAAATATTCGTATGGGGTTGTCTGGGTAACAACCATATAGCTTCAAAATATCAACACCCAGAAACCCACCAGTAAAAAATATTACGAGAAATTGATAATTGAAATCGTAATTATCAGAAAGTATGAGAAAGTGTCGAACTATATTAAAGGATTTATAAATTGTTAAAAGGTAAATAGTAAATTTATTTGCTACTTTACTTATCAAAACCCTTTGTTGCGAAAGACAGAAACTATTTATCAGCTAGTAAGACTGATCGCTCAGTTGTAACAGTCCTAGCAAGGTTTGAATCGTAGACATCAGTTTTCTAGAGAAACTGCTCTGTCATTTTTCTTTGATCAAATATTCAACGGGTAGCTATTTAGTTAAAGCGTTAACACCAATTTCTGTCGGTTAATCGATCGCGTTTAAACTTTTGAGAAAGCTTCGTCTTGTACCAATCTTAATAGAGTGGAGCTGCTGATCAATTAGAATACAGCTTTCGCCATCTTAGTAATACTTCGAGGGTGGTTCGAAATAACCGATAATCTATCTTTAGTTTGCGTGGTCATTTTATCAATTATTTTCTTGTAAAGGATATAATTCATATTTGAAATTTATATATATCTAATAAATATTAGAAAATGAACAGTGTTCATTTTGTTATTACACGAAATATGTTTGGAGTCAGATATTCGATTGTGTTAAATCGTACAGCCTACATACGATCCTAACATTTAGATGAATATGATTTAGTTGAACGATGTAAATATTTAAGTCTGTAAAGGAAATATTGCTTTATATTCAAATTTTCGAAAATTTTGACTGTCTTCCCGGTAACGATTATTACTGTACAAAGATAATTTTTAACATTCAAATATTTAAAAGACTACATAAGAAATGTTTAGGCGATTCTCTACATTTGCAGAAATATTATAATTACAAAATTGAACATTATAATTGATGATTAATTGCTTATCTTTAATTATTTATTTTTATTCCAACCCGTTTGTAATTAACAGACAATTGGATTTATTACGTGCTTATTTTTAATTCTTTTTCTACAATAGTGGTACTAGCTTATGTATAATTAAATAAATTTTATCTCTAATACAAGTTCAAATAAATAACTTCATATCAGGAAAATAGTAAAAAAAATTGATGCTTCCTCCATTCAAAATTCCTGGTTGCGTCACTGGATCAGCTAATTTCCCATTTCATTGGATATAATTTCTTCAAACGCATCAAAAAATCAAATGTTTTCATCGCAAAATAAATTGTATGTATTTAGTGCAATATATATATATATATCCGGGTCAAAGCTAAAAACATGTATCGCAAGAATACTTAAATTGAAATGAGACACCAAGTAAATCATGAATATTAAAGAAAAAATATTAGGAAAATAATTTTTAAAAAATTAGTAAAATTACAGCCGGAAGTTGCAATTAAAACATAATAAGAATTAAAAATAAAATAAAACCACAAAACCCTGCAAAAAATGGTACAGAAAGGACAATAAAACCTGACTTACCAGATGGTAGCCAAGAAAGCGCCAAGGAGATGAAATACAAATAGAGAAAGAATCGGGGGAAAGAAAAAAAAAGAAAATTTCCGATTCATTATTTAAGAAAATCCAAATTATTGGTTAATAAAATACCAAAAACGAGTGAGTGGATTCGTCAAGATTGACTGACGAGTACATAAAAACAAACAAGTGACTATATAAGCCAGGACCCTGATGTTTTTTTATATTGTACTTTTTGAGGAAATTTCTCATAACAAATACCGAATTTAGAGTAAGGATTTTGCTATTTGTGCAAAATAATATAACTTTTTACTTTATTTCTTGTTTTGTATTTAATGTTATTTACGATTGAGAAAATAAGTATTTATAATTTTAATTAATACCAATGTTGGGCAAAAACTGATCTAAGCCCTCAATTTTGTTTGTTTAGCACGAAAATGCCTATATACTTTTGAGCGGTAAGACTAAAATATTGCACTGGGAAAGAGAATGTAAAGTTTAAAAGAAAAATAAATAATAAAAACGAAAAATTATAAACATTAATTTTGTGGGGTTAGTGGTTTTTAACTTTTACCCCTTACATATAATGCTTTCTTGACTGCCACTGTTACCCGTTGCTAGGCAACGTTGGTACTGTAACCAATGGTTCTGTGACCGTCAAAGGTGAGCTTTATTGCTAAAACTGCTAAGACCCGGTCTGCAGCTTGTTCAGCGAGCTACAGTTCGAAGGTGTATACTCGACTTGCTCTTTTAGGTCCTTTACTTTCGTTGCATCTTTAATTATACAGTTTAGTTCTACCTTACAATGAAAATTCTCGACAAATGAACGATAACCGAATTAAAAATACCAATGTTTATTATATTATTACAAACAAATGTTATTGACAAACGATAGCCAAATTAAACTCAAAACAGTTATGATATTATTATTCCACAATATTATTATTTCATTTGCTGGAGCCGTCTACTCTCCCTTTCGGCTCGACCTGGCCTGGTATGAGTCCTTGGCTTAACTTTTGGTTTCTTATGACAGCCTTGATCCTGATAGACAATTTGTGTCGGAGCAAACAACAAGGGGTAAGTTACCGCACTCCCCTCTTGAGTAGTGGGATGTGTCACCGCTAGATCGGGTCACCGCTGGAGCAACTCTACGGGGGGGTAAAAAAATTTTTTTTTCTAAGTCTAAAAGTACAAAAAATTTTTAAGACAAAGACAATGACTCATTCAAGGCCATTGAAACAAAGACCATGACTCATTCGAGGTCATTGGATGACTCATCAAACACTTTCAAGGTCATTGAAACAAAGACCATGACTCATTCAAAAACTTTATCAAGGTCATTCAAAATTTCTCAAGGTCATTTAAAATTTTTCAAAGTCATTCAAGCAAAGACCACGACTCATCAAAAATTTCTCAAGGTCATTTAAATTTCTCAAGGCCATTCAAACAAAGACCATGACTCATCGAAAATTTTCTCAAGGTCATTGAAACAAAGACCATGACTCATTCAACAACTTAATCAAGGTCATTCAAAATTTCTCAAGGTCATTTAAAATTTTTCAAAGTCATTCAAGCAAAGACCATGACTCATCAAAAAGTTTCTCAAGGTCATTTAAAATTTCTCAAGGTCATTTAAAATTTTTCAAGGTCATTTAAAATTTCTCAACGTCATTTAAAATTTTTCAAGGTCATTCAAACAAAGACCATGGCTCAACAGTGCCAATAAATCATCATTGCCATTTCCATTATATATTTTTACATATTTTCTTAGTATTGCATGATTTTGATTGGTCGAATATAGTATAAATAAGCTTACACTTTCAAATATTTTTATAAAATGCCAGAAACTAAATTTTTTATAACTTTGTTAAATGATCTTTTCTCTAATAATAGAGAAGAAGATGATATCATTAAAAACATAAAATTCATGGTAAACCGTACCGAGAAAATCGTAGAAGACATTCCATTTGATTATGAAAAAATTCTCAATTTGCCAACATTGGAGAGAAAGAATGCGTTCAAATCAATATTTAGTTACATGTTTGATGAAAATAATAAATGGATGCGAATAATAGTAGTATTAATGTAAATGAAACACATGATATTAAAATCTGGATCCGACTATGAAAATTATTTCCAATGGTCTATAGAGGTAAATTACTTTATATTGTTATTAATTTATCATTATTTAGGTGATAAAAACAAAAATTGATCCGTGGGTAGAAACAAACGGTGGATGGTCAGCGATTATTCAAATTGCCGCAGAAGCCAAACGTTCAGATATTTATATCGCAAATTGTAAATTTTTATTAAAACTATTAACTGTAGCATCGGTTTTATATTTATGTAATAAAGTTTATCATAGATTTTAATAAATATTTCTTTGTTATTATTATTAATAAAAACTATATTTTTCAAGATTTATTGATTATTACATGTACATTCTTCATCACCACAATATTCTGTCATTATAATTTCTATAACATGATCAACACAAGTCTTAAATTCGGTAGGCTCAACTTCATCATTATTAATTTCGGTATTAATTTCAGTATCTTCAGTATCATTAATAATTTCAGTATCATTATTAATTTCATTATCAATTTCTCCATCATCACTCTGACATTCAGAATCACAACATGAATCTTCTTTACTCAATGCTTCAACTAGAGTCAACATATCTCTAATTTTTACACCGGTTATTTCTTCGAGTTTATCAAACAAAAAGTTTATTAAATATTCTAAACGAAATTAATTAATTATTTTATATTTTATCTTTTTCAGACATCATTTTTAAAACTATTTTAAAACTAATTATAATTTGTTTATAAAATAACAAAGAAAACATTAATACATTTATTAAACACTAAACACTATAAATTAAAATAATTGTGAAAGTCTAGCAGTAACAATTTTCCAGATTGGAGAAAGCACATCATTTTGATCAGCTTTATATCCTTGGATTGCTATTGTTAAATACCAGTTTTCTTGTTCTTTGAAACCTATTTCTGTAAATGCATCATAATATCTGGTATATTGACTGGTGAAGAAAGAATTTTCATGCTTTCTAAATTGAAATTGATATTTTTGAACATATTATCAATATCCTTGATATCTATCGTTGAGAGAGTCCCAGCGAGATATTGAAATTGAGTTTTATTGAGTTTGACTGGATTTGCCAATTGCATGTTGATAGGTTCCTTTAAAAAATACATTTTATAATTGTGGAACATCTGAACTGGTTGGACACTGATAGCATTGATTTTCTTGGTCATGCTTGATTTATGATCTTTATAAGGTGGTGACGAGCTTTTATACCCTTGACAGATACTGATTAACCAATCAGAATAATGCATATTTCTATTATTAATTATAACAAAGGCAGTGCATGATAAGTGCATGATAAGTGCGTGACTGCATATAGACACAAAACTGAATAAAGAAAACCCATACATTGAGTTTGTATATGATTTTATATACATCAAAATTTCTCATCTATATAAAATTTCTTTATATGATTATTATTAATATCATGTTTTATTATTATTATTATTATATTATTATTCTATTATTATTGTTACCATAAAATAAAACTATAATAAATAAAAATATTATCAACAAATAAAATAAAACAAAACAACAATCAAAATTCTAAACATTTATTTTTGTAAAAGTTTCATTTTTTGTAAGTTTCTTACCGAGTTTGTTATATTCCACTCAACATATCGCTGATACCGAAAATTGCAGCAACTGCAACCCAGAATACAAGGGTATTCCGTTTCTATTTCCTTTACCATGCGGTTGATTTTATTATCCCAAAGAGCTTGCCAAATCAGCTCGGAAATCATAATTCCTGATTCTTCATATATTGCCGGTTCGATCATTGCTGGCTCCTTGATATTCAAAATTTCCTTCATTTGAGGATAATAATAAATAATTCGGTCAATTACCATCGGGGCATATGTGTCTAAATAAATAATAAATAAAAGAAAATAAATAATAATAATTTACCACATTGACTGGTATTTTTCTTCTGCATATTTTTCTTTGGTGTAGTATTTTCCATTTTAAAAATGAAATGAATATGCAATTTGTTTTAATCAATCATTAGCCAATCAGATGTTGACCAATCCCGTGATTTCATTTTGTATGTCACAAACAATATTTTTGTACTCTAGATTTCGCACCCCTAATATGACTATTTTGCCACTAGCAAACACGTTAACACACATTGGGTTGTATTTTAAAAGCCTCAGTGCAGGAAATAATTCTGGTTCGAACATACAAAGACATTTTGTTGACATGTTGTATAGATTGATAGATTGTCCTATATCCATGGTAACTTTAATTGACTGTATTTTAAGATCCTTTATTCTATATTGTAATTTATTGACGTCTAAAGGTTTCTTGCATCCCATGATTCTGCATTTGTCGGATTTGAAAAATATTATAGGGTATTTTCCACTCCTATCTACAACTTGCTGGGGTTTACCAATCGGAAACGTCATTTTTGACACATCGAAAGTTCCTTTATAATTTATATTCGATAACATAATTAAACAATAAAGAAATATTAAGCTATATATATGATTTTTTAGAAAGAGTTCATTAAATTATATAATATAAACAAAAACCTATAATTATACAAATTAATAATGGAATTAAGAAATGATGCTGTATATCAAATCGTTGGCCCAAGTGGTAGTGGTAAAACTATGTTTGTGTGTAAATTACTTAAATATAATTTATTTCAAACAAAATTCAACAAGATTTATTGGCATAGGGGTGTAGATGAAGAACATGGATTAACTCAAGATAATTTCTGTATATTGAAAAACATGAAAATAGTAAACGGTTTCGATAAAAACTGGTCAAGTCGTTTAAGGAAAGGTGATGTCATTATTATCGATGATTTGTATCAGGAAGCTAATAAAGAAAAGGATTTTAATAATTTATTCACAAAAATCAGTAGACATGTTGGTGTTACTGTGATCTTTATTACTCAAACTCTATTTCATCAGGATGGCGCACATCGAACAAGGAATTTAAATGTTCAATATTTAGTTATTTTCAAGAATCCTAGAGATGCAACAGTTATTAATTTTCTTGCTCGACAAGCATACCCTAATAATCTTAATTTTCTCATCATTGCATTTCAAGATGCTACAAAATCACCACATGGATATATATTTCTTGATTTCACAAAACAATGCAATGATGATTTACTGGTAAAAACAGATATTTTCAATAAAGAAGGTGCCATGGTATATAAACAAAGTTGAAAACATTAACATGTAAAGATGTTTATGAAATCCAGGCTTAAAAATATCCGAAAACTTAGACAAAGTATTAAAAAGAAAAACAAAGTTCCACCAAAAACCAGTTATACACCATCTAAAAAACTAATAACCGAGAATTACCCTGCGATGAATCTAATTTCGAAAAACATTATTAAAAACAGTAAGAAAAAAGTTAAAATTGTAAAAAATCATAGGAGTTTCCCATATTTTAATGCATTGTTAAAGGCTTCGAGTATGAAAAGAATGTCTATTTTACAATCATTTACAACTTTTGTTGTCGATGATTTACTCAAAATTCTATTAAAAGTAGTCAGAGGTAAAATTAAAATCAGTAAATCTAAAAAACTAGTATTGAATAAACATCGTAAGCCTTTGTTATCACTAGTAAATAATAAAAATCGTAAGCAAATGAGAAAAATCATATATAAACAACAAGGTGGTTTTATCGGAGCAATGTTACCATTAGCATTATCATTATTATCACAATAAATGATGGGGCAATCATTACCTAATGTCAAATTAAAATTTCAATCATCTTGTTGTAATGGAGAAGATTTGTACGAACCCAGAAGACGAAACAGGTTTCGTTGGAGTGGCAAAGTTAAAAAAAGAGTCCCGAATTCGATAAAGGAAACGCAAAAGTGGCTGTCAAATCAGCATGCGTACAGTTTAAACAAACCGATGTGGAAAAGATTTCCAACGAGAGCTTATAAGACATTCGGCATTTATGATTTGTGGCAAATGGATTTGATGGAGATGATACCGTATTCGAAGATTAACAATGGTTATAAATATATTTTTACGTGTATTGATGTTTTCAGTCGTTTTGCCAGCAGTGTACCAACAAAGACAAAATCTGAAGAGGAAATATCTAAAGCAATTAATAATTTATTTAAAAATGGGCATCCAGACAATTTGCAAACCGATTTAGGTATTATTATTATTATTATTATTATTATTATTATTATTATTATTATAGGTAAAGAGTTTTACAATAGTAAAGTTAAGCAAATCCTGGATCGTCTCAAAATAAATCATTACTCTGTGCATTCTCAATACATAGCCCTCCATGTTGAAAGATTTAACCGAATATTGAGGGATAGATTGAAGAAATATTTCGTGTATCAAGGTAATAAAATATGGATAAATGTATTACCGAAAATACTTGTTAGTTATAATAATTCATCACATCGAAGTCTGAATGGTTTGAGACCTGTAGATATCAGCTCGAAAACATTAGCTAAATCAGTACGGTCTAAAAAAGTTGTAAAAATTACAAAACCAAAATATAAATTTGGTGATCACGTTAGAATTAGTAAAATACATGCTTCACCTTTCATCAAAAATTTCGATAGTAATTGGAGGGATGAAGTATTTCGAATTACTAAAATTAATACTAAACATAATCCTGTAATGTATGTTATTAAAGATAGTGATAACAATGTAATACAAGGGAAATTCTATGAACAGGAATTACAAGTTATTTCCAAACCTACAGTGTTCAGAATTCAGAAAATATTGAAAATTAAAATAGTGGGTAAGGATAAACAATACTATGTCAAATGGCATGGATATCAAAAACCCTCATGGATATCATCAAAAGACCTAGTAAAATGAATTTCTATACAATTTTACCTAGTAATAGTTGCCCACTAATCCATCCGGAAAATCAAGCAAGTATATTTATGGTTGATCTTCAAAATCCCATTTATTTACATGGAAATTGGGAAGTTGCTTTGCAAGACTTTACATTTGTGTACAATACATTCCCATTTTATAGTCATTGTAAAATCAGTTACAAGAAACGTGTACCCAAAACCTGTAGTGGTATTTTCTCAATCAATAATTTTGAACGATATTGTCATATTCCGAATCAGATTTTAGATGAAAATTGTGGCATGTTTTTCAAAGATGGATTGAATGTTAGTTGTGATTATAGTCCATTTACAATAAAGTTTGAAAGTATTGAGGATGCCAAGCGAATGGGTTGTGATAAGCTTAGCATTGTTGTTCCTGGTACTGAATACCTAATACGTTTCAAAACATTTGATGAGAAAAGTGTAACAATCGAAAACATCAAAATATCTGTATCATATATTAATGAGGTGGAAGATACATTTACATTTACTAATGATTTATATATTGAAACACTTGAAGAATTACATAAATATATTTCATTCAATTGTTTACATATATTTAAAACTATTGAATTTGTTAAAGATGGAATATGTAAATTCAGTCTGAATAATAACATTTGTGAAGTTACATTTGATAAAAATTTGGCTAATACATTGGGATTAGATAAGCAAACATATAGGGCAAGTGCTTTTGGTGTACGCAAACCAAAAATAATAAAACTTCATAGGCAAATGTTCATATATACTAACATCATCGATCCTATAATTGTTGGTGATTCATTGGTTCCTCTATTGAAATCTGTGTGGGTTCATACACATGACCAGGATGAAGTTGTCAATATAAATATCGATAATCCCATGTACTTACCTGTATCAACATCATGTATAAACAATATAGAAATAAATATTCGTGATGATAGTGGTAAATTTATTGAATTTAGTAAAGATATTTGACATTGCATTTTCGTAAATTAGATGACCAATAACGATATTATTAGTATGTATAGTGGTAGCCAAAGTGGTGGCGAATTACCATATTTTATTGGTAAACAATATGGATCAGGATGGTTGAGAACAATTGGTAGATTTGCACTTCCTATTCTTAAACGCCTTGGTAGTTTTTGTATGAAAACTGCTAAAGATGTGATAATGAATGAACAGAAAATATTACCATCTCTGAAATCAAATGCATTATCCGAGTTAGGGAAAGTTCTACTGAGTGTTGCAGGTATGTTTCAAAAGCAGGAACCAGCACCGGCACCGGCTCAAAAAACGTAAAAGACATCATAAACATATAAACAAACGAATGAAAGGACATGATTTGTGGTAAATCTGAATTGTGCTTATTTGATAGACCATCTCCCCAAGCAGTAATTGAAATGGGGGCCTTTGAAGAAGTATTTCCGATGAATTCTATTATGGATAGTAGAACTGATATTGAATTTTATATTAACGGTTCCCAAACTGAATATCTAGATTTGAATGATACATTGTTAACTGTTCAGATCAAAGTTGTAGATAAAGATAAAAAACCGTTGGGTGAACCTAGTGATGTAATACCAAATAATTTCTTGTTTCATACATTTTTTAAAGATGCAGTTCTCGGCTTTAATAATATCAAGATTGATGGTGGTAACAGTACATATATTCACAAAGCTCTAATAGAAACTATTATAAATTACAATAGCGATACTAAAAATACATGTTTAACTCCTATGGGTTATTGTAGTGATGACGATAGGAAAAAGTGGATTAAAGGCTCGAAATTATTTACCATGTGCTCATCATTACAACTCGATTTTATGGATCAACCGAAATATTTACTCCCAGGTGTTAATGTACACATTAGATTGAAAAGATCAGAGTCAACATTATCACTAACAAGTGCCACCACAACACCAATTCTTCAATTAGTTGATGCAAAATTATTAGTGAGAAGAGTTCGTGTTGAGCCTTCTGTATTAGCCGGTCATCAACTGGGGCTTAATTCTAAACATGCAATATATCCATTGAAAACAAAGGAAATTGTTCAATTTGCAATTGCTAAAGGGTCAGCTTCTTTCTATAAAGAACAAATATTTGGAGATAGAGAATGCCCAACTTTATATTGGTAACATTTCAAAGTGAATCTCAATATAATGGATCATACTTAACATCGAGCTCAATTTTCAAAACTTTTGGAGTAACATCGCTAACTTTATCGAAAAATAGTGATTATAGAGAAACATATACTCAAGATTTCGATAATGACAATTATTGTGCTACATACATGCAGAGTATAGTGAGAAATATGGGTTATTTGGATAAAAACCTTAATTGTGGTATAACTCTTGATGATTTTAAAAACAAATATCCATTCTTTACATTTGTTTGGCACCCAATTTTGATTTAAATCAGAGTCAATTACCTCAAAATGGAAATTTACGATTAGATATAAAGTTTGCTAAAGCTACAACTGAACCGGTACATTTTGTAATATATGGAATATTTGAAAATGAGGTTCAAATTACTGCAAACAGAACAGTGTTGGTATAAATGTATAGATAATTTATGATAATTTGTCATGGAGTAAGTTTTTTAAATGTATTATTAATATTATTGATGTAGTTCTGTTCAGGTCTATCGAATCGGAAAACAAATTCTAGGACATGAATTTTTAGGGGTTTTTCCTCTTGATAAAATTCCATTTTACGTAATAATCAAGCCATAATCGTCAATACTCAATCGTCTCATCTCGGTGGAGAACATTGGTTAGCAATATATATGAAACCTAGCAAGATATTTGTATTTGATCCTATGGGTTTCTATTATCCTGCTTTAATGGTTTCAAAACTACAAACAATGGGTAAACCTATTGTGTATAATAAAACTATGTATCAAAAACCATGGACCTTAACATGTGGTCAACATTGTTTAGCATGGTTATTATCCAAGCGATTTGATGTATAATAAATGTATTAATGTTTGTGTTATGTTTTATTATTATTTTTATGTTTTAACTAATAATATATATATATATTTTAATTATTATTATTATTATTATTATTATTATTATTATTATTATTAATTATTATTAATATTATTATTAATATTATTACTATTATTATTAATATTATTATTATGTGTTTAATTAATTAATGTTAACAAAGCCAGTGCATGATAAGTGCATGATTTACAAAGACACTGCATGATCATCACGTGATTTACAAAAACACTGCATGATAAGTGCATGATTAGTAACAAGGAACGCATACATACACACTCAAGACTGTATGTAATTTACAAAGAAACCACATACATACTTTTGTTTGTATGTGAATTACAAAGAAAAACACATACATACTTTTGTTTGTATGTGATTTACAAAGAAAACATACCTACACAATATAGGCTGCATGCGTAAAAATCTCTCACCTATATGTGTGTATTGCTTAAATGTGATTGGCTAAATCCTGAAAATATTATTCTCTTTATAAACATATGCACATTCAAAATCTATCACAATTAATTCATAAATTTTAATATGGCAGGACAAAATAATATTTTAAGAAGTCTTCTAACTTCATCCATTGGTAATTTTTATTTATTATTTATTATTTATTACTATTAATCTTTTAGTAAATTTCGACTGGTTCGATGTAACCGAAAATGAGGATCTTTTGGATTTGGATGACGTTTTTGGTAAAATTTAATTTTTTGTTAAATGATTTTATTAATATTCTTTTAGATTGTACTAATAATAATGTTGAAAGAATTATTATTGAAGATACTCCAACTTCAATTAATGAAGATGTTTATGAGGTTAAATATATCGGTAAGTTTAATATTTATTTATTTTCAAAATATAAAAAAAAACATTTCAGATGATGATGATGATATGATTCCGGCAACTTACCCAATTATTATTTTGGATGATATAGTGGATGATGCCCCCACTTGTATTGATGGAGATGATATAGTGGATAATGCCCCCACTTGTATTTATGGAGATGATATAGTGGATAATGACCCCACTTGTATTGATGTTGACGATTCATCTGATGATAATATTGATGCAGATTTATGTTAGTAATTTATTTATTTTTAAACTTTATTTAAATATATTAATTAATTATATTTTTAAAAATTTAACGAATTTAAATAATATTTTTAAAAATTATGAAAAGTAAAAGATTTTGTGAAAAGTTGATTATTGAAGATTTGATGGAAATTATTTAATAGCAAAGAATTTATGAAGATTTTATGAAATCATGCAGAGTTGATTCTTAACTAATTCTAGGGAATGATTTGTGTAAATAATAAAAGGTTGTTTTTATTAAATTTTAGGTTAATAAATATCTATTCTTTATTAATAATAAGAAAAAATAATAATAATAATCTACAGCAAGCATTGAAAACAGTATTCATTTTATATTATAATAATAATAATACTTATTTGATGTGATAATAATAATCTGCAGTGAGGATGCAGCTATATTTTGAAAAAATGATACTTATTTTATATAATAATAATATTTTATGTGATAATAATAATAATAATAATAATAATAATATTTATTTTATATGATAATAATAGTCTACAGTAAGCATGTAGCTATTCGTCCTATAATTTGCTAATAATAATAATCTGCAGTGGCATGCTATTCACCCTATAATTTGAAACATTTATTATTAACAGGTCTTTATGTTATAAACTTGCATAATAATGAATGAAATATTGTAAAATAATTATATATATATATATTTTTTTTAATACAAGTTATTTAATTTATTATTATTTTATCAGGTAAATTTTACCCAAAATATTGCAGATCTCAAAGAATCATGGTGAAATATGTCACGAAAAAATGAAACAATACTGTGTCCATAGATTTAATTGCATTAGGTTTTTTATTTGCCCTGTATGCAAAACATCCCAGTCCATAAAATACAAAGCTTTTTATAACATTCACAAAGACCATTTAGATTCATTTAAAATAATTAAAAAGGATCTGTTTCGTATCAGTAATAAAAATAATGTAAATATTATGAATATTATAAATAATATACACCCAACAAAAATAACTAAAAATAAAAGACCTGCTGAACATAGGCCATCTAAAATACCAAATAAACTTATAAAAATCGAAGTCATTGAAATCAGTGATGACGAATCAATTAATAATGTAGATATTATAAATAATGTAGATATTGATATTATTACTAATGCAGATATTATAAATAATGCAGATATTGTAAATAATGCAGATATTATAAATATTGCAGACATTGTAAATAATGTAGATATTATAAATAATGTAGATATTATAAATAATATAGATATTGTTAATAATACTATTCATCAAGTTGGTGGTTCATTAGAACCTATAATACAAATTAATTTAAACGGCGCAATTAAAACAATTAAATTTAATACATCAGAGGCGCGACTGATAAAAATAATGTTAACTGAGAGAATCAGTTCTAAATTATTTGATGAGATTGGAAAGATTTAATACAGTTTGAAAAAGATGGGGAAATCCGCGATAATTATTTTTCCAACAACGCAGAAAAATTTTCAGATAGTTTTTTATCTGAAGGAGTTAATAAACTCAATGAAAAAATAGAAAAGTTCATCCATTTAGGCAGTGGATGGAGAGTAATCAATATTTTAGAAATAGATTTTATACTTACCAAATTTTCCCCAATTAGTCATTTATCAGATCATCGATATATTCAGACTCCTTCTACTATTGCATCTAAAAAAGCTATTATAAATGTTAAAAATACTGACGATAAATGCTTCCTTTATAGTATTCTGGCAATTCTTAAAAAAGATTTAATTTTAGAAAATCGGACTAGACCTGCAAAATACACCGAGTTTTTAAACGACTTAGTATATGACGAAATTACGGATTGTCCAATGAAATTAATAAATATACCCAAATTTGAAAAGAAAAATGACAGTTTAAATTTAGCAATAAACATCCTTTCTTATACTCCAACTGTGATAATTGACGAGGTTCCTGATAGTTATGTCTTCCATCATCCTCATTTAAGTATAATTCATAGTTCAAAGGTCACTGGCGGAACACCTATTTATTTGCTTTTATTAGAGAAAAGTGATAGGAACCACTACACCGCGGTGAGTGATCTGAATAAATTAATGAATTGTCATCAGAATCCTGATTGTCCAGTTCAAATTAGATGCAAATGGTGCCCACACTGCCTAAATGGTTTCAGGCTGGATAATGACTTTAATAAACATGTAGCTCTATGCGCTAAAAATCAGACGGGTACAACCCTTTACAAATTACCCGATAACAAAAATTTAAAATTTGAAAATTATTCTAAAACCATCACCCCTCCCTATGTAATTTATGCCGATTTTGAGTCGGTTTTACCACCTGATGTTAGACATCACCAAATTCATATGCCTAGTTCAGCAGGCCTTTTACTAATAAATAACTACACAAAAACACAACAATACTTTGAATTTTATGGACCTGACTGCATTTCTTTATTTCTTAAAAAAGTAGAGGAAATTGCTGTCACAATTGTCCTACCTTATTATGATGTTGAAGGGAAAAAGTTGATAAGTTTTATGTCTTTCGCTGAACAACGAGAATTTAAATCATGTAGAATTTGCTATCTTTGCAAGAAACCAATTGTAAATCCTGCTAAAGACCATTGTCACTTTACAGGTAAATATCTTGGTGCAGCGTGCCGAAAATGTAATTTTGCGCGTAGAATATATAAGTTGCTTCCAATAGTGTTTAATAATTTAAAAGGTTACAATCTGCATCATATTTTAAAACATGGTCTCGACGGTTTTCCTTCTTGGAATTTAGACATTATCCCTACCTCGACTGAAAAATTTATATCTTTGATTGTACATATAAAAAGTCTGGCTGTTAGATTTATAGATAGTATGCAATTTGTAAATTGCTCTTTATCTAAGGCTGTAAAAACACTTACTACACTAGTTTTTATTAACAAACACTATGTTGCTTCTTCAGATGACACCGAATTGCTGTATATAGACATAAATAATTTGTACGGTTGGGCTCTTAGCCAATCTTTGCCGTATGCTGATTTTGTTTGGGTGTATGATGGTTTGGATGATGTATTGAATGAGTGTATGAATGTTGCGGATATTGAAATCCTTCCATATGGATATACTATGGAAGTTGATATTGATATCCCTGAAAATTTCCATGATTTTTTAAATGACTTTCCGATTGGACCGGAAAAGATGTGCCCACCAAATTCAAAAGTTGAGAAGCTAATGCTCACGCATTATCCAAAGAAGAATCATGTTCTTCATTGGAGGCTTCTCAGGCTTTATCTTTCGCTTGGGGCTAAGGTTGTGAATATACATGGATGTATAAAACTTACACAGAAACCTATTTTTAAAAATTATATAGATAAAAATACTGACTTGCGAGCAAATGCAGTCAGCGAGATATATAAAGATTTATTTAAATTATATAATAACAGCTTGTACGGTAAATCCGTTGAAAACCTTAAGAAGTGAATGAATTTGCGACTATTTAATTCATTTGAAAAGTTAATTACATATTCGTCAAAACCAGCATTCAGAAATACCATCGGAGTTGATGAGAATCTGTTTGCCGCGCATCTTAATAAGGATTCAATATGTTTGGATAGACCTAGTTACATCGGACAATCAGTACTAGATTTATCCAAACTACGGATGTATCAGTTGCAGTATATAGAGCTGCAAAAGTATAGAACTATTTATAATTGTGATATAAATTTAATTGCCGGCGATACGGACAGCTTCGTTTTGGAGATAAAAATTTTAAAATTAGATACTCTATTAAAAGCGATGATTTCGGATGACCTTTTAGATACATCTAATTATGACCCCTCTCATTCTTTATATTAAAGACGATTAGCATCCGTTATAGGAAAGTTTAAGGATGAGAGTAAGGGGGAAGGGTATAGTGAGTGGGTTTTCTTGCGCCCTAAATGTTATAGTTTATTGGGAAATAAGTCGACTATGAGGGCTAAGGGAGTAAAATTAGCAGGTACAAATATAAATCATCAATCATATTTAGATTGTTACAATAATAACCAGATTATATCTGTACCTCAGACTAGAATAGGGTCCCGGAATCATCAGCTTTTCACTTTTTAAAATAGTAAAATAGCGTTAAACAACCACGATGATAAGAGGGCATGGGTTGATAAAAATGTTAGTTTTGCCAATGGACACTATAGAGGGCTTGATGCAATTAATAGTGGTCATAGTATTACAAGAACACAGCAATTTCAAGATATATTCAAAGAAATTCTGGCTCCTGATTGATCATCAATTTATCAGACGAAAAATAATGTGAATTTTGTATATTATATATTTTTTTATATTTCGAATTTTGTATATTATAGAAAAAAATATAAAATTGTACGTTTACTTATTTTATTATGTTTTTGATTATTATTAGTTGCTTTTTATATAAAGGGTTATAAAACATGTTCACAATAGTTAAATTTCGATTTGATCTGCATTATCAATGTAGGATTGAATAACATCTTGATATTTACTATACACATCCAGAATACATTTTATTTAGAAATAATATGCAACTAGATAATTTCATTATTGACTTATTGATTTATTTATTTTTTAGTAGTAATAAATAATCATAGGTTTCTGTCAATAGCCTATCGATTATTAGAAACGTCTGATTCCATTTAATTCTGAATTCCGCTATCTTAATTTAGAAGATTAATATAATAATAATATTAATAAATAAAAACTTGTAACAATAATAATAATAATAAAATATTATTAGTTAAAACATTACTTATAAAAATAAGTAATAGAATAAAAAAATATTAATAATTAAAACACTACTTATATGTGCTGCCCGATATCGGAGGTATGTGGAATGTGCTTTGAATAAAGCTCTTCGATAATATAACTATAGTAGAATTATTTCTTTATAATAAAACTTTTTGTTGTACATGTCTTGGTTTTTTATTATATATTAATAATAATAATAATAATAAAATAAGTGATAGTTAAAACATTACTTATAAAAAAAAAGTAATAGAATAAAAAATTTTAAAATATTAATAATTAAAACACAACTTTTTTTTTATAAGTAGTAATTTTTAATTTAAATTTTTTTTTAAAGTAATATGACCTTGAGAAATTTTAAATGACCTTGAGAAAATTTAAATGACCTTGAAAAATTTTAAATGAACTTGGGAAATTTTGAATGAGTCATGGTCTTTGTTTCAATGACCTTGAGAAAGTTTTTGATGAGTCATGGAAATTGTCTGAATACCTTGAAAAATTTAAATGACCTTGAGAAAATTTTCGATGAGTCATGGTCTTTGTTTGAATGACCTTGGGAAATTTATATGACCTTGAGAAATTTTTGATAAGTCATGGTCTTTGTTTCAATGACCTTGAAAATTTTTTAATGACCTTGGAAATTTTTAAATGACCTTGAAAGTGTTTGATGAGTCATCCAATGACCTTGAATGAGTCATGGTCTTTGTTTCATTGACCTTGAGTGAGTCATTGTCTTTGTCTTAAAAAATTTTTTGTACTTTTAGACTTCGAAAAAAATTTTACCCCTCCGGGGGGGGGGTGATCTAGCGGTGACACATCCCACTACTCTCTTGTCTTGCCGACAACGCGACTTCCAACCTTCTAATCTGAACTTTCTGGGCCTGGTTCAGGGTCTTTTCCTCCTTCTACACTCGCTGAGCCGAAGTGAGACGTTGATAAATTTGTTTCGCCCGGGAGGGTTCAATCCAGGTGGCCTTGACCCGCTGGAGTTCACGGCTTAGCTGCATACATTGATGATGGAGTCCGACATTCCATTGTCGCAGTTTCTTTAATTCTTGCCCGATTGATTGAATTGCGTCTATGATTGAATTTACAAATATCATTAGCGAATCGTATTAATTATAATTTCATAATATAGTGACAACACTGCATGGAAAAACTCGTGCATTTTTGCTTCGCTGATATGATTAGCTACTCACTTTAATTAATAATGGGTCATTCTAAATTTTACTTAATTGTAATTCTGTGTTCAATAATTATTAACTCATTTTATTGGATTTCTTTTATTTACTCGAACAATTAACTTACGACATTATTTAACTTTTTTCTTGGAATTTATGGTTTTTCGATTTGAACAAAATTAAAACCAACAAAGAAACATTTAGTTTAACTATTACATGCATACATTTATACACGCATCTATTTCGTGAATTTGTTTCCGTATTTCTGTTTGGTAGAATTTTGTATCAGTGGACGCCGAGAATAGGCGTGTTCTTCACTTGCCCGATCTGACAGAATTTCCAAGATATCAGGTTGTACGATCTGCTTTGGTATAGCAATGATGCACAGGAGCATCAAGATTCATGAGGGCCGGATCGTCTGGATTGAATGCCACGCCATATTCTGGAACGTATCCATCGGAGCTTGGGATGCGGCCGCTTGCGATGTCGGAGTTTATTCTTGCCAGTCATCTGCGTTGAAGGTTTGCCTTCAACTGGAATTTCTTCTCGAGATGCTTGAATTGTTGCAGCATAACCTCAGCCTCATGACGAATCTCTCGAGCCGGGTTGCGTCCTGGCTCCCTTTTTATTGCGAGACTGGGCATTTCCACGTCTTCGTCTTGGCTCGGATTCCGGTAGGGCCTGATCCCATAAAGCCTGTCTATATCGTCCTGCGAATCGTTGGGCAATTGTCAAGGTCGTATGTGATTCGTCTGTCCAGTTGATTCGAGTAGAGCCGGATTCTAGTAGAATATATAGGGTAAAAAGTTTTGTATGTAAATCTCTTTGTCAATCTAAGGTCGATTGGTTTAATAAAGTCTTTACTTTCACTATTTAACGTACGAGTTATAATAACTATTAACTACCTTGCGCATGATCCATCTGGTTGAACTCTTGATTTTCCTCCATTCGGTTTCTTCCGTGGTGGTCTATATCTCTCTTCTTTGACGTCATGTTGAATAAGTGATGCCGGCTATGTGGTCGGTACGTATTTATATTGAGCAGCGGGTTGTGTTGACTACAAGCGCTCAGCTATCACTAGAGAATTATATTTGCGACTTGTTTATATTGATTGTAGATTGTGGCGGCTGTTTTTGATAGTTTCGTTATATGTTTGGCAGGTGCGTGCAAAACTCCGTAAGTCGTCACTTGATTGGACTTCAGATTTGTTTATTTGACCAATTCATATATCGATTATTACTTCAGTAACAATTTTGTTTATGCCTGATTGAATGAATCACGTAATCATTAGTCAGGTTAATTGGACTTGAAGTGGTGTGTCTATGAGAGACTGATTCGCCGCTGTCCGTCATGTTATCTGCGATTATTAAATTTATAATAAGCGGGCTATCGTTAACTCTCAAAATTTGAGTTTTATTTAGTCATGTTTTGTACATTGGTAATTCTCGTATGATTTTTCGTTCAATCGCTTAATTGTATTCGTAGATTCCACCCATCATTTCGCCCCAAATCGTTCGGGGAAATAACTGTGGATTATCTCTACCGTGAGCCTTGCGGTTTCAAGTGATGGTTAGCAATCAACCTGGCTTTCTATTTCAGTATTCTCCCCAAATAGGGGTAAATTCGATCGTTCATCTTTTAGTGTTCGGTGGCGGTAGTACAATTCAGCTATATTTTTCTGGAATGGATCTTAATAGCTGGGCATAATTTGAATTTAATTATCTCTTTTTAGAGCTTACAATCAACCGATATCTCTTTCCAACGTCCTTTTCTTGGATATGAATTTCCACCTAAGCCCTAAGTCATGTTTATTATTTTTTGGTTATGCGTTTGTAGGATTTCGGAGCTCGATATATTTAACCAGATTAATATTCTGAATTGCATTTGGCTTGAACATTGATCTTCATTTTGACGATCATTGCCAGTAAATTTTGAATGAATTTAAGTCTTGATTTATAATTCAATTAATTGTCTATTATTATGATTTGGACTAAATCCAACTTAATTTAATTAATATTCTGGATTTAATTCACTTTTAACTCGGATATACAAATCTTTGTTACGGGATTACTACTAATAATATTAATTTTCGAACAGGAACCTTCGGTCGGCCTATCGGCAGGTTTATTAATTTAGTTGTCTTACATAAATTTGTAAATGAATTTGAGTCGGCAGCTTTTCTTTTAATCGAGTGCCTGTATTATCATTTTTAGCTCATTTATGTTTAATTAATGCTTCTATGCTTATCTATAACTTGCAATTATAAGGGTTCTTAGTGGTGTCTTTTAGTAAAGAATTAATTATTTATTTTATGATTGTTGGGGTTTAATTTATCTAAATTAAATTGATATATTGTATCTAATTCGTATGCGACGTAAATATACTATGTTTCCTAACGCGATTATTGACAGTAAAAATGTTTTATATAAAGTGATTTTTTAAATATAAACTTTCGGTCGACCTATCGTCATACTCTTCAGTTTTTATTATCTTTGTATGAGAGGTTGGTATTTTATTTATTTGTAGCGTCGTTAAATTAGCTCATCTTTTCTGAAATATAATTTAATCGAATTTCACAATTGGTTCCTTTATTAAATTTAAGTTCTTAACTTCTATCTATGTCGGATGAAATAATTTCCGCGTAGTTATGAGTTTATTTTCCATTTTAACCATTATTACAAGCTTTTTGACTGTTGCATCAATTTCCGAGATCCCCCTTCTCTTTATCCAACATTTGACCTTAAGTAGCATATATGTTAATATTATATTTTATGAGTGTCCACTGGACTACTCAGTGTGATAATTTTAGCCGATGCGTTCTAAGATTAGGTCAAATTTTCGGGTAATAGGTGAAAGAGAGTCAGCCAAAAAACTTATTTCCGATCTTCCCACTGCCCCTATTGGTATAAGATGACTTGACGTTCGAGTCCGTCGTTACGCGCGACCAGGTCTCTCACGGGCACGAGCTATTGGCGGATGAACTGCACTTAGACCGCTCGATAGTTATGTATCTTGGTGCCTTTTGTTATTTTGATTTATTTTTATGTTTTTGATTTTATTTTTTAATTGTATCTTTCTCACATTTTAAGGTTGTTTATTTGATGTTTATGGGTCTGATTTTAAATCTGCTTGTTATATTTGCGTGCTATTTCCAATTCATTTAAACAAAATCCAGTCCTGGCCCAACAATTTAAAAAAATTAAAAATCCTTGTTTTACAGCATCAAAATACACACACGAACAACCTTGGTATATAAGGCAGTGCTGAACAAGCAAAAAGTAGTACGTTTTTAAAAATCTAGTTTTTCAGTTTTTTTGAGAATCTTCAGTACTTTTCTAAAAAATCTATTTCATACGTACCATAACATTTATTTATATCTTTTGGGAAAATATCAAACAATATTGTGAAAAGTAATTTTTATTGTATTTGTTATTGCCATATATTGATTTTATTTCATGTATATGTTTTATTTAAAATATTAATTTTGATAAACCTTTTAGTTTTTAAATTTTTTTTAAATTTTATTATTTTATTTTATTTTATACAAAATAAATTTTTATCATTCTCGAAATACCGAAATAAATCTATGATCGAACTCTATCTCGTCGGAGTGGCATCACATTTAAATTATAATTTAAAATTTCAAAATTCGCAAGTTAGTAAACTGAAATTCCATTACCGACTACGAGTGGTGCTAAACCACGGACTGTAGTGTCCAGGAGGTGAAGAAGCTGTAAGGACGGTTGTCAGAACAGTCCAGAGTTTCCCCCCGGAAACCTTATCACCTGGCCGTCGTAATGACTGAGAGAGGCCATGAGGAAGGATTAAAATCGAATAGCATAAAAAGAAAAAAAATGACCATTTAGGAGGAAGAAGAATTTAGAACCAGGTGAACGTTGATGATATCACAATAGACCTTATTAAGTGATTACTGTTATGTTAACCTGAAATCACTAGGAGAAAATTAGGCAAGTTTGAAAAGGGCTAAATTTAACGACAATTGAATGTAATCTTAGAAAATAGTGTATTTTACAAAATCAAAATATAAAAATTCGAATCTTGTTAGAAGTAAATAAGAGGTATTATTATCAATTATGACGAAATTTTAATCCCTTTTGGTATTCTATAAAACCTTAATATGACGATTAATTTTATTATTAAAACGCGAAGAAACAATTCAGACCCAACTAATCTTAAACTCCATATTGATCTTTAATATTCCCCTAGATGTGGATAAAAATTATTATGACTTATTATAATTAATATCATTATTATTGTTATTATTATGACTATTATAATTGTTGTTAATGTTGAAATTATTAGAAGTCTTATTATTATTATTATTAATTTCAATCTGATCATTAGTACCATTATCATTATTATTATAAATCTTATTATTATTTGTATTTTCAATTCAATTATTATTATTAGTACTGTCATTAAGATTAAAGTTATTATCATTATTATTAGTAGTATTATTATTAATATTAACATCGTTATCATTAACCTTATTATTATCATTATTGTTGGTCTCATTATTATTATTATTATCAATATTAAAATTATTTATAATATTATTATTTTCAATCTGACTATTATTATTATTTCTGAAGATTATTAATCGCTAACGACGTGTCACTATTATTTCAAAATTATTGTTATTATTAATATTATTATTAGTAGCATTAACTTTATTATTTCCCCTATTGTATAACACTTTAATCACTCTTAATGTAAATACGAATGTGGGTATTATTATTATTATTACAGTTGTCGATAAATGTTATCATTATTATTATCATTAATAAAATTATTACTGTAACATTATCAAAATCATCACAAATATTACTATTATTACCGCTATATTAAGGATTATATTAACTTTAAAGGAAAAATGTTAAAAATAATAATATCACCGTATAAAATTTATTCATAAGAAAACATTGACATATTTCTGCGACATAAAATTTCCAATTTTGCGAGAATTGATTTGAGACTGGAACTTGGGATTCTAAAATGGAAAACTAAAATAAATCGCATTAAATGAAATAAACAAACCTGGTGGGTAATATCTGTGTTTTCAATGAACGTTTAAATGAGACCGTTTCCTCGGGAAAACCTGAAATACATAAAAATTTTAATAAAAAGTAGCAAAAAATCATTACTTTTACTATAGAAAATTGGAATACTATTGTTGGGCCAGAACGTAAACGGCCTTGAAGAATGTTTAAATGGATCAGAAATACACACGCAAATACAACATGCAATTTAAATAAACCTATTAAAACACCAATTAAACCATATAAAATCTGAGAAATAAGAGAATTAAATATAAAATAATAAACATAAAAATAAATCAAAATAATAACAAAATGCACTAAGATTCGCACGATACCTACACAAATACAACAAGAAAACACAACAAATTCGACAAAACTGGAAAAATTAATAAAAGTTCATTAAAATGACAATTAAATCGAAAATTTTGAATTAGTAATAATTCAATAAAAATTCTAAATAAAAGATTATAAAAATAAATCAAAAAAATATTAAAATTAAAGAATAGAATTTGCTAGAAAATAACAAGGTCGAATTTTGTTTTACTGCATCAAATTTCACATGCGAGAAAAATAGGTATAAATACTGATCCATTTTCACATTAAAAAAAAACCATTTTTAAAAATCGTTATTAAGAACCATTTTTGAAAACTAAACCATATTTTCAAATCTTGAAAAAGTTATTTTCAGACTACTTTGGAAACCTTTTTTAGGTGAGAAATGTTTATGGTGGAACCCTCTTTCCACGTCACGTTCCCTGCATCTCAATGGAGCTCTGCTCGGCGTCGGCGTGGGGAGAGTGGTATTTATGTTATTTTATGTTAATTTTTACAAATTTTGGAATGGTGAAAAGGGGTAATTATGTTATTGTCATTTATAATTAATAAATATTATTTACATAAATTGTTTTATATGTTTTTATAAATTAAAATGTCGAAATTTTTCCGGCCCACAGCCGACACACAACGCAAGAAAGCAAAATCTACATAGTACAGATGCATGTAAGTGCGTGGAAAATCGCCAATGATATGTACCCGTGAAGACTCAGCGTGCGCAACGCAGCGGTCGTAACGTCAATATTTATCCCTATAGCTGAAGTGAGAAATAAGGAAGAAGTCTCTGGCTGCTTCCTCGTTTCTCAGTTCTGTAAAATCGACCTAAAATCATATTACATACGGCTTAAAATCATCACACCGAGTAGTCCAGTGGGCACTCAATAAATATAAAGTAAACACAAATGCGCCTAGGATCTATTAAAGGGAAAGGGTACGGGGATAAATTAAACTGAAGTCGTTGATATAGTCAACCTGAATTAATAATTTGAACTAATTTAATCCTTGGTGTACCAAATTGAATTTATATTTCGAAACAAAACTATAAAAATCATTAAATTAACAACTCAATAACTTGATCGAATTATATTGTTGACTAAAAACAATTTGATTACAAATATCCCATTGATTAAATTAAGTTAAATTGTTGATTAAAAAACAAATTGACTACAAATATCTCATTGATTAAATTAAATAATGGAGTAAAAGTAAACTGATTACAAATACATCATTGATTAAATTGAACTAATTTGTTATTGGGTAAGAATAGGTAAACCATTAATTAAATTACTACAATTCGTTTTTATAAAATTAAAGTAATAATAAGTAATTCTTAGTTAAATGAATATAATTTATTATAAGGACCTTAACGTAATTATTGAGAAAAGGAATAAATGATCCGTTGAATAACCCAAATTAGTTCAATGATTGACATTAGATTAAGTACAGCAAAGGTAGAAAATTCTTGGCTAAAGGTCAAATAAATCTTTGAGAAAAAAGGGAAGTAAAGCTTCGACCCATTGAGTAAAACATTTACCTAATTTATTAAACTACGGTAGCCCATTACTTAGAGTAATTTATCGAAATAAATTTTAAAGCAAAATCAGTAATCCGAGTGAAAAAATCAATATATAATCCTTGAATTCAGTTAAAGCTACTATTGATAAAAACTCGCAGTAATTCATCCATAGAGTGATCCCTTAATTTGGATTAAAATAATTCCTCGAGCAAAAGAAATAGACTCTATTGGTTAGAGACAAAAGTTTTCGTAATTAATGTAAGCTCATAGACCAAATAAGAAGCGATTATAGTTAGGATCGAATAGGTGGTTGCTAAAATAGATTAATTGACACAATCAAACCAAATAAAATAGAGAAACAATTAGAAATTATATTGATGATACATAAAGTGAATAATCGTAAAGTAACGTTAACATTTTATCAGCTGAAAGTAAGGCTTACCGACGGTAAAGAAATAAATATCAATTCCACAATGTGGTTTGGTCATTCCGAAAAATACTGAATAAAAATCCAATAGAATAAGAGCCCACATATACTTGATAGCATCCATGTTGAGATCTGCGATAGTGTCCAGTAATCCTCTCTAAAACACATTGATAGATTTAAACAGCTAGAATGTTAACTTACCAAAGCAATTCAACCCAATTGTGAAATCGAATCCGGTGAACTTAGGTAAGATCAAATCGATACATCCTGTAGTTAAAATCTCAATAAGCCAAACACCGGATACAGACTGACTGAATTCGACTATCGCCGCAAATCGTTGCATCCTGTAGTTAAAATCTCAATAAGCTAAACACCGGGTATGGACGACCTGAATTGACCATCGCCGTTCGTATGAAAATGTTGAATCACCAAATCGACATTACAAGATGCATTTATCGATTCGACGTAACGTAAATAAATAAACACACGTATCCTTACAATAGTCCTAACCGATTGCAAGATGTCCGTGTAAATTAAACCTGCCATTAATAGGTTTTTCCAAAAAACGAACTTCTAAGCAAAATAAGCTACCTAATAAATTCACAGACAAATGCCTGTTTCATTTCAACTGCAAAGTATAGAAGAATTTAAAGGTAATACGACCTAGCCCTTGATAAATACACTATCCCATTTAAGAGTATAAAAATTAAGCGGACAATTAATAAATTGATCTTTACTCCTCACACGCGAGTATCCGACCATGATGATTTATTTTTGAATAGGACATGCCGATCGAACGAACCACTAATCAAGCAACCGACGAGCAAAGGACACCACAAAGGGCAAAAATTTTCGATGGAATCCAGCAACAGTGGCCGTACCCTACCACTCGACGGGCGCTGGGTCTGAATAGCAACCCTTATGGACCCGATAGGCAACAGTATCCAGCTGCCGAGATATATTCCAACGCACAGGACCTCCTCGCCCAATGGGAGCGGGTGCAGGAGCGGGTGGACTTGCAAGTAGTCAAGGCGAGGATGTATCTCGCAAACGTGGTGGAGGACATCCTTGCCGGGCGGATCGCAGTCGCCTATCCACCTCGCCCAGTTCGAGACACCAGGCGACCATATACTGTGGAAGCCCTTAAGCGAAGCCTAGAGAGGTATTGCCCAGACAAATGAAATAACAGGGACAACTTAATGTAGTAACTGATTAAAACAATCAGAAATTCGTGTTTTTCTTCTCATGTAAATGGAATTAATTCGGGATTTGTTTAATGAAATCAATGATTACTTAACCTGACCAATCATAAATTGAAATGATCTATTTAATTACAGCGATGTCCTCCCTAAGAATCTTACAGACCGAATTAGACCACGCAAGACAAGCAAATGAGGAATTACTCGCCCAAGTTATTCAATTGAACCGCGAAATCCAACAGATTAAAGCAACCTGGAAGGAACCAGGGAAAGTAAAAACATTGTACCACCGTCTGACCGCAGCACAGAAAGGCTAGACAGAGGAGCGGCAGCTCAACCAGAGCCTGCGTACGCAAATACGAGGGTTAGAGGTCGCTCTGGCAGTTTGTCGGGAGGGGGAAGCGGTAACGTACCCGCTCGTGTTCGCCCCGTCTCAGATGGTGCCGAAAAACCCTCAGCTAACGGATCAGCCTATTAATCAGCCCATAAACCGTCAGCCAGGACGCAAAGAGCGTGCTCGACGCCGAGCAGCCAACCCACCTCATTAACTCACATTGAATCCCTACATGTGTTGATTTCAATAAATTCGTGGTAGTTAAATCATTTCTCATAATAAGTATGCATAGGTGTTAATCGGAACACTTACAACCATCTCTCCACCTTCAATCATGAACACTCTTACGCAGGGGACAGAGCTAAGCGAGCGCAAGTCTTCTATCGACAGCTCGTGAACCCGAGGATTGTCCGAGCAATTATAGTATTAGCAATAGCACTCACTTTTTGCGGGCAGTCCACCACTTGAACACATTACCAACGTTGCTTAGCAACGGGTGCCAAGTGGCGATCAGCATTATTTTGTATGGCGTTACTAGGGCAACCATGCAGTTAAGCAAGATGCGAAACCCTGTAACCCACCACTATAATAGGTTACCATGGCAATAAATGGCAAGCAAGATGAGTTAAAATTAGGTCACCTTTAAATTAATGATAACATATATAGTATATATTGTAATATCTCCTAAACTCTTGGTTTTCAAGGGTCAAGGTGAAGAAAAGTTGTATAAAATAAGATCAATCATATACTAGTGTTAATTATATTAACTGATTAAAATTTTTATACTTTACTATATAGTTAATAAAATTCAATTAATCTTATTTTAGGAACTAACAACTCAATATTTTAGGGATCATAAAATTTTCCTGTTAGGAATATTAGGTTAAAATCTTTAACTTCTTTTAAAAGTAGATTATTAATATTATTATTATTACTGTACTTATAATTATTATTATTATTATTATTATTGATAATATTTGTTAGGTTATTTCTATTATACCTTCAGTATTGTATTATAAAACTGAATGATAATTTTTATGGTACATTTTAAATGAATAGCATCGTTACTATTATATTAATATTATTATTGTCGTTACTTGTTCGAATTTTATTTTGCCAACCCTAGGTTATTTCGATAATTGCTACAATTTCCACAGATATTTTTATTGATATTATAGTCCGCGACGAACTTAATGATTATTGATTTCCACTAGAAATTATGGACGTAGAATTTGATCAATTAATACTATCCATGTACCTTGCCAATCCTATAGTCCCAACGTAAATCACTATCTTATCACATGGTGTCGCACGAGCTCGTTATGACCCAAACATTTAACAAGAAAACAACCCCAATGAATAGGTTGACACCATGTAAATTGATTGATAGCTACGAACAAAAATATCAAAGACTAATAGGGAAAGTTAGATGTTACTGTAACACATTAAACCTGGAAGTAATTACCCGTATTAACATGTAATCATTAATTTTATTATTATCGTTTTCACGTGATTACCCAACTTGTAATTAAAATCCTATCTTCTATCTAATGCAGGACCACAAATCGGACTTCAAAAAATTCCGAAGGAACGTCGCCAAATATCATGAAGAGGTGATGAGTCAATCACAACGCGCAGAGTCCCTCGTGCGGAGCTGTAGACGCACAGAGGAGATATGGATCCGGCCGGACGAGGCAAAAAAGCTTTTTTTTAAACTAAATTCACATTGTTTCAATGCAATTGAAGGGATAGTTAGGAAGGGACAATAAACCTTCTAATGTAGTCCATGAACCCACGGGACGTTAAGGCATTAGCAGTTCTTGTAGAGGAGCTTACATTTTGTTAACCTTCCAACCATTAGTTCACAGTACCAACGTCATTTTTGACGGGTGCCTAGTGGTAATAATTGTTATGCACGTACTGTATGGGTTTTGTAGCTATTCCGTTGACACTTATGCAAAGTTCATTCCCATAAGTACCCAGCATAATTATGGGGGCTCATCCGGGATTAGAAAATGTTTCACCAGAAAACGCAGATGTAAAACGGTTTATACACAACGGAAAAGATAAGAAATAAATACGATAAAGACGCAAAAGAAACTTGTGATAAATTAAATTAAATTAATATAACAATCATTTAGTATTGAGGTATTGTTGTCATAAGTAATATTGTAAGTATACTATTATTATTATCATTATAAATACTATTGTTATTATTATAATTATTATCATAATAATTATTATTATTTTTATTATTATTATTATTATTATTATTATTATTATTATTATTATTATTATTATTATTATTATTAATATTATTATTGTTACTAGTATTACTGTTGTTATTATTGTTGTTGTTACAGGTGTTGTTACCATTATTATAAACATTAGCTTTATCGCATTTATCTTTTTACCATTGCATCATCATTAATTTTATTGTCAAAATGACTATCAAAATGATTACCAGGGTTGAGAGTTGGAAAGACAATTCGGTTTTGGCTGTTTCGTCGGGGAGCGAAAATCGAGGGCCGCGGTTCGTGGAGGCGACTGTTTTGATAGTGATTTAAGGGGTGTAAAGTAAAAGAATTATACCGAGTGGAAAGTCGTGTTGCCGCGTGATGACTTGGATAAAATATCGAGTAAAGTTTAAAAATAAAATAACAATCAAAGAGCGCAGTTTAATGGTAAAACAGTTCAATTTGACCAAAAGAAGAGTTAAAAATCGCTAATAGTTAATAATAATAATAAAACAGAATTTGGAACAATGTGAAAGTAAATCTAAACATAATTTGAAATTGTAATTGTGATCTGGATTTGATATAACGATGGTAATTAATATTGCAATTAATACCGAAAAGTTTCGGAGCTTTCTGCTCTTATTTCTTAGATTTGATGAAGAATTTTACTTATTTCGCAAAATTTGCGCAGAGTTCCCTTTTTATTTTACATCTTGGAACAAAACAAGTTATTCATTTTTATATCATTTTTGTTGTTCGGATTAATCTTTTTCGGACGGCAATTCATTGTAACTGTTGTAATGATTTTGCAATTTTTGCTACCCTTTCACTTTCTTTGATCTTTGGATCTATTTATGTCGATTTTATGAATTAATGGTTTTCACTGAACTACCTGATGTTATGCATTTTAAGCCGATTGTGTGATAAATATTTACTTAATTTTTTGATGATGATAAAGATTAGGAGCCGGCTGGAAATTCCTTCGCTCAAGGTCCTCATCATCGTTATAGTAGTAATTGAAGTTCAGGTCAATGTTCTGTTCCGTGGAAATAATTTACTTGCGGTGTGTAGAGGATGTGGCCCGGAAAAGATCGATGATTTTAATAAGTCATTTTTCAATATCAAACATATAATTAACATAAATAGGCTAGCATCATGCCAGTAGCATGAATGTTCAATTTAACATAAGATACAAAATTATTTAACAAGAAATAGTTGAACTGAGTAAAAAATAAACGCAATTTAAATTTTTTTTTGTTTATTAAATGTGCAAAATCTTATGAGTACGAATGTATTTAAATAGTTTGATTAGTAAATTTGGAATTAGTCAAAAAAAAAAAAAGTCGGTTTTCTACAATGAAGTGATTCTAAAACTGTTACACTTCTTGATTTTTTAGCTAATGAACTGTTAGCAAGGAAAGATTCAATAATCGACGAACATCTTGATAACATTCTATTAATTCTTTCAAGATTTCATAATACAATGCAAAAGTTTACCCATATTTTAAATCATTTCGACAACTTTTTCCAATCAAATAATAAAAGGACATTTCAAACAAAAATAAATTCAATTACCTTGGAAACCCTTGATAATAAAAATGGCAATTTATTCGATATCTTAATTACAACTTCAACTGAATTTTTGAATCTTTACTCGAAAGAGAAACCCAATTTAGATGTCGATATGAAATCAGTTGAATCCCTGATGAATGTTGCAGGACGAGTAGGAGATGAATGGAATTCAATTAATTCTAATCAAAACAAAAGCATAATTGTGCAGGATCTCAAAGCAATTTTTCATATATTCAATAGATGCTATGAAATATTCACTCAAATTAACGTTGACATTATTTCACTTAAGAATTTTACAACATATTTTATTATAAACCATGAAGAAAATCTATCTCTATACAAGATCAACATGAGAAATCTATTCGAATCTGCAAAAGAATTCCAAAAAATATTCAAATCAATTAATAATCACTTGTGTTTTAATAAAATATTGATCCTTCTGATCGCGATCAAGCAAAGCAAAATGGAATTCATAAACCAAATGGAGAGTTCTTCAAATAAATGCATTATTTGCTCTGACGACCAACCAGAACATTTGGACAAACTGAAAGACTACGACAAATCAATTTGCCAAAATTGCATGAAATTTATCCATTTCGAAACGAAAAGCGCGATAAATAATGAAACAACCAATGAAATTCAAATAAAGAAAAATAAGTCTAATTATCAAAATCTGATTTGCGAAACCACCACATTGATTTATCATAGCGCTGTAACCACTTTAAATTTGTTTCGTAACATTTACCAGGATAGATCGCATTATTCCAACCTTTCCAATCCAACCTTTCTGTCTGAATATAATAAACATATAACACATCTTAACAATTTAGTATCTCTTAAAGAGAATATGAAATTTGTTCATTATTTTTTGCATAATGATTACTGTATACCAACGACAAACTATTTTGATGAAATCCTTGGCATCTTTGTAGAATTTCTAAATGACTATAATGATTTCCTAAATGCCATGTCAGTTAAGGAAATCAAACTAATATATTATGGAAATAGCAATCGTGATCAGCAAAGCGATTTTAAAATAGAAATGCTCAAGAAAATGGAAGATTTCCATAAACTAATTAAACAATTGACAAATGAAATGATTTATTTTAGACTAATTACTTCATAAGAAAATCCTGAAATGCTATTCTCGGAAGAGTTTCATAAACTTGAAGATTTCCTATCAATTCATGCTACAGAAATTTATTCAATCGAGTTTTAAATATATTTTTCTAATTCAATAATTTTTCTGCAAATGCTTTTATTTTTATATATATTTCTTTAAGGTTGGGCATAAAACTAAAATATTTAATTGAATTTTATTGATTTAGCACGATTACCGATAAAATTTCACAGCAAAAATTTTGAATAGGCGAAAATGACGAAATATTAGTGAATAGATTACAAAAAAGATAAAAATTAATAGAAATATTAAAAAATTGGTAAAAAATATAAAAGAAATAAAAACAAGAAATTTTATTTATATTTTTGAATTCGATATTGAGCAATAAACCTTCTATGGTAGCTCTTGAACCCAAAAGTTTACAATATGGCCAAACACGATGGGTAGATGTGAAAAAATGATGAACGGGCTAAAGAAACAGGCAAAAACCTGGAAGCAAAAATACCAGATAGTGGTAAACGAACAAAAGGAGCTACCACAGAAATGGACACCTCTTGACGATTGGAAAATGTGGGAGCAGATAGAAGAACAACGAGAGGAAATCAGAGATCTGCAAGAAAAAGTAAACCTACAAGGAGGGAAGAGAACCTCAGAAAATTCACCACCGTCAAAGTCAACCAGCTAACGAAAACACAAAACCCACTAAGGAAAATAAAAAGACAAAGAGCAAAGAGCAAAGCGACTTACAAGTCGAAATAGAAAGACAAAGGCTAAATTACGCGGAACGAGATGGAACGAGATGTGAACGGGTATAAAGTTATAAGCGAACAAAGGGACCTCGCACTACATCGTCTGAAAGCGTTATGAGAAAGTGAAAAGGAGGTCTTCGAAGTGAAAGTGAAGGAGATGCAAACGGAAATCGAAAGACTAAAAATTCGGGAGAATACGACGATGTTGGAAGCAGAGGTGGAAGATCTAATGAATCAGGTCAACCAATTATCATATTTACTGGATGAAGAACTGTGCACTTCAAGAACGCTACAAGCAAGAATTAACGAGTTTATGAGCACACCTCAAATGATATGGTTACCATTAGTTCCTATGCCACAACCTCAAGTCACACCAAGCAACGAAGGGGGTGGATGGAATTAAGAAACTTATGTATAGAGAAAAGGAGTGGATGTAATGTGTAAAAAAAATTGTGAATAAAAAGTGTAAATAAAAACCTAATACTATGTAAACAGAAAAAGAAAAAAAATTAAGAAAACCAGAAAACCCATAAAAAGATAATACGAACGAAAAATCATAAAAATCAAAACAATAAAAATAACAAAAAATGATGTATATAAAATTGTAGAAAATGAATGAACAAGTCAACGAAACAACAATGGGGGTAGACACCAGCGAGACCACCGATAAGAAAAACATATGTATAAGACCGATAAAAATTGAGGTGAAAACGAGGATAAAATACCGAAAGAATGTAAAATTGAGGAATTGACAGAAAATGAAAATAAAGAGAAAGAGGAGGATAGAAAATATGAAATTAACAATAGAACAACATCAGGAGATAGACAACATCACAAACCAATGGTTTCAGTCGAGAAACCTGATAAAGGCACTAAAAAGGGAATTTCAATTATCAGATACCAAACGACGAGAACTAAAAGAGGAAAATAGATCCCTAAACCAAAACCTAAAACTGAATCGGGAATGGGAACAAAAAGTAGATGAATTAAAAAGCGAGCTATCAAACAAATTGCATACCACGTGCTAGAGGATTACTGGAAAAAAGAAGCCCAAAGAATCAAAAAAAAGTATTATAGAATAAAAATACTAAACCGAGCATATAAGAAACTCGAAAAGTACGCAGTGAGACAATACCAAAAGGTACAATACCACTAACAACAAATACAAGCGTTGGAAGAAATCAACGAAAAACAGAAAGACGAAATAGAAGGTAAATGTTGGGCTCAGAGCCACAATTTAAACAAAAAACGATAATGAAAATTAAAACAAAACTAAAAGTAATGAAATAAGTCACTGTACATAAGCACGCACCACAAGAAGATATTAAAAATTAGTAAAAAACGTTAATTAAAACAAATTAAAAATATACCAAAAATTAAATAAAATCATAAAATCATACAGCCGCATACAGAAAAATACGAATAAATTAAACTGCCAAAACCTTGCAAATAAGGTTTAGAAAAAACACAGGCAGAAGCGGCCCCGGAAAACAAATTTTGGGCTAAAAATTAATATTATAAGAAAATAATAAAAATAAAATTCAACTATAATATAAATTATATATCAAAAAAATAGAGAAAAATGCACAAAAAATAATAAAAATAATTTAAAATTAATAAAATAATTAAAAAGCCCTAAAAATGGCGAAAAATCGCTCATTGGTCGAACACACGCACAAAAACAGTATATACACAGTGACAAATTCCATTATTTTTAACTTATGCTTTTACAACTTACTGTTTTTAAAACTTACTGAATTTATTCGAATTGATTGAAGTGAGGATTTTGATTGTATTTTTAAATTTTCTTTGAAAGTTAACATAATGTTTGTAAATTTTGATGTTTGTAATGTCGCTAATTATACGTTTTATACACTTGATTCTTATATGCTTATCTGTTTATTTATACATTCGAGTCCCTTAACATTATATATGTACGTATTGTAATAGTCGTCAATGGGGCAGATCTTGTGCCGGCTGGTGGATTAAGTTCCCTAGTTGAGCTCGTGGGTCATGCCTCGTTGACACCTCGGTAGTCCGCAGTAGGGTCTGGCATTTGCACAGGACATCCACGCATGGCATCGTTGTATAACTCGTAGCGACTGCTGAAAAGTGGCCGGGGCGAGTAGGATATAAAATCACGGGAAGAGCGTTCTTTAGATAAAGGGATATTAGGCAAGATCACAGGATGATCTAGGTGAAACCTTTTTAAATCTCGAAAGAAATGATAGACCAATGCTGGGCAGCAGGGATAAGCGTAAGTATAAAAGGATTAAATAAACGAATAAATACATTGACGGTTAAAGGTTAATAATAAAAGTGTCGGTAGAATTTTATTCGCTCTATAATAACACACAATGCCTATAAGTAAAACCTTTGAAACTTTCATGATTGAATATAGGTCCCGTGATTCACGATACACATATTGAGGTTACCCCTTCAGATTGATCGAGTTTTGAGTTAAATCCATTGAGAATAGACATAAACTAAGCAACGAGAACCTAGTCGAGAGAAGCATAGTACCGTCGCCTAAATCCATATAGTTGATCCTGTGCGAATGGTTCGAAAGGAGCTATTATCCAAGCATCTGCAATTTTGATTCAATCTGCATGGTCGCATAGAGAAATCTGAGATCTAAATCCATTTAAGCAAGGATCAACCATAGCACCATTTTCCACTATGTTTCCTAAATGCGAAGAGGCATTGATGAATAAATTGACCTAAAATATAGAAACTCACCCCATCCGCGGATCTCCATTACTTTCCACACGAGATCAATCCACTGCATACTATACGACATTACCCATTAGAGCAACTGGATTGATAAATTCCTTTCCTACGGAAATCATCCATCATGATAAAAAATCAGAATTTCTCTCCTAGACATCACAGTTGTTACAAAAATTCTACGAGCCAATCAGCTGGTATGATGACACTGTCGAAAGGTATGGAAATCGATAATTCCCAAACTAACTAGTGTGCGTTGAATGTCACTAGAGATTTTCTTTCCAGTATCGCCGGTGGATCTGCAAATAATATTTTGTAACAAATAGGATTAGTTTCCCCCTTTGTTAGTATTGGCTACTCTAGACATTATGTAATAGTGTGCCGTGGGTATAATCAATAATGTTCTGAGTTCGTGGATTAATATTCACATAAACAACTTTCTCAATATAAATTTAATATTATTACTAAACCTATATTTATATATATCCGGAATACCATGGCTTTTAGTAAGTTTAATAATAATATAGTTTTAATCGTAACAATAGGAAGTTTTTAAATTATTTATAGTTATCATGATAAATGTATCAGGACTAGTATTCTCATTATTGACCTTACCGTCTAGGTGGTTAATATTAATGATAATGGTAATTTCATAAATAATCTTTAGTAATAATTTTGGTTTCCCAGATTAGCATTAATAATGATATTAACTTCATAATTCATCATTAATAATAAATTTTAATCTCACAAATAATCATTAACGATGTTAGAAATTTCATAAGTACTCATTGATAAAAGTTTAGTTTCACGAATGGGTAGTAAAAATAATGTTGATTCCATAAATTGATAACCATATCTCCATGAATAATTATTAATATAATAGTAATTCCATAAATAACATAAATGATAATATCAATTTCATAAATAACTAATCCTATCAACCTTACGAATAATATTGATATTGCGCGTCCCTTGTTAGAAAGGTATTGTCGCCCTAAGAATTACCATTAAACTAATTGTATTGTCTCTGCCCCAATCTCCCAAGTGGTCACATTGAAATCCACTACCACTGTCGCTTCTGAATAACAATATTAGTTAACAGTGAGCATCACTACAAACAGTAGTAACGTCTAGCTACCCGAGTCCCATAAGTGTTCAGTAGGGATATTAGAAATATCGCTAATCGCTCCTTTGTTCTCTGATGTGATCAGACCCCCTTCGTTGATTCTTCTGCTACTCTTTCGTTGACTGGGTATTTTTCCCACACTACTCCTAACAACTTGCTAATTTCTAATCCTCCTCTGTATATATTCTAGACATGAATTCTGACTCCGGTTCGACTCTGAATGATCTTCCCCGGATTCCCCGACTCTCTCCGTCGGTGGTCGCACTTCGGCAAAGGTTCGAAGAATTGGAAAGCAAATATATTACCCTCAGATCCAAATACGAACGAGTAAAGGGTACTTGGACCTCTCCTGAAGCCGCCAAAGGCTTACATCAGAAAATCGTGAGATTATCTCGCGCTCGAGATGAGTCAGTCACGGAGTCGCGTAGCCAGCGGATATTAATTAAAGAACAGGCTACGACGCTCTGCCAAATATTCACGGATGCCGAGCTTCGAGCCCGCATCCCTGGAAGTGTCTGGGTCCGTCACCTGGGTATCATACCAGAACACCACTTGCCAATAGCCGAAATCAATCCAACGCCCTCAACCTCAACTCCCCAACTGACCCACCCCAAGTTCCAGTAACAGAACCCAATACTAGATCGACCCATCGAAGGCCCAACCGAAATCGGCGCCTTCATGAACGCCGTCGCCTAGAAGCAGACCTTCTCCGAGAAACGGAACCCCTCAGCACCCCGTACCGGATCGACGATCTTCCGCCCCCTACCAGGAATTCGAGACTTCGGGGCTCGATCCGGATGTGCTCTTCGCACCTTCTGTAGTTTTTTACTCCCTGGCTCGGTCGATCCACATAAATTTGGATGATGAAGATCCTGAACCTCCGAGAGCCGCCCAGGCTCTGGATCACCTGGGGCTGGACCTCAGTGAAATCGCCATACTCACAGGCGAAGTGCTCCGAATTTCTTTCCCATCCGAAGGAGCGGGACCCTCTACTCGTATCGAGGGCGTCTACAATGCAAATCCCCCACCGTATCTGCCGGCAAAACGTAGATGTCTCCCTACGGACATTGATGCCGACGAAGATTTATTCTAATGCGAGAATGTCATAATTTGTACTCACCCGAAATTTCTGCAAATCATCATGCGTTCATTGTGTTGTCTATGTAGTCATCGTAATGTCATTTTTCATTGTATAGTATAGTAATATAGTTTTATCTTTATTTTTGGTTAGAATTAGGTATACTTGGGTTAAAAGAGTGTGAAACAACGGTAACGGTTGGCGGCCATTCATCAGATAATGTGTGATGAAGGATTCAAACGGTGCGAATGGATTCCCACAGTTTTCTCGGCCCAGCTAAGATGAATACGAAGAGAGTCATAGGTAGAATAGTGGTAAGATGCGTAAGTCCTTCTATCGGCGGCAAGTAACTGGAAAGACGAAGGTCCTTCGAGGAGTAGCACTAGTAATAGCGCTCACCTGCTCGAATGGCATTCGGCTATTGCGTACAGTACCAACATGATTTCGGTCATGGGTACGCAATGGTTATCCAAATCGTGCAGCGTATTGGGAAAGTGTCCCTAGAAGTTAAATGTGACAGTCACACCAATAGGATGAGCACTAAAGTTATAAATAAAATTCCCATACGTCCAACATAAAGATAAAATCATTGCGATAATTCCCGAAATAAGAAGTCGTCTTTTGAGAGCAGAAACGCTGATAATAAACATGCCTGAGATAGATGATAAAAACTAAAGCGAAAACTCCTCTTGTAAATAAAACTGTATAAACGCACTAATCAAATGAATGAATGAATAGAAATATGATACAGTGGCTTAGAATCATATTCCTTATAACAATCCCCCTTGTCATCAATTCAATCTTACACCCAAAGATAACCTCATTGAGAGACAACCGAAGGCAAATGCGAGATCAAACAGAAGCCCTTAGAAGAATAAAAACAATGAAGATCGAACTAAGTCTAACCCGAAATCAAAACCTAATGAAACCCTCTTGCAAAGACGTTAGTCATCAACTACTACAGAAAATAATCCAATTGAGTCATCTCGAAGAACTGTTGACAATAACAACTTCTCCTCCACCCTACCAAATCCCAGAAAATCCGAAACCAAACAACTTCAAAATATCCTTAATAAGCCTGGCAGTCGTCGAGACCAGTGCAATCCTAATAATCGTAATAATCATCCTAATCATAAAAATATATCGAAAATCAAGAAGCCAAAGAAAGCACCAAGCAAGACAAAACCCAAACCAAACCATCAAGTTTACGAGAACTCAAGCAAAAAATCTTCATTACCACAACCTATCAGAAATCAACCCCCTCAATCAAAAAGAAAAATTCAAAATTCCACCAAAACAACCAAATCAATATGACATTCGTGATCCGAGCCATTAACATCGAATCTAGACCTGTATATATATATATATATGTGTATGTGAATAGTTAACGATAATTACAATGACATTATGAAAATAGTATTAAAAAGTATATGATGTAAATAAGACAAATCACCTTATGTGATCTCTTTCCTTAACTTGTAAATTAACCTCACTCTGTCATATTAATGTATAAAAGTAATAATTATATGTCACAAGTATATGAATGTGTCGGCCAAATAGATAATAATTTGGACCGAGAAATTGCGGGGCTCAATTTAAACGGCCCCGGGAGTGGTTTGTTGGGCTATAAGCCATCATTTAAACAAAATAAAATGACTATGTAAAGTCATGTTGAAAAATTGTAAAAATGGCTGCTATAACATAAGCAAGCACCGCAAAAAGAAATCAAAAATAAAATAAAACATTAAATAAAACAAAAAATAAAAAATAAACATAATTAATTAAAACAAATAATTAATAAATTTCGCGCATAATGCATATAGAAAAAATAAAGTAAAATACAAAACCGCCTATAACCTTGCAAAAGAAGGTTTAGAAAATACAAAGGCGGAAGAGGCGACCAGAATAAAAATAAAAATCAGCAAAAATAAAAATGTAAATTTAACAAAATTAATATTAAAAAATTAGGAAAATTAGAAAAAGAAAAAATATTAAAATAAATAAAAGCCATTAAAAAACACAAAAAAATTGCCAAAAAAGATTTAAAATTCGCTGATTGGTCGCGCACAGGCACGAAAACAATATAAATATAACAGCCATTTTCATAACTATTAATTCCACTTTTACAAAACTTTAATTTTGAATTTTATGAACTTTGGATCAATTTAATTGTAAGTAGTTTTGGTAATTTGTTATTATGAATACAATTTTTTATGTTATGCATTTTTGATTTATTTTGATTCTATCAGGATGGCCGCGATACTTTTTAGTATTTGCGACAAGTCCCCTTAAATTAAATTATTTAAATGCATATTAATTTGTGGAAAGTGGTAGGGTAATATTCAATTTCTACAGTTAATTTTGTGGAATGTTGACGTGTTACCTTGTCGCTAACCCCCCTTCGGTGTCTGCTTAGTACGGTCAGTCCTTGTTGAACTGATCGCGGGGGTAGGACACCGTCGTAATTCACCGTGGCGGCCATTGCGAGTTGGTCGGAGCGGTAAGAAAATAAACTGCGGGAAGATCGCCATAGTTATGGGAATAACATTTGTACAAATTTTTAAGTAGGAACACTATAATTTTTCAAATTCCTGTCGAAATTAATTACATTGATGGGATCGACTAGGGTTAAGTATAAAAACCAATAAATAAACCAATGAAATTCATGTTTTTGTGATTAAGTCCAATAAATTATATTCCATAAGAAATTAATGAAAAATACAAAATTGGAAAATAATTGTTAATCGAATAATGACCGGAGCATCGGTATCAGCTTAAAGACAATCTACAATATCAAATAATATACCGCGATAATTAACATTAATTAGGAAATTGATGGAGAATGAGATTGTTTGGAAATTTTTACTAATTATTATTTTTATTATATTTATTTTTATGATTTATTTAGTTTCTTCTTCCGAAACTTTGTAAATCTCTTTCTCGTCCACAACTACGAAAATCTTCAAATGAATTCAAGCTATCGAATCCGAAAATTACCGCAGTCTAAGCTAAATGCAGCTACCCAACCCACGTTCCAGAACGATGATCACATTTCATGCCAACAAAAATATGATAAACTATTCGCGGAGCACGAACGCACGCTCGTTAAGTGGTTCGCTCCCGAAGCAGTAAAGGCACTACACAAGCAAATACACCGGCTGACTAGATGCCGAGAATATATGATCGCAGAAAACCGGGCTCAAAGGATCGTCATTAACGATCAGAGCGCCGTTCTGATCGCGTCCATCACCGAAACCGAGTTGACCAAGCGGTTAGCCGGCCGTGACCTGGCGGTGAAGTTGAACCTAATACCCGCGAATCACCTTCCAGAAAGAAATCAAGTTGGCCCAGCTCAAACGCCCAAGACCAGCAAGAAGCACCACCCGAGTAAAAATCGGCGTCGCCGTGAACGACGTCGAGCCGAGGGGCTTACGCTGTTGAATAAAGCAGCACAGGAGCTCGAAGAAGCCGCAGCACTGGTCGCCGAGCAACACCCTGTGTTCGTCAAGGTAGACGAAAATCTACAAAAATCAGAAAAACCGGTAGAATCCACCCCGCAAATCCGTGCCGAAGAATCGGACGATATGCAAATCTGCATGAACATTTCGCCAGTCACAAATCCCACATTTATAATCGATGAAAGATCGTCGACTGCTGCAAGTTATTGGACGGATGATTTCGGGGACAAGTTGTGTCATTGCGTCACTCAGGTCGGAACCACAAAAATCAAACCTCTCAGAAAGCGGATGTTCCAAGTCGACATCGACGAATAAAAGCCTGATGGCAATAGAAACTGACTTAATCTGTATAAATCTGCCTGTTAATCTAGGTGTTAATTATATTATATTTTATTTCTTTTTTGTAAATTTTTGTACATTTAAATAAAAGTAGAATTTTGGTAATTATTATTGATTTTTGAATTTTCTACCTAAATAAATTATGGATTGATGTTTGAAGTTTTGTATGAGTATAGTACGAAGTTGATAAAGTCTTATGCATGCATGAAGTATGATTAGGAAGTTTTATTTAACTCAGAAAGCCGAAATGGAGTAATTGTAATTGTGGTAAAACTCGATTTTAACCTTTTGTATTGAATATTTTAATAGTAAAAGAATAATAGTAAATGAAAGATGCGACATGAATCTCAGGATGACTTTATTTTTCCTTAAATTAAAAAGAAAATTGTATTAAACTTAAAAACAGCTGATCTAGCCGCGAATTTAATAATTTAAGTAAAATTTCAAATTCCCAACAGTTAATTAAGATAAAATTTTACAAATTTAAAACAAGGTTCTAGGATAATAGTATGATTTTATTTTTTAGTAGATCAGGAGATTAAATCAGAAAAATTAGACAATTAAAGAATTTGAATTTTAAAAAACTCATTTTTAAAAGTTTTCCTTCGGAAAATTTCTAAATTACAATATTTAAATTTTATTGATTAAATGTCTAAAATTAATGTTGTCTAAATTAAATTAGTGAAGTGTAAATAGGTAGCTAAGTTTCAATTAATCATGTTTCGAATTCCAATTTGTATTAATATTTAACTATAACCTAAAGAGACCATGGGAAAACTTTATCCCGGGCGTATTTATAAGATCGATACTAAAGAATTGGAAATGCGATTATGGATGTCGAGGGAGTCAGAAGAGTTAAGTAGGCGTAAGTCCTTCTATCGGCAGTCAAGAACCCGAAAGCGAGATTATCACAAGGAGTAGTCTTAGAAATGGGGCTCACTTGCTTGTGGACTCTCGGCTACTATTGTTGGGTTAGAACACAAACGGCCTTGGAAAATGTTTAAATGGATCGGTAACACACATGCAAACATAACATGCAAATTTAAAATAAACCTATTAAAACATCAATTAAACCCTATCAAATATGAGAAAAAAGAGATTTACATATAAAATAATAAACATAAAAATAAATTAAAATAATAACAAAATGCAACAAGATTCGCACGATACAAATACAAATATAACATGAAAACCCAACAAATTCGACCGAAAATTGATAAATCAATAAAAGTTCATGAAAAAGAAATTTAAATCAAAAAATTTGAATTAGAAATAATTCAATAAAAATTCTAAATAAAAAATTATCAAAATAAATTAAAAAATGATAAAAATAGAGATTAGAATACACTAGAAAATAACAAGGTCGAATTTTGTTTTACTACATCAAAATTACCACGCGAGGTTAGGGACAGAAAATAGGTATAAATACCGATGCATTTTCTACATAAAACTTAACAAAATTTTGAAACAAAAACTGTTAATTTTTGAAAATATATTTGAAGTAATTTTTAGGTGAGCAGTAGTTTATTTGGAACTCTCTCTCCACGCCAGCCCTCGCAACCTCGATAGAGCTCTGCTTGGATGTCGGCGTGGGGGGAGATGTATTTTTATACTTTTATGAATGATTTTGGTCAAGTAATTTTGTATTTGTTTTTGTTAATTTAATAATAAATATTTACAATATAACAATCGAATTTGTTGTTATAATTAATTCATTTGTCGAAATTTTTCCGGCCCATAGCCAAGACACATCGCAAGCCAGTAAAATCAACATACAATTCAGATTCGTGTAAGTGCGTGGAATATCGCCGATGATCTGTGCCCGTGAAGACCCAGCATGCGGAACGCAGGGGTTGGAACGTCAATATTATTCCGTATAGAAAAAAGGAGAAATAAGGAAGGGGTCTTTTGGCTACTTCCTCGTCTCTCGGTTTCTGTAAATTCGACCTAAATTATTCTACATACGGCTGAAAATCATCACACCGAGTAGTCCAGTGGGCACTCACTAAATGTAATATGAACACAAAATGCGCGTAGGGTCAATTAAGGGAAGGTGACGGGTAATTAATTAAAAATGAAATCGTTGTTATTCGCTATAAATTCATATTAGTAATTATAAATTCATATTATTGATTATAAATCCGTATTGTCAATTCAAATTATTAATTATAAATTCATATTATCAATTATCAACTCATATTATTAATCATAACTATAAATTCACGTCATTAATTTTAAATTTATTATTAATTATTAGCTATAGATTCGTATTATTAGTTAGGAAATCATGCGCTCAATTATACAATTTGTATGTTAATTACACAGTCATATTATTATTTATGGAGTCACATTATTATTTAAAAATTCCTATGGCTAATCGAAAATCCGTATTATTAACTATAATTATAACTTGATGTTATTATTATGCAGGGTATTAGTTATAACTTCAGGTTATTAATTAAAAGATTTTTTGCTTAATGATCAAAAATTACGAAGTTAATCCAAAAATCGCCCGCGATAATCAAAAAACTTACGGTAGTCAAGCCATAATAATTCCGATAAAACTTAAAGACTCTAATATCAATGACCAATAACATTCGATTAACATTCCCAACGTCCCTAAGATAAGATTAGAATAAATCAATGAGAAGTTACATAAAAGAGGCGAGAGAAAAATCCAAAATCACCCAGAATCTTCAAAATCACGTTGACAAAGACCAACCTCAATATAATCCACAACTCCATCGAATATCGAAAAATAAAAATCACAAGTTCAAAATAAAATATAAGATCATAGAAGGTAATTTCAATAACAAGTTAAAGTTCTAAATCCAAGGATATGGGATTCGAACTGCGACATCCAACTGAGTAACATCTCGCCGTCCCGAAGAGAATAAGATTTCCAATCTGCCCATAATTACTCTAAATTATGACTAAATTTAATTGGAATAAATCAAAATTACCCAACGTTAAAAATCCCGATACTGTCAATTGATAAGCATTTTTCCTTGAAGAAAATTTCATTAATAAAACGAAGCTAATCTCCCAGAAAAATAACTAACTCGTTAACAGAGAAACCGCCAAGACGGTCAATGTCCTTGCCTAGCCAACTTATGTCCCATGTTTCAACCATAACCACCATATCTTCCCCAAAAACTCCAACACCGATCCAGTAAGATTAGACCTAAAAAATGAATAGACTATAATGCTAATCAACATAAACCGGAAACTTCACGAATAATAAACTATAAATTGTTACCTTATTAAACCCACAGAGAAGCACGACCAAATTAAGTAAATATTAATCCAAAATCGCCGATCACTCTACAACCCGGATGTGGTAGTACCGATTGAAGTTGGACGTTGACACACCGTCCGGTTCACAAAATCTGAGACATCACTATTGATTTGTTTACTTGCACGTCCAACTATGCAAATGAAAAATCGAGAGATTTCGAATTCAATCAAATGATGTTAACATTCCCGCTGAATGGCGAATATCGCATAAATAAATGCAGTTATATTAAAGTACTACACAAAGCGCAAACACCCACAATCATTGGAATATAAATCTCACCCGGTATCATTGGATTAGTATTACATTAGAAAATGCATCGACAACGAATTTATCGAAAAAGGAATGCTTCGACCAGCCCACCTGGCGAAAGATCGGTAACCGATTCTGACCCGCAGCTCATTAGTAATGATTTTTTTTCTTTTCTTTTCATTTTTTAATGCATAAGTAATGATGATTTTCCAGTACTAAATAAGGAGTTTGTAAAATTAAATATTCTTTTTCATCATAACGATATCGCGGTATTTTATAAACGGTTTGGTATTAGAACCTACCGTCGAACTCTTATGTATTATTGAATTTTATACTTGAATTCTACGATGATTCTTTATGTTTAGATGATTAGATTTTACATCCATTTTGTTGTAATTATGTAGCATAATTTTTAGACTTTAGCTTTTACCATTTATAGATTGGAAATCACCAAATATATGGAATCTTTATTTAGGGTATATCAAAACCATTTTAATTTTTGTTTTAGAATAGTATAAATAAATACGTTAGAAACGCGTGTTAAATTTCATCATAAGTTGACTTGCTTTCTCTAGACCATCGATATAGCGTAGGAATGGTGATGTTTCTCCATCAGACATTCGTCGGTCAATATAATAACATGAACGTGAATCAGGGATTCGATTTTGCCATACACAGGCGAGTTTGTATTATACATTACAAAAGGAGGGAGTTTGAAGATGGAAAATGTTACGAACGGAAGTTATCGGCTACTAACCTAAAACTGGTCAGCATAAATGGGATAACCATCACAAACGACGTTAAATGAAGAATATTTTTCTTTTGCATTTTTTTTTGAATGTCTAGTAATTTATATAAACTAAAAACTCAAATGCCAAATTCAGGACCCGCATCCATTGATGTTGATACTCCCACAACTAGATCTGCCAAGTCAGGAAAATCCCGAGAGATCCGCACGTAGATCGATACTTTTAGTTGTTTTCCCGCTATTAGTATTTAACTGTTGAATTTTTGAAAGGAATTTGTGTTAATTATGACCTCATTAAGGAAGTTCAGATCCGGATCTTATTCCTATGCAACTTGCCGACCGATGGAGAGAAGCGTGGAAGCTATTCCGACAATCCAGATATCTCGAGTCTTCCCCACTCGAATCGCAACAGATCAGTGGCCAATCGGAAGATCCTAACCGAAATTCCGAAGCACCGGAACTGCTCTGGGAGGAGTGGAATCCAGCTGCAGAAATCTATGAACACGCTCGTCGCCTACTCGATGATCTTCTCAACCATCAACGACAGGTGGACCTACAGGTGGTCCGGGCCCTTCAATGTTTGGCGAACATTGAAGACGACATCGAAACCGGCCGGATTGCTACTGCCTATCACCACCCACGGCCACGCAGACCCATGCACGGAGGCACCTGTGGAGAGACGGTCGTAAACAGGAAGGACTCTCAGATGGCCGGGTCTAACTGCTCCCGGAGGAGTGGGTAGCGAGGGGATTCACTGACACTTGATACTGACATCCTGAATTAACCTTAGTTTATATTTTCTTTGTTATTAAAATAAATAATTAGTTCGGTTAGAAATTAATTTCGTTTTGTTTGATGCTATAACAATTTGTCGAGGAAGTTTTGTTTAATTCCGATATATTTATTAGCTCTATGGTAATAGTTACCTTTTGATGTTACTAATTCCAGAAATGGATTTTCTGCAAATCTTACGAACGGAACTGGCCTTGGCACGACAAAATAATAAGACCCTGTATGATCAGATTATCCAGTTAACTCGAGAAGTACACCAAACCCGAGCTACCTGGGTAGATCCAGCAAAAGTAAAACCCTTATATCAGAGACTCACAGCTGCTCAAAAGGGCTGGGCAGAGGAAAAGCAAATAAACCAAAGTCTGCGTACGCAAATACGAGGACTGGAGGTTGCCCTGTCGGCCAGTCAGGAAGGAGCAGCCGTTACTTACCCGCTCGTGTTCGCACCAGCTCAGTTAGCTTACCGGGAGTCGGCAGCTACTCCAACCTCGGTCTCAAACCCAGCGACAACAGTGAATATTAACTCTCGCCAAGGACGCAAGGAAAGAGCCAGGCGCCGTGCCGCTCGATTGTTAACTCAACCCAAACAAAATTCAAAGGCGTTGTAACTCGTGAATAATATATGTTTTGTTGTCTGATTGTATTAACCTATGTGTATGGTAGTCCAGAAATCACGGTAGAATTCCTGTTATTTATTAAATTCTAATGCTAAATGCATGACATGAAGGGACCAATTATGAAAAATCGAGCATGTTTTTTTTTTTTTTTTTTTTTCAAAATTTTATTTTAACCAAAAAAACTGCCTTTCGGCTAAATATGCGAGCGATGCTCAGCACTAATTACTCCTCTGTTTTTATTCTGCATACACAAAGCTGCAACGCCGATCTATCACCAGCATTGCCTCGTAAAAGATTATTTCAACAATACTAACCAGGAGGGATACTTTTTGTAAAGGAGATGTGTTCCCGATATATATGATAGCATGCAATCACAGCATCTGCACATGCTATCCTGGCCAATGCTATGATCTCAGTCTTTGTCAATCCAATTTTTGAGAGAGGGGCATTGTTCTTCTTGTCCCATGTGCCTAGGCATCCAATAACCACAGCAGATATAGTGGCTGTTTGATTAAATGCCTTTCCAATCTGCATAGCCAAATCTTTATACTTAACATAGTTATCTTCCCTTGCTTTTTCAAAACCTTCCATAGAGTCATAAGGTACCTTTAGGTCAAGGACATGTATGTCTTTATTTCTCTTAGACCTAATCACTATGTCAGGTTTTAGCTTTGTTGGAATTGAGACGTACTTCGGAGATTTCTCTACATCTATCTCAAATCCAATTTTTTCCAGGAAACTAACTATGCCTAGTAATACATTCTCATGCTTAACTCTTCTAGCATTTGGTTTGGCTTTGCAGTGGTTAAACACATGTGCCTGGGTCTCTTCATCAAGATTGCATAGCCTGCATTTTGTGCTGAGATTGTATTTAAGACGATATGCTCCATAGTTGAGATTCAGTAGATTATTTCTTGCACGTACCAAAAAATAGTACTGCGCATCATTTAGTGTATCACTTGCTATCAGATATTTAGCAGTTATACTATCTCCGATAGAGGCAGCAATGTGCCCCTGTACTCTCATTTTGCACCATTGCTCGGCATAATGGAGACCCACAAAATTATGAAGTTCTTTTGATAGAGTGTTGAGATTTTGATGATTAATGTAAGAGGTCCTCTTCTTATATGTTATCTCAAGTGTGAAACCATCATCTACAAATTTCAAACACACATATATACAAAACTTTCTCTTGAGAGATTGCACCGACTTTTGAAATTTTACAAAGAACGTGGATTTGGGAAATATCTTATTAAATTCGCAGTTCATCCAACTGAGTCCAGCTTCAAAGTTTCCATTGCCTCTAGATTGTGCTAGCTCTGATACTAGCATTTTTCGAAAGCTGATGTTGGTTGAGTTAAAAAGTCTAGTTATACCTGTAATGCTCTGTATCAGGTACTCATCGATAGCAGCAGTGATACCAAGACCTCCCAACTTGCAATGTGTATAGAAGAAATTGTTATTCATTGCTTGAAACTTATCTCCAATCATGGTCTTCAGGAGACCCTTGATTTTTTGATCAAAGCCTAATTGCTTTTCACGTCCTTGCGTAACTCTGTTCCGATCACAGTCAAGGATTCTATGACCTATTACACAGTTACGTAAAGAGAAGATAAGCTTTGAATGAATGAAGATCTTGTATGCACTTAATTTTTGTGATGGATGCAGATATGATCCAAAAAGAGATTTGGTCAATGCCAGTGCAGAATCAAGTCGTCCATCTATATCTTGATTACGTTTGTTGGAGAAATCTACTCCAAGATATCTATATTTATTATTCTCAGATATCATTGGTATCTCTTCATTATATAGATATAACCTATTTATATCCATGTTGATATCATTAAAAGACAAATATCCAGATTTAGATGGTTTAAATTTCAGATTTGCAAAGGCTGCCAAATCAACAGTGCTTTCTAATGATTTCTTAATTCCCGACTAAGAGTCTGAAAGTAGAACCAGATCATCAGCATATGCCAAGACACTTACATTCATGTCATGCAGATAGAAAGGGCATTTATTCAGAATGGTTCTCAGGATGTAGTCAATAGACAGGCAGAAGAGTGTCATTGATAATGGACAACCCTGTTTGACTCCCTTAGTTATATTTACAGGTTCAGATAAGGCTCCTTGACAGTCAAACATAGTCTTCACATCCATATATAGCTCTTTTATCAATTCCAATGTTTCATTCTTCAAACCCATACCAGCCAATGTAAACCAGATCAGGTCATGTGGCAGAGAACCAAACGCATCAGTGATATCCAGCCAGACAATATGAAGTTCAGATTTACATCGTTTAGCCTTATCTATTGCGATATGTATAGTTGCATTATGTTCAGCACATCCATCCGGAACACCTAGTGCCTTTTGGTTCTGGCTAATAAGGTTGCCATTCCTGATCCATTGTAGTAGGCGGTTATTTAGCAATGTTGTAAAAATTCTATAGGCTGTGTCCATGATCGCCAGTGGTCTCCAAGAGTTAGCTCTAAAGCTTTCGGGTAATTTTCCTGGCTTTAAAATCATGACTGTTCGATACAGTTTCCATCTTTGTGGGCATATCTTATTACGCAATACGCAATTGCATATTGCTGTTATTAGTTCATGTTTAGGGCTAATTTTCTTCCAATCACCACCTGTAATGAGATCCATTCCAGGGGCTGAGTTATCCAAGTTTATCATGATATGGGACATGGTTTTGCAATCAGTAAAAACATCAGAATCCTCATCCTTGTAGAAAGGCAGGGTTATCAAGGACGTACATGATATTGGGCAATCCTGATTTGCAAATGTTTTTAAAAACTTGACCATAGGTGGTCTGTGATCTACTTCGCTGTTTTCCCATATTTTTTCAATTTCTATTTTCTGATTAATTTGAAACTTTAACCTTTTAACACATAGGAGTTCCGCAGCTTTTTTCTTTTGTAGATGTATTAAATCGCTTTTTGGTTTATTCTCCTTGAAATACTTTTTAGGATTTAACCTTCCATTTATCCTTTCAATTTCATTCAGTATTTCTTCACAAGTAATGGTGTCAAGGTTTACTTGGTATATGAGGTCTTCTATGAATACTCGATAATTCCTGATATCACTTTCAGGAAATTTTGCACAATTATATTTTCTGATAATCGGTCTCATTGCCTTTCATACTATTTATATCTGGTATGGTAATTGTTGTGTCCGATATTAGGCATTTTATGAAATGACATACATAGAATGCTGATAGACTTACCTCATGACATACAGGGTATTCAATTTCAGTAAGAGGGAAATTAAGATCCCCAAATATGTTCTGCACATTAAGTATTGTCTTGAGGACATCAGTTGCCAATTCAAAATGTAAAGTATGGCTATCATCAGAAGTTGGGTCAATAATCAATGCAATTCTTTTTTTCTTGTTTAAAAAGAAAAAAGACCATGATGATGAGCTATTGTGGAATGGCAATATAATCTCATTCCATTTTGCAAAGTCTTTGAAAGGAAATGTTTCAAAGAAAGTTTTGTAGTTGCACTGGATCAAAGCATTGCAAGTATAAGGATTGATGAATATTGATGATGTTTTTATAGCAAATGAAAATACATATGCTTTGACCAAGTGCTGCGACCATCAACTCAATTCTTTTTCAGCATCCCTGTTGAAGGCAAGATTTTCAGGCAAGTTTCTTGGTTTAATTTGATCTTCCTCCAAATTGCTCTGTGTTTCATTAGATGCGAGTATTCCAGCAAGCACTGGAGGTGACACCTCTGTAGGAATAGTGAGATTATCTTCAGTGGTCGATATAGTGTTGATAAACTCATTCAGATGCTGATTTTTGATGTGGTTTATAAGTTTGGGAAAATGCTCCCAGATACCACAGTAGCATGCTATTTTGCTATTCTCATTAAAAATATACCCAGAATGTGTTTTCATATGTTCCAAAATATCTTCCATTGATGAGTCAAGGTTAAAATATTTTTTACAGAGGTTTTTCTTATTTTTACCTCGGTATTTGCAATAGAAAATATTTTCCTTAGTTAAATGAAGGTACATTTTCATTGTATCACTTTGGGCACATGATGTTCCATGATTATGGGCCTCAATATGAGTAAATATTTCTCCGTATTTTATTATATTGGTAGCATTATCCTTGTTTTTCTTTGGATCACAGGGTTTACACTCTATGTAACTTTGATCATTGAAAGTAGCGTTATGTATCATACTCGCATGTTCAACTAGTCCTTCATAGTCATAATGCGGAATCTCCCCACATTGTGGTTTTTTCTCCCCAGCACTGCATTTAAACTTTCCTTTATTATCAAGTACATACTGAATGTTATGCTTTCTCTCTTCAGGCCTTGCATTGACAATTGCCTGTCCTGGACAATTCCCATTGTAGATATTGGGCATTACAGCAGTTACAACCTTTTCAATATTCAGCAGTTTTCTGTTGGTTGTGTTATCGGATTGTTTGCACATGAGATCAAAATAATTTTTTGGTGGAGTGATCTCACATGAAAAATTCAGCATAATTTCTTTATTTTCGCTAGGTTCATTGTTTTGAGGAAGTGTTTGAGAGAATAGGCTCATATCCGAGTCTCTACCCGATCCAGGGATGCCCGCTGGCTCAAATTTCTCATGTTCTGAATCAGTAAAAACATTTGTTTCTTCAATGTTTTTCAAATTATTTTCACAGGTTTCTCTATCAGCAGATGTCAATTCATTCAAAATCTCATCAAGATTTCTATTGACGGCTCGTTGGACCCGAGGGTTGTCCGAGCAATTACAGTATTAGCAATAGTACTCACTTTTTGCGGACAATCCACCCGCTCGAGCACATTTCCAACGTTGCCTAGCAACGGGTGGGTGTCGAGTGGTAGTCAGAGTAATATTTATATGGCGTTACCGGGGTAATAACGGAAAGATAAAACAAATGTCAAAACCCAGTAACCCACCACTATATACAGTACTAACATGAGCTTGCTCATGAGTATATAGTGGTAAGGTCAAAATTGTGGAGCGTCTGGGTGAGATAGCAGCTACCCTAGAAAAGTCAATGGTAATTTAAATAAATAGATTAAAACAGATGAGCGCAGATTAAAACAAAATTAAAATCTACCCAGTACACCAGCAAGAATAATGATCCTAAAATAATAAGAAACCTAAAATTCGAATAAAATAGAGAATACCAATAAATAGAGAAAATGAGGGGAAAATAAAAAAATAATTTAAAATAAATAAAATTATTAAAAACCCTCAAAATGGCGAAAATAGCATTTTGGCCGCACACAAACACAAAACAACTATATAAGGAGTGTCTAATTTCATAATACTAATGTACATTTACTTTACATTTTATGCTATTTTGATTTTGAAAAAATTTCTCCACCATCGAATATATGAAGCTTCCACGAATTCCTAAGAAAACCCCGCCATCAACGGCAGTTCCATCCACTAGTTCACATCCAACACTAGAAGATAAATATCGAATTCTTCACGAAAATTATGACAGGATCAAATTTAGGTGGAGCTCCCCAGAGAAAACCCAGGAGCTCCACAAAAAGATAATACAAGTCCCAACGGCTCGCAACGACCACATCATCGAGAATAGGTCACAACGAATTGTAATCGCCAAGCAAGGTACGGCTCTCCGACATATATTCACGGAGAAAGAGTTGCAGGCGAGACTGCCGGGCAGCGCATTGGCACACCACATCAATATTATTCCAGCTCATCATCTCACCGCGCTCAGTACGAGTTCAGCTCCAAGGAACACCAGAACCTCTTCCTGGGTTTTCAACTGCGTCTACTGTGGTTTCCGTGTCCGCTCCGCCGTTGCGACATAAACCAAATAAAAATCGACGCCGATGGGGAAAAACGTAGGGCTAAAAATGCAGCCCTATTGGCGAATGCAGCGAGTTCCCCGAAATGCCCCTACATGGAGGAAAACAATCAAACCGGTATCAATTTTCTGAGATCTCTGAATTTATCATAAGAAACGCAGCACTGGAAGTCGTTTACGCTCCAACCATGGCTCAATCTTATCCTCAGCCAGGCAGAGTGCTCAATGGCCAGTTGCCATCGGCGGTGCAGCTCGCAATGGGAAGGAATCCGAACAGATGAGATACAGGCGAATACGAGTCAAGCTCAGCAGCTAAACGCATCTTTGCTGGACGACCCATTTGCTCGCCTAATTTCTGGACAAGCCACGTCAAACGATCTACATCGAGTCGAAATAAACCGCCTCGAAAATATTATACTGTTGACATCGATGCCGACATGAATGAGCAACCAATTAGTGTAGTTGTGAATATTGTGCATTTCATTAGGATTAGAATTTTTGTTTAATAAATATCAGTCTGCAATTTTGTCTTGGTTCGTATTATTTTTCTAAGGGGCCAGAAAAATGAACGCGTAATACCAATACCGGTGTCAACAATAGTTAAAGTTCCGGCATCTTTAACAGGAATAATTTTAATCATTAACTCTTTGGTGGTATGGAAAATTGATTAATCTGTTAAACTTTTGTGGATTTTGTCTAAAGCATCGCTTGAATTTGAAATTAATCTTTGAAGGAAAAATATTACATTGTTGAAATAGGTGTTGATAATAAGACTCAACAATTGTGTGATTTCAACTTGAAAACCCAATGTCTCAATGTCATTCTTTCTTACAGTTGTTGGCCTACAAGCCACAAGTTAAACAAAAAACGAAAATTAATTAAAATGTTCAGATTATTAAGATGACTGTTTGAAAACATACACACGCACCGCAAACCGATATTTAAAATAAAACATTAATTAAACCAAATAAAAATATAAAAATTAATTAAAACAAATTTACAAAAAAGCCGTAAACATAATAGAATACATAAAACCGCCCAAACCTTGCAAACTAAGGTTCAGAAAATACAGTCTTGTTAATGGTGTTGTTGCTTTAACCTTTCTTGTCCACCTTTAATTTTCGGGATGAAAATCTTGTTAGGGAGAAAACATGTTAGGGTTCAGAAAATAATAACTTTGATTTTCAAATGTCAAATGTTTTTAGCTATTTTAAGTAAATTGAATATTACTATTTTGAAATCATAAATTATTTTTAGTAATTAAATATTACTATTTTTAGGTCTATAGGTATTAAAAGTAATTAAATATTATTACCCTTATATTAGCTAATATTTAGTAATTAAATTCTGTACAAATACCACGCACAATCTATAATCGAGAGGGGCAAATGTGCAGACAATTGAACAGAAAATTGTATAAAACCCACGACTACGATAGGATAATTCAGAGAATTTGTTTAAACACACACAACAGAATTTAGTTACACGAAATAATTGAGTTTATCGATTGAGCATTTATGGATTTTATCGATAAGGAAAATTATTGAGCATTAGGCAAACTTTTGAATTCATTTATTTTTGATTTAGTAGTTTGAATTTTAACTATTATTTATCTTTTTAAAAGAATATCAAAATATCAGTATTTATACTGTACTATCTAGTTTTCATTTCCGCAAACTAACAGAAAGGATTTTAAGGAAAGGTAGAGGCCAATTTTCGGTCTCTATTATCGCGCTAAATTTTGGGTAACCCTTCTTTTGTTCTTATCACCTAGATTGGGCTGTTACAGTATTTAGGACCAGCCTTAATTACTTACGGGTTAATGGTGGGGAGAGGCGGTAAGGATAATTGAAAAACACGGTTAATCGGAACGACAGTTACTTATTTCTAAAATACGACATTACGCATTTACAAATCAATCAATTATTTTAACATGTTTAATATTCATTATTTATGTGATTTTGGTTTGCTTGCGGGAGTTATTTAATGATTTTCTAATATTATTTCGAATTTTTGGAAGAGCTATTATATCGTTATATTCGAATTCAAATTGGTCGATGTATTCCAACAAAGTTTCAGCAGAATTTAGGCTCATGCTGTGACCTATGTGATTGATAATTTCTTCATCTTCTCCATTTCAGCATCATTTTCTCTCTTCTGGTTGAATGAGATTGAAAATAATATCCGTGTAACTCATTATTTGAAAACATCCATCACATAAATCATGTTTTAACCACTCCTCAATATTTTCAAAGCCATGTAAATTTGCCATTAGCTCAAATATTTCAGATAGTATTTCACTTGTCTCTGGCACCAATAGAATCAAAAGTATCACCTTCCACATTTGGTAGAATTTTCCTCCAGGATAGAGCGAGTGTTATTGTCTTTATTTCATTCCCAGATTGAGTTACACCATGAATCAGTGTCAACTTATTAAAGTTATTGCGGCAATGTTGTTTCATTATTGAGATAACGCTTTGATCCATCGATTGAATTAAAGATGTAACATTAGATGATAAAAATTTTGCAATTATAAGGCCGACGTCCGTTTTCAATATGCTTTCATTTGGATGAGCTTCTATCACTTCTGGAACCCATTTAGTTTTGAACGAATCATCAAAAATCCTTCTATCCATCATGCTTCTTTCTGGTTGTATAAATCAACAGTAAGATTTCTTATTTTTGTTCCTTAAATGATCTTGCTGTTTGCGCTTTTCCAATCACCAACGGTTTTATTTTGTGTGTTCCAGAGGTTTAACTGCAACACATGATTTTCAAAAGTTCTTTTGATGATTTATGACCTGGGTTGGATGTTTCTTTTGATGAACCAATTGTCTTAGTAGGTAAATACTTCCAATATAAGCCTGCCTTATCGGCATTGTATATTTGATCGAGTTTCAAATCTTTCGATTGTAAATATTTTCAAAGTCGTTTCTGATTTTATTAGCTGCTTGAGTCTCTTGACAGAGGTGCTCTCCTTGCATCCTAAGTTACCGAATAACACGTCGTTGCATAAATCTGGTAAGCCACCCAGATGAGGTGTTGCAGTTCCCATTTAACCCTAATGCATCGTGAAATAATTTAGCTTTATGTGTGCACATTGAACCATTAATTGGTATTCTTTCTGAACGTTTTTGATTAAACCATTTAAGCATGGCTCAATCCAAATTTTTATATAACCACCTTTTCATAGTTTACGAATTTGAAGGATCTACATTACTGTCACAATCTCTTGTAAATTCCAACGACTTTCTTTTATTGTTTAATTATATCGCGAAACTTATTCGCCATATTCTTCAGAAAGCTGAGATTCAGATTAACATCTTTCAAATTTTTCAATTAACATAAGTGTTTGTTTTTTTGTAAGTACGATTTTCTTGTTTATTAGGTATTTAAAGGATACTTAGCTGAAAATTTTTAAAAAAACATCTTATTTTAGGTAATTTTCCACGAAAAATAATGTAGAAGAGTTACTTGTGAAAAAATGTATTATAAAATACAATTTTAAATTATAATATTATAACATCCGACTTAAGGAAACTTCGTATAAATGTACTTACTATTGTTTTCTCCTCGGAAAAGAATCGTTCGTGCTTACCTAAGTCTGTAAAACTAAATAAATTGACGTAAAATATAAGATGAGCATTTTTTTAGTGCGCTTGGTATGAAAAAATGACAATGTGTGTAAACGGACTACTAAAACCAGTCCAACTGACTTAAGACAACCCACAACACCCGCTTCAAACATCTAAATACGAGCACGTGCTTTTTGCGCACTAAGTTACGGCATACAATCAATAAATACAGAATTAAACGAGAGCATTTGTTTAAAAAACAAAATCAGATTTAATTATAACAATTATAACAATTATAACAATAATAATAATAATAATAATAATTGAAATAACTTTAAATATATTTAATTCCAGGATGTGTAATTACTATTTTTATATTGTAATTTTATTATAAGTGGCAAAAATTAAAATTAATTCTCGTAACTGTTGGTGAATTAAAATCGTCAAGGGATATATCGTGATTTCTTGTAAATAAATCCTAAATATTTTTTATTTAACGTGATTTATTAAGAAATTTTCACCATTTAATAAAATATATGAATTTAATTGATAAAACTTTATTTATGTTAACATATTGAAATAGTTATGCACTCGGCTACATTATTCTTAGGATTAACAATTTTAAGACATCATTTGATCAAATTAAAAGTTTAATTTCTATTTGTTATGCAATATAGAAAAAATTAAAACCAAGTTAAAATAGTGTTTATAAAAATTCTTACATTATGCCAATCGCCTCCTTAATAATAAATAACTAGAATTTATAAATTATATTGTGGTCATATCGACACTTCGGATAGAGATAATGTTAAAATTATATATAAATTTTAAAATTTAAATTCTGTTCAGTGTAAATTAGCGTTTAAACAACAACTCAAAAAATAAATAAAACAATTTCGAAACCTTTGTTTATTCTTAAAAAATAAAAATGTTACATTTAAATAGCCTGAGAAAAACGAAGTATTAAAAACACTGAATTTTGAATATTTCAAATTTAGGTAAATTTCAAGCAGACTTTATCAAATAAATGTTTAAAAATTTCGCATACTTTTTCTTCTGTGTCATTTGTAATGATTATAAAGTGTTACTTAGAAGATCATTGGAGGAATTCCATGTGGTAAGTCGTAAGGAGATGACACTACTGCAAGTAACATCATTAAAAAAACTTAGTTTCATGTTATATAATTATGTATTTTATTTGAATTTTATTGTGGCAAAAAAGAAATTTTGAGGGAATAAGAAACAAAAAATGTATGTATTTTTGGAGGAAAAAGTTATTATTATTATTATAAGGAATATATATTTTTAATAAAGATTTTGTTATTTCTCATTGACTACTTTAAAAATTGCAAATTTTAAATAAAAATTTTTTATTTCGTTTATTTTAAATGTTGGGCCAGTACAAGATTTTGTTTAAATGGATTGGAAACAGCACACAAACATAACACGCAAAATTCAAAATCGGACCCATAAACATCAAGTAACCACCTAAAAATGCGAGAAAACACATAATTTAACATATAAAATAGAAAAACAAAAAATTAAATTAAAATATTAACAAAAGCACCAAGATATGCACGAATTGACATAGAAATAACACGATAACAAAAGATTTGACCGAAAAAGTGACAATTTACGAAAAATTAAAAGAGTTCATGAACAAACTGAACAAAAATAAAATAATTCTAGTCAGAAATGATTGAAATTATTTGTTAATGATTAAATTGTCAAATAAATTGAAAAAATAATAAAAAATTAGAAATAAATTAGACACACAATGGCAATGTCAAATTTTGTTTTAACGCATAAAAATTAACACGCAAGGTTAGGGTTACAAAACAGGTATATATACCAATCCATGTTCACAAAGTTTTAATGCTTTTTCACTTAGTGAATAGACTACTTTTCGCCAGAGCAATTTTATTCAAAGGAGCAACTCTCGATAATTGTTTTCATACTGCGAAATCAAGTAACTTAATGTAAGCTCTACTTGCTCTTATGTATGGGGACCTCTTGTCGTATGTTGATATGCATGAACCGAACTATGAATGACCCATGATGTAATTGTTTCAACAAATATATGTATTATGAAAACGAATCTTCAGTTATATGTCGAAATTTTTCTGGCCCACAGCCACACATCACACAAGAAAGTAAAATCAAAACACAACTAGTCACACTGTGTAAGTGCGGTTTCTCCGCCTATAGTGTGTGCCCGTGAGAGCTGTGTCGTGCGTAACGACGGATCTCGAACGTAAATATTCTATCCATTATAGGGGCGGTGGGAAGATTGAGAACTAGTCTTTTGGCTGACTCTCTTTCACCCATCTCCTGAAAAATCGACCTAAAATATCTATTTACAAATCAGCTAAAATGATAACACCGAGTAGTCCAGTGGGCACTCGTAAAATCTAACATGAACACAAGAACCTTAGGACTAACTTTAGGATCGGGAAGTGGGGACTTGAACTCGAAACGACGTAAATAAATTAATCTAAATAAATTGATTGAATCAAAACTGAATTTATGACTAAAATATAAAAGAATAATTTTAGTAAAGTAATCAAGATGTAGTTGATGAGTAAATAAAATCAATCTATAATTAAACTATTTATATAATGAAAAGAAAGTAAATTTTTAAAAGTGATCCATGATTGAATTATTCTCTGATTAAATCTAAACTAATAAAATTCATGATTAGGAAGCCAAAAAAATAATATAAAAAGACTGAGCCTTACCAAAAGGATGGATAACTAAATAGTAGATGATAGAGTAGAAATAACTAATTCCAAGGAAGGAGTAGCTATGCGAGATAGATCTGCTAACATTTCGAAAAAATGATTTGTGAATCAAAGCAGCCATCATTGATGAATAATAAACTAAAATTAACAATTGAACTTAGTTTCTTTAACTAATTGAAGGATAAAGATGTAATTAATGGATCAAAGGATAATTCAATGATTTGAAATAATACAAATGCACTATAGATAATAAATAAAAGACGACGAAAGTACAAGTATTAAATCGAACCAGACGTAAATAAACAACCTAATAGGAAGGATTCAAAAATTTAGTAAATATCATAATAATTCTAACCGTTAAAATGCGATAAATTAATAATAGTAAACATCAGGACCCAATCCATAATTAAAAGATGTACAGGATCAATTGTCACAAATCAGTAACAAATAATTGTATTTCATAACCTCACCAATAGAAGTGAATACCGTAAATCGATAACAGTTAAGTAGGGATCATAGATGAATAAAGAGTAATTGTAAAAAACGTAATTCCCGATTAAATTGGCGATAGTAATCAAATCATAAAATGAAAAATATAGACCCTTAAGTCATGAGACAAAAATCGAACTATGAATACTATCACGAGCATTCAATAACGAAAAATAACAAAGTTAAATTAAATTTCAACATTTGAATATCACAACAGCATCCAAGAGTCCAACCGAGAGTAGACATCGATTAACGCAATAAAATGATCTTCTTCGTGGCGAGTAATTGAAATTTGAAATCCCGATCGGATACATCATCAGGGATAAACGGAATCTGATAGAACCTTGATAGGGTTCGTGCCATCGAACCAGAGAATAGCTTAAAGTATCTCAGTTGACAAATCCACCTTCTTAGTTAATATCCAGTTTCCGATAAGGTGATCCAGCAGAATAATGACGCACAATTAAATAATTTCCCCGACGACATGAACAATCAATTCATAGATAAGTCATAGTCCGAATTTTGACACCCGAGTAAATAAAACTATTTACAAGCGCAAATTACAAGGCAATAATGTAGACCTAATGACAAGTGTCAGGTCATAGTTTTGATGAGATCGGAGCCATAGCAAATGAATTGTAAGATTAAATAAATAACTGTCACAAGGATCAATCCGTTCATCGATCCAGCGGATTTATAAAGACGATAAGGTAATTAGTGACGTCAATGATAACTATAATGAACTTTCACCGACAAAAATTAATTAATAATAAATAACATTTGACATAGGAAAAAAATTCGAGAATAACAGATCAAAGATTAATGACATTACGAACCAATAAAGATGAATTAATTTTCACGTCATCCAAGTCACCGCAAACATAAAAATCTTGAAAATGCAGAAAAGAATACAATAAAATATTAAATGGTGTCTATTATTAATAAGGCGATTGCTACAAGGCTTTACTTACTGTAATAACTATTGAAAATTTCTATCTATAAATGGCTATTATCAATATATATGTCAACTCAAATCTTTTAAAGAAAAATTAAACAAAGAATTTATTTTTAAGTAATATGTAAAATAGGACATGACAACAACTGGTAGATTATAGGCATATCGCGACCAAGAAAAATCCCAATAGACCAACAAGAAACCTCGATCGCACGCTAGACCAGGTCGAACCGAGCGGTTACGTCGACGCGCCCAAGGAGTGGCCAAATGAAATAACAACCCCATGCTTGTTGATAACTAAATTCATTTGATAATAAAAAAAATCGTTTTAGTTTATTATGTTGTTATTTGTAAGAAAATATAGAGAAGAGATATAATAAAGAGAAAGTAATAAAGGGACCTGAAACAGAAGACGGACATAGGCCTTCTAACGGCAGTCCGAAGAACCCGACATAGGACTAACCCTTAGCAGTTCTGATATCGGAACTCACCTTTGGAAGTCCTGTGACCAGTGGTTACAGTACCAAAGTTGCCTAGCAACGGTAACATTGGCGGGTGAAAACTATTTTGTATGTTGGGGTGAAGGTCATCCACACCACTAACCCCACATAAATATTAATGTGAGGGTTATTTGCAAAAGGTTGAAAATTGAAATCCTTAAAAATTATGATTCTTTTTTCAAATGATCCACGACATTCATTATTTATTGATGTACTATTTGAAATTTTGGGAAGGGTTCAGCCTTTATTTCTCTGGTTTAATGAAAAATTGTAATTAATACCGAAAATTTTCGCAGCTTTCCGCTCTTATTTCTTAGATTTGATCAAGAATTTTACTTATTTCGGAAAATTTGCGCAGAGTTCCCTTTTTATTTTACATCTTGGAACAAAACAAGTTATCTAAATTACTCATTTTACATCATTTTTGTTGTTCGGATTAATCTTTTTCGGACGGCAATTCATTGTAACTGTTGTAATGATTTTGCAATTTTTGCTACCCTTTCACTTTCTTTGATCTTTGGATCTATTTATGTCGATTTTATGAATTAATGGTTTTCACTGAACTACCTGATGTTATGCATTTTAAGCCGATTGTGTGATAAATATTTACTTAATTTTTTGATGATAAATATTAGGAGCCGGCTGGAAATTCCTCCACTCAAGGTCCTCATCATCGTTATAGTAGTATTTGAAGTTCAGGTCAATGTTCTGTTCCGTGGAAATAATTTACTTGCGGTGTGTAGAGGATGTGGCCCGGAAAAGATCGATGATTTTAATAAGTCATTTTTCAATATCAAACATATAATTAACATAAATAGGCTAGCATCATGCCAGTAGCATGAATATTCAATTTAACATAAGATACAAAATTATTTAACAAGAAATAGTCGAACTGAGTAAAAAATAAACGCAATTTAAAATTTTTTTTGTTTATTAAATGTACAAAATTTAAATAGTTTGATTAGTAAATTTGGAATTAGTCAATTGATTTGTTTGTTTTTTTCGAGAGTATTAAATAAAAAACTTTTAATACTAAATTTTTAAATTTAAAAATTTTTTTCATATTTAAAAAAAAATTTTATTTAATAATTAAAATTTATTGTGAAAGTAAATGTAAAATTTTAAAGTTAAATGTAATGCCTGTAAATTTAAGTTTTAATAAATGTATTAATTTTTAATTTAATTTACTTCTGCGAAATTAAAAAAAACATATTTAAATTTTTCACAAAAATTAAAAGAATTCAACCTATACAAATTTAACATTTCTATTTAGCTAGATAATTTTCAATATTTTACAATTCATTTAGAACTTCGTATGCAATTTATAAATAAAGACATGGAAACAAAATTGGGAATTTATATTAACGGTAAATTAATTAAATTAATCATTTCCTTTGATTTTTAAAATTAATTACTTTTCAAATTTCACTTTATTCTGAATAATAGAAGTGTTTGAAAACGAGAATGCTAAAAATTATTTTTTAATAAAAAACATTTATTTAGAGTCAAAACAAAAAGAGGTTGAAGGAAATTAAAAATTGTTTTAATATTAATGTTTATATAGGCTATTTGCCTAGGGCAAGATTTCGATGTTTTACTTTAATGGGATAGATAATTAAAACTTTTATTTAATAAATAATTATTAAATGAAAAATTTTACCAATTATTTTCATTTTATTAAATATAATATAAATTTAAAAAATATTAAAAATTACTTACATATATTTTAGGATTATTAACCAATGATGTTTGAGTAAAATTATTTTAATTATTATTTGTTCTTATTAAATTACAGTTTTTTAATAATTGAAATTATAAATTATGTCTGAAGAAAACGAATGTTCTATTTGTTACTCATCTTTAGAGAAGACCTCGTTTATTGTCATCACAGAATGTCATCACGGATTCTGTAAGTGCTGCTTATTTTATTGGTGCTCAGCAAACAGTTCTTGTCCTCTTGATCGCCGACACATAAAGTCGGTTTTCTACAATGAAAGTGGTTCTAAAACTGTTACACTTCTTGATTTTTTAGCTAATGAACTGTTAGCAAGGAAAGATTCAATAATCGACGAACATCTTGATAACATTCTATTAATTCTTTCAAGATTTCATAATACAATGCAAAAGTTTACCCATATTTTAAATCATTTCGACAACTTTTTCCAATCAAATAATAATAGGACATTTCAAACAAAAATAAATTCAATTACCTTGGAAACCCTTGATAATAAAAATGGCAATTTATTCGATATGTTAATTACAACTTCAACTGAATTTTTGAATCTTTACTCGAAAGAGAAACCCAATTTAGATGTCGATATGAAATCAGTTGAATCCCTGATGAATGTTGCAGGACGAGTAGGAGATGAATGGAATTCAATTAATTCTAATCAAAACAAAAGCATAATTGTGCAGGATCTCAAAGCAATTTTTCATATATTCAATAGATGCTATGAAATATTCACTCAAATTAACGTTGACATTATTTCACTTAAGAATTTTACAACATATTTTATTATAAACCATGAAGAAAATCTATCTCTATACAAGATCAACATGAGAAATCTATTCGAATCTGCAAAAGAATTCCAAAAAATATTCAAATCAATTAATAATCACTTGTGTTTTAATAAAATATTGATCCTTCTGATCGCGATCAAGCAAAGCAAAATGGAATTCATAAACCAAATGGAGAGTTCTTCAAATAAATGCATTATTTGCTCTGACGACCAACCAGAACATTTGGACAAACTGAAAGACTACGACAAATCAATTTGCCAAAATTGCATGAAATTTATCCATTTCGAAACGAAAAGCGCGATAAATAATGAAACAACCAATGAAATTCAAATAAAGAAAAATAAGTCTAATTATCACAATCTGATTGGTGAAACCACCACATTGATTTATCATAGCGCTGTAACCACTTTAAATTTGTTTCGTAACATTTACCAGGATAGATCGCATTATTCCAACCTTTCCAATCCAACCTTTCTGTCTGAATATAATAAACATATAACACATCTTAACAATTTAGGATCTCTTAAAGAAAATATGAAATTTGTTCATTATTTTTTTCAAAATGATTACTGTATACCAACGACAAACTATTTTGATGAAATCCTTGGCATCTTTGTAGAATTTCTAAACGACTTTAATAATTTCCTAAATGCCATGTCAGTTAAGGAAATCCAAATAATATATTATGGAAATTGCAGGCGCGATCAGCAAAGCGATTTTAAAAAAGAAATGCTCAAGAAAATGGAAGATTTCCATAAACTAATTAAAAAATTGACAAATGAAATGATTTATTTTAGACTAATTACTTCAGAAGAAAATCCTGAAATGCGATTTTCGGAAGAGTTTCATAAACTTGAAGATTTCCTATCAATTCATGCTACAGAAATTTATTCAATCGAGTTTTAAATATATTTTTTCTAATTCAATTAATTTCTGCAAATGCTTTTATTTTTATTTATATTTCTTAATTGAATTTTGTTGATTTAGTACGATGATAAGAGGGCATGGGTTGATAAAAATGTTAGTTTTGCATATGGACAATATAGAGGGCTTGATGCAATTAATAGTGGTCATAGTATTACAAGAACACAGCAATTTCAAGATATATTCAACGAAATTCTGGATCCTGAATGATCATCAATTTATCAGACGAACAAATTTTTGTATATTTTGAATTTTGTTTATTATAGAAAAAAAATAAAACTGTACATTTACTTATTTTATTATGTTTTTTATTATTATTAGTTGCTTTTAATATAAAAGGTTATAAAACATGTTCACATTAGTTAAATTTCGATTTGATCTGCATTATCAATGTAGGATTGAATAACATTTCGATATTTGCCAAACCTGAAATTCATACACATCCAGAATACATTTTATTTAGAAATAATATGCAACTAGATAATTTCATTATTGACTTATTGATTTATTTATTTTTTAGTAGTAATAAATAATCATAGGTTTCTGTCAATAGCCTATCGATTATTAAAAAGGTCTGATTCCATTTAATTCTGAATTCCGCTATCTTAATTTAGAAGATTAATATAATAATAATAATATTAATAATAATAATAAATAAGTAATAGTTAAAACATTACTTATAAAAATAAGTAATAGAATAAAAATTAAAAAATAATAATAATTAAAACACTACTTATTTTTTTAAAGTTGTAATTTTAAATTTAAAATTTTTTTTAAATAATATGACCTTGAGAAATTTTGAATGAACTTGAGACAATATGATGAGTCACCCAATGACCTTGAGAAATTTTGAATGACCTTGAGAAAATGAATGACTTTAAAAATTATTATGACTCATCCAATGACCTTGATAAATGTTGATGAGTCATAGTCTTTGTTTAAATGACCTTGTAAAATTTTTGATGAGTCATGTTTCAATGACTTTGAAAGATATGATGAGCCATGGTCTTTGTTTGAATGACCTTGAAAAATTACTATGACTCATCGAATGACCTTGATAAATTTTGATGAGTCATAGTCTTTGTTTAAATGACCTTGTAAAATTTTTGATGAGTCATGTTTCAATGACTTTGAAAGATATGATGAGCCATGGTCTTTGTTTGAATGACCTTGAAAAATTACTATGACTCATCGAATGACCTTTAATGAGTCATGGTCTTTGTCTTAAAAATTTTTTGTACTTTTAGACTTAGAAAAAAACGATTTGATCTACGGTTGATCTATCGGTGACACGATCTAGTGGTGACACATCCCACTACTTATCATATTGCTCAAATAATTAAAATTAATCAGTAAATCAAGTATAAAACCAATAAAAATTACCAGTTAACCCATATATATAATTGAATGATTTTCATAAGTATACTGATAACCACACTGATCATCCTCTTAAAAAATCTCTAAATTATACTACTTTTGTGATTGATATCCATGAAATCAATAATATTGAAAATGAACGTAAATAATCGACCCCTTATCTCAAATATATTTTGTTCTTTCTAAGTTTCACTAAAATATTTTTAAAAACCAACTGAAATCAATAAAAGTTTGGTTTAATTAACAATAAATTTTAATTAAATCTTGTATCTGTGTATTCCAAAAATTGATTATAATTTTCTGTAAAATACATTAATCACTATCCAATAAACCACTGAAAAGCTTTACAAACTTTCAACTTTTTAAAATATATCATAAAATTATAATTAAAATATCATTTACTAATTAAAATCTATCAGTAAAATTGGATTCTAATTGGTAAATAATTATGTTAAATAGATGTTTGATAAACATTTTGTTCCTTAAATAAACTTTTATTTAAAATAATCCTAAAATCAAGTTAAATTTATTAAATTATCAAAAAATTAAATGCTTCTAAAATTATAGATTTATCTTAATTTCTTCAATATTTTCTACAAAAACATAATAATTCCCCAAATCCATTAAAATTCAACAGAAAACCATAAAATTCACAAAAATAAAAATGATTCAAAATTTAATAGTAAATGTTAAATATCATCTAAAACTTGATATTTCATTACTAAAAATTATCTTATAATTTCCCTAAAAGCTCTAATTGATTTACATAGCCTAAAATTACTTTATTTTTGCCCATTACAACCTAATCTATTGAAGATTGTAATTACTTTTATTAAAAGTTAATTAAATTTTCATTGAAAATGACAAGTTAATGACAAGTCAATAAATATTCATTGAAGAGGAAAACATTCATTGAATAGGAAAGCAATCATTTAAGTGAGAATATATTCATTGAAGAGGAAAATATTCACTGAAGAAAGAAATTATTCATTTATTCATTGGAGAGAGAAAATATTTATTCTAGAAGGAAAACAATCATTGAATAATGTAGAATTTGAATTGAAGCTAACAAATATTCAGTGAATCGAGAATTGCTTATAATAAATTAGACGGTAAAATTTCTCAATGATGAGATGAAATATCAATTAAATTTTGGGAAATACTTGAAATAAACGGAGTTTGAATTATTCATTGACAAACAAATATACTTAAAAGATGAAAATATTTACTGAAAATAAATTGTACTTTAAAAGTGGATGAATTACTATTATATTCAATTAAAAATTATTAACAATTGAGTAGATTTCATCGGTTAATTATATTTAAATAAAGATATATATTTTGATGGATACTTCTACGTGGAAGGATAGTTATTAAAAACAATAAACGCACGCGCATATACTGATCCAGCGAATATTTACTTAAATGTATTCTAATGTACCTTAATTTACTTTAGGTAATTTAACTTATTTTTATCTAGAGCCTAAATTTGTCTATGAAAATTGTGTGACCAAATATTACAATTGTTTTTTAACAAGCCTCTAAAATACCCCTGCCAATTTTTTTATCGGTAGGCGATTCAAGCCATTTTTATTTTATGCCTATATTTACCTATAGAAAATATTGAGACCAAATATTGCATTGTTTTTTATTACGAGTTAAAAATATCCCTAACAATAGTGTGACCATCGTAGGCGATTTGAACCAATTTTTATTTTATGCTTTTTTCTCAAGAAAAATTACTTATGCTTTTTAATCGAGAAAATATTTTTAGGCTTTTTAATCAAACAAATATTTTTAGGCTTTTTAATCGATTAAATATTTCTATGCTTTTTTATTGATAGGTGATTCAAGCAATTTCTATCTTAGTCTTTTTTATCGAGAGTCAAAAAATACCCCTGACTAAAGTGTGATTGAAAAAAATATTTTGGGTATGAAAAATACCCTCTGTGACCATCGTAGGCGATTTGAACCAATTTTAATTTTAAGATTTTTTATTGAGAGTCAAAAATACCCGACTATAGTGCAACCGAAAAACTTTTTTGGGTGAAAAATACCCTCTGTGACCATTGTAGGTGATTTGAACCTATTTTAATTTTATGATTTTATATCGTTAGGCGATTCAAACCAATTTTAATTTTATGCTTTTTATCGAGAGTCAAAAATACCCCTGACTATAGTGCGACCGAAAATATTTTGTGGATGAAAAGAATTTATTAAAATAAAATATTTCAACCAATTTTAATTCAAAAAATTCGCCAAAAATTTATCATAAAAAAGATGCCTAAACAAAAATTATGTAATCAAGATAATTAGCGATTAATTACGAAATTACATAATTTAATCCGTCGCCGTCGGGTGTTAGGACGCAGATAGCCACTAACTACCTACTAATCTGTCCCGATCTAGATTCTGTGAGGCTTTCAATGACACATTGTGATGAACTTCCTGTTCGACTTTCAGCTGAACTACATGGAAACGAAGAAAATGAAAGTGAAGAAAATTTTTCATCAGATGATTTTGTTGACAATTCCTCTGCACTTCAATCTTTTAATTAAGAAGAATTGAATGACCTATTCAGGGAAATGAATTTATCAAAGAAATCTGCAAATTGTTAGCATTTAGACTAAAGGAAAAAAATCACTTGCAGTCAGACAAACAAATAATTTACTATCTAGTAGGAGGCACAGTATTTATATCTATTTCGCGAATGAAGAAACTTTGTATTTGGTAATGATCTTGGACAGCTTCTTTATAATTATAAAAAAAATATTTTGTGAATGAAAAATTCCCTCTGTGACCATCGTAGGCGATTTGAACCAATTTTAATTTTATGATTTTTTATTGTTAGGTGATTCACACCAAGTTTAATTTTATGCTATTTTATCGACAGTCACTGAATCCACTTTCAAAGATGTTTTTGATTTCAGCATATCAGAATTGTTCAGAATCAGTTCTTATATCATAAACATCAAAATACTTGTTGACATTATAATTTAAAATAAAAATTAATAGCGTCATAATATAGATACACACAAACTCAATTTGATGGTGTTCTTTGGAAGTGCGATGAGATACACTCTATAGTATAGAGTCTACACTATATAATTTGAAAAAGTGGTATGATAATTAACCCGCAAACGATTTTTTGGACAAAAATGTCCATTTTGTTTTTTTAGTGACGTTTTCTTGGAAACTGAAAAACACCATGCTTTGTGAATCTATGACTTTGTCAATTTTTTTTATGCTTTATTCAAGTAAAACTAGCAGACATTCATAACTACTAAAATAAAAAAGTTATGACAAGTTATTCTGTTTTGAGAAAAAATGGACATTTTTGTCCAAAATTCATTGTGTATTAGTTTTTAGCTTTTTCAGTTGACAATTCATGTCATATTTTCTAGCATAGGTGTTAACTCATTTCAACAAATACTGGCGTTAAAATGAAGCTGATCAGACTTTTTTAAACAATTATTGTGACTGGCTAACACTATGATATGTTTATCACATGATGGCGGATGGAGTTCTTACAATAGAGTTCATTGAATAATTGAATAATTAAATAATACACAAACACAACACATAATAAATAATGCGTGCATACTTTCAATGTGTAATATAATTAAATAACTTATTTATAGACATTTTTCGAGAAACAAATTGCAAAAATATTTAAATTAAAATTCTGATGATTCTACTCTAAGTTTTCTTGTAAACAAGAGGATATCATCGTAAGATTTCTTTCAAAACCTTGTATTTTTCAAAGGTGATTATTGTAAGATTTATTTGTAAGTTATAATAAATTTATTCAATCATATGAAACATTTGGAAGACCATATCAAGAGTAGGTAAATTCAGTTCTATGTCTTTAAATGCATGTTTGAGTTTCTGAAGAAATCACTTGATAGTGAGTGAGGAAAGAAAATTATATAAAATTGATGAACTTCGCTGTACATATTAGGAGATACTTTCCGAGATGTTTGATGTATATAATTCAATTTGGCTGAAATCCGTTTGATTTTAAAAAAAAATATTCACATATCAACTTAAATTATAGTGAGTGTATCTCAATACATATCCTAAATATATATATTGTATGTAACACAAAAATCTTCTGGTATAAAACTGTCCTTTGTGAATCCTGGCAAGCTGTCAATTTTATGCTCTTTAAAGTTAAAATTGTAAATTTGTGGTTTTTTGAGGTGGATGTCTTCCAGGAAAGTAAAATATTAGGGTTTATCAAGTTCGAATACATGGGGTAAGGATCTGAGCCATTCAAATAACAATATTTCCAGTCATATTCAATATTTTTCATAAAAATACCCATTTAGATTATTGTTATGATTATGTAATTTTCAAATTTTGATTAAACCATTATTGGATAATATTATTTTACGGAAATGTTTATTTTTTTAATGAACGATTAGATAATATCAAATTTTGTTTAAATCGATGACTACTTAATTAAAAAAGTTTACTTACATCACCAATTTTGACATTCATCAAGAATTGTTGATTTCTATATGCGTCAGATTTAATCCTTCTGTAACCGTCATTTTAAAATTTGCGAATAAATCTTTTATAATGTACAACTCGACTCTTTCATATAGTTTTAAAAGATGAGACGAATTTTAAGTGTAATAATGGATAGGCAAAATTATATTTTCTACAAGATGACATTAAAACGTGTTAGAAATTACAAGTTTTACATATCACTTTACAAAATTTAGACTCATAAAACGTGTGTATGCTAATATTTGCAATATATTCAAATTCTGAAATGACGTTTTTGTAGAGAATTAAATTCTACCTATACATTGTCTGACTCTTAACACAGTCACTACCTTCAACTTACGTACAATAGGGGAAGAAAAAACGGGCGAGCAAACAAATGTGTGCACTCCATCACAAAGGAATATTACGTAGCAAAGGTATATTTCATAATATTTTGCGTTATAGATTGCCTTGTCTCGGCACTGGATATTATCAATATTTATTGTATATCAAAATTACGATCGATTTGATTTTTGCTAAACCAATCACAAAAGATTCACTATTCAAGACTTATTACGACACGATGTGTAATAGTCCAAATAAATTTTGGCCAAACTGCTTTTTCAATCAAATTTTCTCAGACAAGGTGCAAAATAATTTTAAAAAAATCAAAGAAATTTTAAAATTTAATGTGCAAATTAATAAATCTTTTTTTATTAGAAATCAAGTAAACAAATCAAAATTAAATTGGTTCACACAAAAATATTTGAAATTTAAATAATTTTAAAATTAGTGATAATTATTGATTTTACAGTATATTAAAAAGTGCTCGTTCGATAAAGATTATATGATTCCATTTAAACAATTAATTTTAGAGGTTCATTATTATGACAAAAATATTTTAAAATTTTAATAAATACTTTTAATTAAAAAAAACTTTGATAAAAAACTTTCGAACATGTTTTTATTATAAAAATTTAACACATGAGAAAAATAAGCGAAATTTTGTTTCAAATTTCTCAGATTAATTAAGTTATTTAAGAAAATGAATAAAATTAAAGAATCCTTTTTCAAGTTGAAAAGAAAATGCAAAATAATTGCCGAAGATATTGAAAATATTTTAAAAGTTTTTCAAAGAAAACCATCAACAGATACGCTATTGAATGATCAATATGAATTGGGAAATTATAATAAAAACGAAATAGAAGGCGAATCTTCAAATCCCAAAGAAAAGTGTCGAATGATTAACGAGGATGATTTATCAGAAGTTTTGAGTTTAAACAGCGATGAATATTTAGAGTTAGAAAAAAATCAACCGGAAATTGAGAACGATTTTAAAACAAAACCATCAAAGGAAAAATCAGATATTTCGAATTTTTAACAAATTTAAAAACTGCCAAATTATCAACAATTTTTGAAAGCAGTGAAATATCCAATAGCACTCTCGATCAATCAAAATTGAGAATAATTCACCAATCAAATTTCGACGGCTTATTTGATAGTAGCGAATCCGATCTATCTAGTAATTTTTCTATAGAGAACACCTTAACTTTTATTCCGCAGAATATAATGTCTTCCAATGAAGAATTGCGTAGATATCATCAGCAATATGGAACAATAGCAGAGATTAAAGCGATAACAGGTAAAAATGAAGATAATAAAAATAAAGAAAAGGAATCTATTGAAGATAATTCATATTCTGTTGACGAATCCTATAAAGAATTTAATAAAAAATTCAAACAATCAATTCATAGAAAATTAGAATATATAAATGACTCAAATAATTTCCACATAACCTCTTCACCAATAAGATTTAGAACATTATTCCGGCCTATTTTGAGAAGCAACTTGGAAAGTCCTAGTATTTCAAGTAAATTTTGAGAATTTTAATTTAATAATCAATTTTATAATATTAAAAGGTTTACCGAAAAATTCTTCCCAAAAGATGTCAGAATCAAACATAGACAAAACATTTACCTTGTCCGTAAAATGCCGGAAAAACAGAACATTCTCAAATAAAGAATTATCAGATTCATCTAAATCTGATAAATTGTCTGAAGAAAGATCTCAAAATTTCAATTTCAAAAATAAACTCCATGAAAATCGACCAAATAAACCAAAATCTCACAAAAATTCCACTTTAAATAATAACTCAAAAACATTGAGAACATCAAAACTGACTGAAAGAATTTTAATTTCGAGCACTTTTACACGGCCCAACAATCAAACATTTCTATCAAAACCGAAGCCTATGAAAAATAAACATCTGTCGGTTGAAGTAAAAAATAAATCAAAAACGTTTAAAATATCTATAACTTTTAAAGAGTAATTCATTTTATATATCTAATCAAACTAAACCGATTTTTCTTAAAATAAAATTAATTTGGTTATTTATATTTCAATGTTTATAATTAAAACAAATGTTTATAGATAAATAAAATAATAAAATAAATAAATTTATCCCACTTCAGTTTAAATCAACACATTTGTTACTTTATTTTTATTAAAATTAATTTTATTAATCAACTTGATGAGTTAAAAAAAATTAATTAATTAATAATTAAATAAATTAACGTTTATTAATATCTTGCTAAAGGATCGAAAGCAAAATCACATCTCACAATTAATGTTACCAAAGATAAAGTTTCGTAATTTCTCCAACTTATTGATGGAGAATATCAGTGAATATCTTTATCAATCGTGCACTGATTCTGTTACCTTTATCAGTGATTTTCAACCTTTTTCTATTGGTCAAACCCCGATTGGGTAATTTTTTCGCGACAATTTTAAACATTTATAATTTTTTGTTTTATAAAATATTAAATAGGTTATAATGTATTAAAATTAGTTTATGTTTATTTTTTCAAGAAATCATTATGGAATATTGTTAAATTTTAATTTAAAATGTTTATTTAATGATTTTAAGAGCCGGTTCAAACGAAGCCACTTGAATGTTAGTTTATCTTCAACAAATCTTTTGTCTTTAGAAACTTAAACAACATCAGCAAACAGAAATACATTCAACTTAATGTATACTAGCAATTAATCTAAAAGCGTTTTTAATTTGTGTTATTGCCATATTTAATTGGCATGTATTTAATTTATTTGATTAACTCCTGGTCAAATTGGTGGTAAATCGGTTGTAGATAGAAATACCTCCATATATGTAGCAATATCAATTTGAAGTTAGTGGATGATTTGTTAAGTTTTTTGATGTATTTGCCAAGTTGCTATTTTAAAATTTCACACAATCAATGGATCTAATTTTTCTTCTTTTAGTTATTTTAAGTGTGAGAAACTTTTCTATTGATTAGAAAATAACTTTTTAATTCTAATCGGGGAATTTTTGTTGTTGTCCACGAGTAAGTTCCGTCATTTCTTTTGTTCCATTTATTTTATATAACAGGTAAACTATGTTTGCAACTATCCAATGATTGTATAAATTGAACAACGCAATTTTTTCCAGCAATTGTTTTATTTCATATTTTAATTTCTTGATGAAGTAGGAATTCAGGTGCACTCGTTCAAATTCCACTCTATTTCTGTAATTGAGCAATCTATCGAGATTAATTATCGCCAAATAGTGATAATTTGTTTCTAAAATTTAGCTTTAATAAAATTTTGTTTTAATAATTGAAATAAATATTAGCATATATCTGAGACTCAATTGAAGTATTTCTATATAAATTCTTGAAAATAGCATTAGATTTGATCGAAACCTTATTATATTTAATGAAGTACATTTTTATATTTGGATTCATTGCTTCGATCAAAAAAGTTTACCTATTTTACGAAAACCAATTAAATTTACATTTTAAATTAAAAATTACAAAGCAATTATATATCATTATATATATATGAATATTACTATTTAAATTATAATTTGTTGATATTTTTATATTTTGACGTATATCACCATAATGTAGCACATCCAGTATCCTATATATTAAAAACAGAATTGATCATTGTTTTGCACAATAACTAAAGCCTGCATTAGCGGACTGGTCAATTTATCGGCACTTAAAGATTATTTAAAAACGGCCTTTTAAGAATAGTAAAAAATAAACTGTACATATAAAAGAAGTTTGTTATATTACAGTATTATTACATAATATAAAATGCCTAATTTGTTGGGTTTTTATTTAGAAAGTCGGTGCATAGGTCTGACTACTTGGTGTCCTTCTTTAATCGATTTAATTAACCCAACACAATAAGTTTTATTTCCAATTTATATATCACAACTTTATTTACAACTTTCACAAAAAATCGATTCAATTCACAATACTCTACACAATTACTCTGCACGATTTCGCAAAATTCAATGCGTAGGGATACGTCTTCAAAAGGGAGATGTCCTTGTCTAGTACGCAATTTGTTTGACTGGTTGATTTATCTTTAAGTTTATTACTTCCTTTATTCTGCTCTCTGAAATATTCTCTTCGACCAACTGGCAATTTTTTGTTTATCTGCTCGGTTTCCCATTAGCCAATTCATTTTTAATTAATTTCTATTTTTATTAAATATTTCCTTCTGGGGACCCCCAATCGATTTAATTTTATTATATTTGGATTCGTCTTTCCATTTGGCATCCGCCAATACCCATTTCCCCCGAAAATATTTATTTTAAAATTTTAATTGATTTTGCCTTTTAATTATTATTTTGAATATCATTGCTTTTCCATTTTTTTTACTTTTGTGCCTTTTGTTAACTCCAACATTTTTAATAGTTCTTGCGTAGTTTCAGTATTCATACTAATGTTGGGCTAGCAATAAGTTTTGTTTAAATGAATTGGAAACAGCACGCAAACATAACATGCAGATTTAAAATCAGACCCATAAAACATCAAGTAAACCTTAAATGCGAGAAAGATATAATTAAAAATATAAAATTTAAAAACAAAAATAAATTAAAATAATAACAAAATGCATCAAGATCCGCACGAAAATAACAAAATAACATGAGATTTGACCGAAAAATTGACAATTTACATAAAAGCAAGAATTAATGAAAATTTCGAATTAAAATAAAATAATTTTGGTTAGAAATAATTTAAATAAAAATTTAATAAATAAATTGTCAAATTAAATCTTGAAAATAATAAAAATTAGAGTTAGATTATACAAATAATCTCAGGGTCAAATTTTGTTTTATCGCATTAAATTTAACACGCAAGGTTAGGGTCACAGAATAGGTATAAACACCAATTCATTTTCGCATAAATTCATTCACTTTTGAGGGATCATTTTTTCTCTTAAAAGCTCTTGCGTTTTTTTACAGAAAAACCAGTATTGGATCACAAGCTTCTGGAACTTGGACTCGAGAACGATTATATTTGAGAAAACTATCGAAAACTATTGAAGTGAGCATGAACGATGATTATGAGTATGCCATATGAATGATGCAACTATGTAAAGAATATTATGGGCAATTATATGCTATGAAAAGATGAGTTTATTTTACTGTGTCGAAATTTTTTCGGCCCACAGCCACCACCAGCAAGTAATTAAAATCACACATCCCTATCGAGTGGTGTAAGTGCGGTTCATCCACCAATAGCTCGTGCCCGTGAGAGACCTCGCCGTGAGTAACGACGGGCTCGAACGTCATATCATTTTTACTTATAGGGGTAGTGAGAAGATCGGGAACCAGTCTTTTGGCTGACTCCCTTTACACTCACTCCCGAAAAATCGACCTCAAATTTTTATACCTATCAGCTAAAATTATCACACAGAGTAGTCCGGTGGGCACTCTTAAAATCTAATGTAAACACATGAATATCTTATGATCAACTTATGGTTAAAGGGAAAGGGGCTTGCGGAAATCTATGTAACGATCATGTTAGAAAAATTAAATAAAAAATTACTAAATACGCCGAAGACGGTATTTTGCCGGTAGAGATAAGAATTAAACGACAAATTTAGATTTAACAGTTATAAAACGCTAACAACGTCTCGAGAAAACACCCCAATAAAAAAAAACGTAATAATAATACATATAAAAATTCGTCAAAAATTAGAAAAAAAATCAGCAATTCTTTTTAATTTTTTTTCAATACGTCAGCCAATTCTCGTTATCAGAAATCATCTTTAGTTCCGGAACGCGTTCCTGTACAAAAAGGAAGTACCGGAACGACGTTCCGGAGCGTTCCGGCTCGACAACACCACTGAATCTAGAACATGTCATCAAAATCATGGGTATTGACAATTTTTGAATCCAATTAGCATAATCTCTATGTATTTCAATGAAAAAAGTCTTCTAATTAATGTAATCTGCTACAGCAACCTCGTTGACACAAGTTCCTTTAAAACAACACCCAATTTATATAAGAACTCAAACAATGACAGTAATTGAGAAGAATAAATTTGTTACTTTAGATTTCCATTCCTACAGTTCCAATCTTGTGTTTTTCATGACGCGTAATTCGACTAAAGTCACATAAAACCAATATTATTTTTTTGTTTAATGAGTCCATAGGGTTGACCCATTCAGACTTATGATTAAATTTAGAGAGTGAAAATCAACCATAATACTACAGATTTGCAAATGGATGCGGTACTTTTTTAGAAAAAATCGGACCATATTTCTTGAAAAATTCTTTTTAAAAACTCTTTATTTACTGGATGATATGTTTTGAAAAATGAACCTTGTATACCCTTGTTTTTTTTTGTTGGTTTTCTATAGAACTTATTCCCAGCACTTATTGAATACACCACACAAGTTGTGCTTGTCTTCAATAATGATATATGTCTGATCAAATTCGAATTATTTATTTATAAATTATTTTGATTTTTACACAACCGTTTGGGAAAGCGTAAATAAAATAGGATATGAACTTTTTATGGTAGATTATGAAACTACGGGCTAGTCAGACTTTATTTGACGGTCTCTCACTGGTCCACAATTTCAACGTCTTTTGTGACGAGTTCCTAGTAGTTATATTTTCTTATGTTCGTCTCTGATGGCGATCCCTTGTAATTTTGCTGATAGGTAAACTGTGACATTCCTCTCTCATTAGTTATCCAGTATTTCTAGCATCTCATTGTTTTTGTTGTCAATGATTTGAGAAATATTTTGACTACTTTGTCTACTTTTATTATTATAAAACATAATCAAGAATCGATAAAAATATTTTGAACTACTATTTCTTAGTTATGATTTTCATCGTTTTCAAACTTAGTAAGTTAAAAAAATTTATGATTTTTTGCAGTCACCATGACTCTCATTGTGATCCCAGTCTCATTAATTTCATCCTTGACATGCTAAAAACTACTTCATAATTAGCTTCAAATTTACACTGATGGCTTATATGAGAGATCTAATGTAGATATTCATTTTTATTGCGGAAACACGAAGTATTATTAAGCATTATTAACGGTCTGTAATAATCTAATCTCAGATCAAGAAAAGAAATAACATCCGTTTCACTGTAACCGATGATAAAACTTATTTCTTTCCGAGTTTTAAATAAATGAAAAACAAATGCTGACATTTCAATATTTATTTAAATTTCCTTTCTTTAAATTTTTCATATTTTCTCAATTTTATAACTAATAATGTTTTGATTTTGATATTTTTGTTTTTGACGTCGTAATTAAATTGCAAAATTATTATAAAAACTTACATTTTTTAAAATGAACTGTTATTTGTTTAACATAATTAATTAAATTTATTTTATTTTTCTATAGCCAATTAAAATTAAGAGAGAAATAGCTGGAAATTTCTACAAGTATATATAAATAAATTATTTTTTACAGTTAATATTATTTTAAATTTGTTAAAATGTTGTCATCAAATATTTTTCGCTATTTAGATGAGCCGATATGTAGTTCATTATTTTGGCCAGAAATTACTCATGTTGGTCATAAAAGAAAACACAACCAATGGACAGCGTCGATTCCTGTTTCAGGATATGAACCAAGTGAAGTAGCAATAAAAGAAGAAACTAGCAATGAAGGAAATTCGAAAATAATAATTCATGCTAAACATGAAAGCGAAGATGATTTTTCTGAAATGAAAAAGGTTGTGAAAATTCCCAAAAATGTGGATCACGAGCACCTTAGAACTATTTTATCAAAAGATGGCGTATTGATATTAAAAGCTCCATACAAAGAATCTGTTGATTCATATGTTCAACCATTAAAAATTAAGCGAACAGACACATGGAACGGAATATGGGGCGAACTTGGTCGACTCAATGAACAAATGAATCATCTAATTGATTCGCATGCAGTTATTGTAAGACCTCGAACAGAATTCATTGCCGATGGAAATGGAGTTAGTGGCACATGGCGTTTAAAGTTCAATATTGGAAAAGATTTCAAATCCGATGAGATAAAGCTCCGCCATCATAACAAACAAATTCATTTGGAAGCCCGGCGGGAAACTAAAACTGACAATGATTATAGTTCTAAGTATATTAATGAAGTAATCTCAATTCCAGATGAAGTTGAAGCTGATAAATTGAAATCGAAACTATTAGATGATGGCGAGTTGATCGTGGAGGCCCCGTGTAAGAAAATGCCGAGTCTAGATAAAGGAGAAACTGGAAAGGCAATCCCAATTGAAGCTACCAACAAGTCAGTTGGGAATGATAAAATGACTGTTGAAAACTAAATTATTTGTATTATATGTATCTGTGTTTTGTGTAATATATTTTGTATTAGTTTGTTTTATCTATTATCTAAGAATTTTAAAATATATTTTTTTTATAAGGTTGAAATATAAATTAATAATATTTGCATTTTACTCAATTTTGAAATTTGCATAAGTTAATTTTAAATTTTTATTTGTTATAAACATTATTATTATTATTAACATTAAAAATTAAAATGTTAATGATTTCAAAAGAATAGTTTATTTTCTCAATTAATTGGAACATTAATGAAATCTATGATCAATATTGTGCAATTTGGGAAGTTCATTTTTCAAAAAATTCAATTCTCTGGTAGACGTGATTAATTAGAAAATGTAAATTTTCAAACAAACCAATAATTATTGTATAAAATTTGGGTATTTTCATGCCCTTAATTTTGGAAATTCCTTCAGTGTTGTATTACCTACCTTTATATTTATGATTTGTAATATATAATAGCTAAAATACTAAAAAATAATCATGACATTAAGCTGGCATGAAGTAAGTGAGTCTACAACAAGAATGAAATCACCCCAGTTATGCCAAATATTTTTCATTCGTCTAAATAAGTTAGTGGTAACGGCCAGCACCTCGCACATTTTGCCCTTGGTGTGAGAGTATCGATTATTGTGTGAATCAAATTCATTGCTATTGCTGGGGTTAGCAAGTTCACAGAAGTGGTGGGTTACAGGGTTTCATATCTTGCTTATCGTTCGGGTGACCCTAGTAACGCCATACAAAATGTTGCTAACCGCCACTTGGCACCCGTTGCTAAGCAACGTTGGTAATGTGTTCAAGTGGTGGATTGTCCGCAAAAATTGAGTACCATTGGCTAGTACTATAGTTGCTCGGACAACCCTCGGGTTCACGAGCTGTCGATAGAAGACCTATGCTCGCTTTACTTGGTCCCCTACGTGGAAATGCGAATTAAATTTAGTCTGATTGATGTGAGTGATTTTCGAGTCTACCCCACTATGACTGAATACATGAGAGATGATTTATTTAATGAACAAAGGACATGCATATAAGTTAAGTTGATCGACTTGACGCTTGTGCGGCTCGGCGTCGGGCCCGCTCCTTGCGTCCCGGCCGGCGGATGGTTGGTTGGATAGCTGTCGATTTTTGGCTTGGTGCGGCTTCATCAACGACGCGTCGACTTGGCAGTTGGGAAGGGGCGAAGATGAGCGGATACGTTACCGCTTCCCCTTCCCGGCAGGCTGCTAGGGCAACTTCTAAGCCCCTGATCTGTGTGCGCAGACTCCGATTGAGCTGGCGTTCTTCGGCCCAGCCTTTTTGAGCTGCAGTGAGCCGTTGGTAGAGTATCTTCGTCCGTTTGGGGTCTAAACAGGTCGCCTTGACCTGTTGCACTTCGCGAGTTAACTGCAGTATCTGATTGAGTAGCTCTGCATTTGCCTGTCTCGCGCGGTCTAGTTCGTTCTGCACCAGTTTCAGGACCGACATTACTATAAAGAAAACATATCAATTTGGTCTGATAAGGGGAATTCTAATTATTTCAAACATGATTATAGCGGAAATCTCATTTAAAACAAAATTTAAGAGGACAATTCATTATAATTTATCATTAATAACATCACTAAAGTAAAATGTCAGAATGATTGTGCCTGGTGATTCAGGACTCTGCGAGGAACTTCCTGACTCCTTCTTCCGGGGAGTAACCGGGAATAATGGGCACTGGTCGGCGGAGGTTGCGGGTCGGTCGAGCCGGGTACGTCTCCGCGATGCGTCCGACGAGGACGTCCTCTTCAACGTTGGCGAGGTACATCCTCGCCTTCACAACCTGTAGGTCGACCTCCGCTTGGATCTTCTCCCACTGAGCCAGCAAGATTCGAGCATTGTCGACGATTTCCTCGGCGGGATACTGTTCCTCCTCGGGTCGGTGTGGGTCATCTCCCCTGCCTAGTATTTGCCATAGAGACGGGCACGATCGTTTCGGGCGTGGCTCGTCGAGAGTCATTGATGGGCGCGCTCGTTTCCAGGCTCGGCGCCATTCATCGGCCTCTTGTTTCGAAATCAAATTTGGCAGCATGAATTCTTCTGAAATAAGTAAATGTAAAATATTCTCTCACTAATTTATAAGGACATTAAATCAACAATCTCGAGTTCAGGCAACCTTAAATCATCAGTTAATTCTAGGGGGGAACATTGACTGGTTAAATTAGCGTTCCGTGAACTTGATAGTCGAGCTGGAATTGTAAGAATTATGGCGACGAGATGTATGGGTTTGTGTGTTCTGGTGATTTCTATAGTTTCATTATGCTGAAGAAAGGATATGAGGACAGAATATGTAAGGTATGTCTATCAATTGTAATTCGTCTGGGTTAGTTGAGTTGGGTGGGACCCGGACCAGATTTGTGTGTGGAAGAATGTCTGTCTATGTGACCTAGTTATTTGAGATCAAATTCATTTAACATCACTGCTGTTGGGGGAAAAACATACTCGCGTCGGTTATATGCGTTAACGTAATTATTAACAGTTATTGCAATTATAAATGCTTATTGTAATCGCCAATGGTTATCGTAATTATTAATGTTCATCGTAGTTACTAATAGTTATCGTAGTTATTAATGTTTATCGTAGTCACTAATAGTTATCGTAGTTATTATGTTTATTGTAATGATTATTGGTTTTCCATCCGTATTTGACTCGTCCAATTATTACTACAACGGAAATGATTGTTGATATATGTCATTCTTCCTTGCGATGGTCAATTGTCGGAACGGATGTGTCGGATCGGATGCGTTGGTGACTATTGACTCTTATCCGGTCACGATATCCGTTCATGCTTCAATTATTGATAGATCGTTGCGAATCAAATATGCAAATCTACTATTCGAAATTCACTTTGTCTGTTTCTCTAACAGTTGACGTTGGAATTATCGTGGATCTAGTTTTGTGCGTTCATTTCTATTTGGTGGTACTTAAGTTGTTATGGTCGGTGCTGTCCTATCGGGGATATGTGGTTAGGTAATCTGATTTAATTTCTTGCTGATTAGTTTATTGTCTATGGTTTTGAGGGACTATGCTGCGTGGAGAGTTACTTACGATAATTATTCGGATGGGGTCGATCATTGGTGATTCTCGATGTTACGCCCAAATCAGATCGTATTGTGAAAATTTACGGTTGGAATTCCTATCGGTGGTGGGCTAGAATGAAGTCAAGGAATTATAAAACTATAATATTGCATCAATTGGTCGATTTAATGGTTGGAAAAAGATTTCTTTAGTTCAATGCAATAAATGTTCTCCGTTTTATTGTTGATTTCAAAACCTTTTCATTTTTATTGGAATCACTTCGTGCTGGAATTCATCGATGTTTGGGTTTGGGGATTTTGTATCTTATTTATGTGGAGATTTTAAAGGTATTGTTATTATTTCAGTTTGAAGTATAAACAGATCGCATCGTTTTAATTCCTTTAACTTAAACGTTTGACTAATGGAGTATTTCATTAATTCAGCCAACATCTTAGTTTAAGACGTGAATTCATCTTACTTTTCCCCCTAATCTATTTTGATTTTTTGCGGTGGATTACTTTACTATTTAGTGAAAATTAGTTTGATTTTCTCGCAATTTATTGGGTCAAATTTTCCGATCGATCATCCTGCGTTTTCCTTACTAATTATCTTGGGGTTTTTCCTTATCGTTAATCAATAGATAGGTTAATCAATTTTAATAAACTATTTCCAATGTTTGGCTTAATAACTCTAAGTTTTACTTTCCTTTTACACCAGGGTTGTGAGAGTTTTATCAAAGTTTATTTTATTACTACGCAAGCTACTTTAATTTCTAATCAAGGACTTGATCTAAGTTAAACCCGTGAGTCACGTAAACTCTTTAACCATCAATTTATTTAAATCCAATTGAATTAAGGAAATATTTACTTTAAATGAAAACTTTTTAACTTGATGGATAAAATCAGTTTAAGGGACTCACCGGGTTGCTTACAATATTTTATTTTCAAATGTAATTTACCGTACTACAATTTAAATTATTTTCCAATATTAGGTCAATTCACCGAATGATACATTTATAATTAGTTTACTTTTACTCTATTATTTAATCTAATCAAAAAATCAATTGTAACTGATTTTATTTTTATCCGTAACTTGTTTCGATTTACTCTATGAAATAACTGTAATTAATTTATTTTTAAATCCATAATTTACTTTAATTCTCATTAATTTACTCTTTGATTTATTTAATCCATAAGGTAATTTAAGTTAATGATAATTGTTTCGAAAATAAATTCAATTTAGTACACCAATAATCAAATTAATTCAAATTGTTAATTCAGGTTAACTCTATCAACGATTTTAGTTTAGTTTATCCCCGTACCATTTCCCCTTTAATAGATCCTAGGCGCATGTGTGTTTACATTATATTTATTGAGTGCCCACTGGACTACTCGGTGTGATAAGTTTAAGCCGTGTGTAAAGGTGATTTTAGGTCGATTTTTCTGAATTGAGAAACGAGGAAGCAGCCAGAGACTTCTTCCTTATTCCTCGCTTCAGCTATAGGGATAAATATTTACGTTACGACCGCTGCGTTGCGCACGCTGAGTCTTCACGGGTGCATATCATTGGCGATTGTCCACGCTCTTACATGCATCTGCACTATGTTGATTTTATTTACTTGCATGATGTTTCGGCTGTGGGCCGGAAAAATTTCGACATCTTTTAAAACATATTAAATGAATTATATATATGAGACAATTTATGTATAATAATGTTTATTAATTATATAAGACAAAAATAACAAGTTACCATTCCAATAAAAATAGCATAAATTCAATAATAAACCAAATACCTCTCTTCCCACGCTGACGTCCGAGCAGAGCTCTACAGAGATGCAAGGTGCGGAGCGTGGAAAGAGGGTTCCAAAATTAATGATCCTCACCTAAAATTTCTAAAAATTCGAAACAATGATATCGAACAGATTTAAAATACTCAAACAAAATTTAAATAATTTGAAATATTTCGAAACACGGTGTGTTTTTCAAAAATGGTTTTTTGGTTAAGTTAAATGTGAAAATGGATCAGTATATATACCTATTTGTGTGACGTGTGAAATTTGATGCAGTAAAACAAAATTCGACCTTGTTGTTTTCTAGCAGATTCTATTATTTATTTTTATTATTTTCGATTTATTTTTATAATTTTTTATTTGGAATTAAATTTGAATTATTACTAATTCAAATTTTTCGATTTAAATTTCACTTTAATGAACTTTAATTGATTTTTCCAATTTCGTCGAATTTGTTGTGTTTTCCTGTTGTATTTGTGTAGATATCGTGCGGATCTTGGTGCATTTTGTTAATATTTTATTTTATTTTTATGTTTCTTAATTTATATTTAATTCTTTTATTTCTCAGATTTTATATGGTTTAATTGGTGTTTTGGGGTTTTATTTAAATTGCGTGTTGTGTTTGCGTGTGTGTTTCTGATCCATTTAAACACTTTGAAGGCCGTTTACGTTCTGGCCCAACAGAAGTAAAATGGGAAATCAATAAAAACTTGAAATTCGAAATAATAATTAAAAAGACAAAATCAATTAAAGTCTTTAAATAAATATTTAATCGGGGGAAACGGGTATTGGCGGATGGCGAGACGAATTCAAATATAATAAAATTAAATCGATTGGGGTTCCCCAGGAGGAAATATTTAATAAAAATAGAAATTGATTAAAAATTAATTGCCAAATGGGAAACCCGATCTAATGGGAAGTCCGAGCCAACACAAAACCCGAATAGTGTGAGAAACCCAGAACGTCAACAAATTTTCTAATTACAAAAAACGAAATTGGTTGACGAAGGAAACCCGGGATAAAAGGAGAACCCGCCACCAAAATAGTTATTGTAAACAAATGGAATCCCCGAGAGCCCAGAAATAACTAATTTGGTTATGGATAGAGAGATGTCAAAAATGCCAAAACCAATTTAGTTTGTGGGTAACCTGATTTGCGAGATGAATATAAAAGGAAAAGGCAGATCAACAAAATTGCCAGTTAGTCGAAGAGAATATTTCAGGTAACGAAGCAAAGGAGGTAATAAATCAATCAGCCAAACAAATTAAAGTCTTGCGCACCAGACAGGGACATATCCCTTTGGAAGACGTATACGTACGCATTGAAATATTGATTAAAGAATTGATTAAAGAAGGACACTGAGGAGTCAGACCTAAGCACCGAATTTCTATATAAGAGCCCAACAATATTGATTTTTTTCAGCAAAGTTCCTCACATTACTTCAATTTGAGTTTGATATTATACTCATACTCATTGTCAATATCTGTGTTATTTAATTATGAAATTATCCCCGTTTACGAATTTCCCTAAGTCTGGTCGTGCCAAACTGTGTTGGAAAGATTATTTCATGAAAATCTCACCATTAAGCGATGCGTTGACATTTAATTTGATATTAATAATAAGGATTTATAATCTAAAATAATTTCTCTTTTTTATACTAAGTTTTAGCTAGCTTAATAATTAAAAGGTTTTTAACAATTTCCTTAATAATATATTATTGAAAAACCGTAAATGTTAGTTTATTTCTCGTAAATTCTAAATTTGCCTAACGCTCCCTTCATTGCCCAACTTGCGCAATAGAATTTTGGGTATTTTCAGCTAATTGCGTACTATCTGGCAATAACTTCGTCTAACGTTTTCATGGAATTCTCACTTCATAACGTCCGTAGACTTTTAGTGAAGGTTCCTTTCTCTTTTCTTAAACTCCACTTCTTTAAATCCAATTTTGTCAATTTCCCAAATCCTTTTCATCTGCTACTACAAAACCTACTTTTGACTAAAGAACGTTCTAATGAAATTACTCCAATAGAAGTATTGCCCACTCATGTACAACAAGCGCAGTTTCCATCAATCTCTCGACGATCTGCAGTTCAAGGTAGTCAGCTCCAATCAATACATCCACTACCTGTCGCTCATCCATCATAGGAAAATGAATATTCCTTAGATACTTCCAATTTTCTCTATCTTTAGACTAATTTACTATTTCGCAAGTTTCACAGCTATCCTATCCTTCTCTTTTAACTTAGGATTTGTTTATGTTGATGTTGACGTTACCGTTAATGGGTGATTACTGAGCTGTCCGAGAATCAAGAAAAATAAGCCTTCTATGTGATAGAGATTTACTCGATTTTTTTATAACAAGGAAAATAAACAGCCAGACACAAGACCTTCTCAAGCTCCCACGTCATAACTTTAAAATGATTGACATCAGTCACAGGCATGCGTTTCTGTAGCGTTTAGATAAATTATCACATGTAAACTATTAAAACGATTTTTGCATTGTTAAAAGCTAAACAGATTCTGTATTACTATTTTGTTTATGCGATTTTATAACTTTTAAACTGCTGAAAATTTATTTCATAGAATGCACTATTCACGCGTATTTATAAAAATCTCCAACTCATTCGTGAGTTTTAGGCCAATTTGGGTTATCAGTGGGGAATTGAGGGAACTCAAAGGACGACAACGTCCAATTTAACTCGTGGCTCGGCTCAATTTACCCTATATTTTAATCCTAAGTTTAGTACGACCGAGAATTTGAATGCCGATTTTGTGAAATTTTGACTATTTGTGCTTCACTAGTTGATATCAACGTTCCTGGGAATTCGTCGGTCTTTCTCTCCTGTCGCCTCAATTACTAACGGTAGGGGGATTTCATGTACACTTTTCTTGATCTTATCGTTTACACCTCTAAAATTGGGGAGCTATGCAAATCTAGTGTTGAACACGTTGAAAGCATCATTCGTACAAAATATTCACAATTATAACAAAACATGAATATTTATTATTTAAAAATTCTTATTAGAATATTTTATAAGAAAATAAATTATAATAGTAAATAAAACATTTTTGATAACTTAATTTTCATTTCTGATTAATTCCAACAAGAATAAAATAAAATATTTCTAATATATAAAACTACAGAATTAAAACAAACAATATATATATATATATATTAATTAATTAATTTATTCAAAATTCAAAAGAATTGATATCACTGATAAAACTTTTTTTATCATATAAGATATTTGTAATAAGTTTTTCAAGTTTATAAAACTTATAAAAAGCCGACTGGTCCATTTTTCTTTCTAATGATATGTTGATCACATCGCTAATATCTGATAGCAGTTGTTCCACGAGCTTCTTGAAATCGGCGACTTTCTTGCGCATTTCATTCTTGAAATCCTTATCCTGATTTAAGTCCCAGTTTTCACTGGTTATTTTACGGTGTTCTAGAGCTCTCATGCCACTCAAATAAACACTGAAATCGTTTAGAAAAGGTTTGATGATTTCAAAAATGTCATCAAACCAGTTCGGTGGCTCAGGCAAATAACGACAGTCGTCGAAATAATTTTGAGCAATTTTCAAGTAAAAACTGTCAATTCTCAAATTGTGATAAAAAACTATATTTCTTACATGTTCCGATTGAAAGTTTGGATTGGAAAATTTCCAGAAATGCGATTTGCTTCGGAAAATGTCTTGAAACAAATTTAAAGCGGTTTTAACGCTTTTATAAATAAAATCGGCGGTTTCACCAATCAGATTGAGATAATTAGATTTATTTTTACTGATTTGAATTTCATTGGTTCTTTTATTATTTGTTGCGTTTTGCGTTTCGAAATGGAAAATATTCATGCAATTTTGACAGATTGATTTGTCGTAGTCTTTTAGTTTGTCCAAGTGTTCAACCTGACCGTCCGAGCAAATAATGCATTTATTTGGCGAACTTTCTAACTGTTGAATAACTTCGGTTTTGCTGTGATTGATCGCGATCAGAAGGATCGGTAATTTAATAACGATCAATTTGTTATTAATAGATTTGAATAAATTCTGTATTACTTCCGCACTATCGAAAAGATTTCTCAATTTGATCTTGTGAAGAGAAGGAGATTTTTCATGGGATATATCAAGGACCGTCATGAAGGATTCAATTGAGTTTATATTCAATTTTATTGTGTTGAATACTTCATAACAAGTATTCAATATATAGAAAACTGAACTAAGACCCTGAAAATTTAGGGATTTCGCTTGATCTGTATTTATTAACTCCCTATTCACCAGTTTATAATATCCAATCTTTATTCCTTTTAAGCCCTTTGACATGGTTTGGAATGATTTTATATCGATATCAAAATTGCTTTTCTCTTTCGAGTAGAGATTCAAAAATTCAACGGAAGTCGTCTTTAACAAATCGAATAATTCACCATTATTATAATTATCGAGGGTGTCCAAAGTAATTGAATTTATTAATTTTTGGAATGCGCTTTTATTATTTGCTTGCAAAAAGTTGTCAATTCTATCAAAAATATGCGTAAACTTTTGCATTGTGTTATGAAATCTTGAAAGAATTGAGAGAATGTCACCGAGATAGTCGAAAATTATTGAATCTTTCGTAGTTAAGAGTTCATTATATAGAAAATCAAAAACTGGAACCATTTCGGAATCATCTTCGTATTTAAAAACTTTTGTTATCTTTTGGCGATCAAGAGGACAAGAGCTGTTTACTAAACACGATTCAAAAAGGCAGGACTTACAGAATCTGTGATGGCATCCTGCGATACCAATAAATGAGCTCTTTTCAAAACTTGAATAGCAAATCAAACATTCGTTTTCTTCAGACATTTTTGATAATTTAAAATATTAGAAAAAATATAATAATAAAAATCATTAATAATATAAATCATTTTTCTCATAATTTATTGGTTAATAATCTCAAAAATAATTTTTATAACTTTTTAAAAATTTTAATAATTTTTAATATATTCTAAAAATTAAAATTTTATTTAACACTGATATTCTACGTTACAATTATAGCTATTTATTGTAAAAAATCAAACCTTAATTTAAATGCTTTTACTCTTGTTAAAATATCTTTCTATTAGTAATCTAGAAAGGTAAATCATTAATTAAATCAAAAAAATTAAATTATTTAATTTCATAAAAAAATTTGGTATATTGTCTGATAAAGATTAAAATTTCAGATAAATTAAATTAAATTTTTAAAATAATTTATTTAAATTTAATTTTTGAATAAAATATTTCAGTAGGGGTTTTAAAAATAGATATTCAAGTTTTAATATAATTTTAATTTATTATATTTTGCGTTAAAATATTTGTAACGTATAATTGACGGCCAGAATGACATGTACAAATTTCACGATACTACTGTTCACTGTCTAGGAGAGGTTCGTGTTAAAATCAGACAAACAGACAGATAGTAGAATCTGGCGCTCTTTTTGGGTACCCTCAAAACTACTTATTAAATATTTTGAATTACAAATAAAGTGTGGTATTATATCGAATTATTTAATTTAGATTTATTATTTATGTTAATTAATTTAGTTATTATGAACTTTTAATTATTTATTTTTAATTAAATTAATTATTTATTTTAGTTAATTAATTATAATTATTTTTAATTACTTTTAACTACTTATTTTTTATTTATTTTAACAATTTTAATTACTATTAATTTATTTAATAACTTTTTATTTATTTAATTTAATTATTTTTATTTATTTAATTAATTATTTATTTTTTATTTAATCATTTATTTATTTTGAAATATTCTTAACATATACATAATTGGAAGTCAGTTTGCACACTAAATTCTTATTACGGATACACCAATAAATAATTAACATCAAAAACAAATATATATATATATATATATATATATATATATATATATATATATACATTAAATGACACAACAATGATAGTTACAAGTTTGTTAATGATTTGATGAAAAGATAGATAATATTTCAGATTGATGAGTAGACTATGAGCAATTGTATGATTATTCTGTAAAATTTATCATTTTCCACCCCTTGGAGTCTACTGGGACAGGTCAGCTTTGCATTGATTACGAAAGTAGGATTCCGCTGGAAAGAATAATGTATGATTATTCTGTATGATTGTTCTGTTCGCAATCCACTGGTCGACCGTTTGACCAACATTGTAACTAAATCAAACAAATTAATAGCAGGTTTTCTCTTTGAAATAATAGCAACATCAAATATGATAACAACTGTTATACGCTATTAAATTCAAGTCTTCTTCTAACATTTAGTTAATTATCACAGAATGCAAATTTAAAATTCTTCGCTTTTGTCTAAAAATTTAAATAACTGAAATATTGTAGATATCAATATTGCTATAGCTATTGGTAACAAATATAATTAATTTAATTAAAAATTTATATAAATTTTAATATACAAATTTAACATAAATAGTTATTATAACTAGCTGATCATACTTATAACATTTAGACTACATAATTTTAAAGAGTTTTATAACTCATTACAACAAAAACTACTCGTGAAAATTATGTGATATTATCTGTGAATACGCAATTAAAACCATTAGCAAATAACAAATAATAACAAAAATAGCATGGATAATAATATTAACGAATATAAAACAAAAAATAATAATTAGAAGAATAAATAGCGTTTAGCTAAATGAAATTTAGCAATAACAAGTCTGTGATGCCCGGGGCCGCACGCTCACTACAATGCAGTAACAGCGAGTTTTATTCCTAGCTAGAAATGGCCTGGTAACCTGCTAAATCACTGTCGTGTCAGGAATAGTGGATTGGAATTATTCCACTTGAACGAGGAATTCCTAGTAAGCGCAAGTCACTAGCTTGCCCTGATTACGTCCCTGCCCTTAGTACACACCGCCCGTCACTACTACCGATTGAGTTTTATAACTCATTTTAACAAAAAATACCCCAGTAAATTATGTGGCATTATCTGTGAATACGCCATTAAAATCATTAGCAAATAACAAATAATAACAAAAATATCGCGGATAATAATATAAATGAATATAAAAACAATAAATAATAATTTCAAGATTTCACAAATAATAGAAATATATTTTCGTGTAACAAGTCAACAAGTCTTTGTGGCAAAACAATATCACAAGGATTTAGTTCAAGACAGAAGGATGAAGTAGTTTTCAGCTAGAGGAGGAGAAAAATGGGACATTAAAATCAAAATCGGACATAGACCTTCTATCGGTAGCTCGTTGAACCCATGGTTTGTCCGGTCAATTATAGCCTTATCAATAGAACTCAGTTTTTGAGAAAGACCATCTATTTGAAAAGTTCCAACATAACGGGGCACGTTATTAAGCGGAGAACATTAAATGGTGTTGTCTGGGTATTATCCGTAAAGTTTCAAAATTTGACACCCAGAAACCTAAAAATCAGAAATGATTGAAAGAGTGAACATAAAACCCACCCAGACATTAAACCAAAATATATTGTTTAATTCATTTATTTTTTATCATAAAATTTCATTTTTAATCAAATTTGATGACATTTTCATATTTATTAGTTTAGGCTATTTTATTGTTAATTTTTACTCAATTTTCTAATGTTTTTTTTATTAATTTTCTCTTAATTTAGATACTCATCAGTTATTTTTGATGAGTCGTATTTTTTTAATATTTGGTCAAATGATGGCAGGAATATTGGGAATAATACTCATAATTCAAATAATAATAGTTATTTTAACACAAATGTTAGCTTGTTTTGATATTTATAAACGTGAAAGAAAAGTCAACTGGAAAATGGCGATCGGATTCTTACCATTTTTAGCAAAAACAATGGTACTCCTCGGACATTCAAAAGGTATTCATAAAATAAAGAGATTAATTGGAATTTTAGCAAAGATGAAAGGAACCAATGAGGAACTTGGACGTAAATTCAAATTTGTAATGAGATTAGAAGCAGAAAGAGCTCTAGCTAAAGAACGACAACAAGACGGATGGAAGAGATGGATCAATAACAGAAGGAATACTGAAGATGAAGATAGCAATGATGAGGATAATAATATAAGAGGTACCGAAATGATAACTAAAAGTAATGCACCAAATTGGACGAACGAGCATTGAAGTCAATGGGAAAATAAAAACTTACCAACATTAACTAACGGTAATTTACAACGACCAACTCGAATGGGTACAAGAATGTTACCAATACCAAATATATACCAAATGGTATTTGAACCAGATTGGAGAGAAATGGATCCAACAATAGTGCGAAAAGCGCGAAGTGTAGATCAAACAATCGAAACAAGGACAATTGCTGTATTCATAACGCCAGCAAGATCTACCTTAACTATTCCAATTGAAGTAAACGGAATCGAAATGAAAGCAATGGTAGCTACGGGAACAAATATATCGGCAATCAATATGAACATGTTACCAGGAAGACTATGGCCATGCATCGAGGAAACAACAATGGACGTTACAGCCTGCAGCCAAGAATCAATATATGTCGTTAAAAGAGTATGGTCATTAATCGAATACAAAGACGTCAAAATATCAACCTATCTAGCGGTAATTAGAAAATTAAATCCACCTTGTATAATTGGAACAGATTTAATGCCTGAAATATTAAAAGAAATAGTGCTTGACCTAAGTTCAATGAAATTAAAAGATAAAACCGGGCAAATATGCTCGATGATGATAGAAGTTAGATGTTCAGAGAAAATTGCCATACCTGGGAGAACTCAGATGATCTGTTATGTCAAAGTCAAAGAAGAAGCGAAAGGTGAAATGATGTTTGAACCAAGCCAGAATTTCGAAAAACAAAGAGAACTACCACTAGCAAGAGAAATAGTAAATATTAATATTGAAAATAAAATATCAATTAATATCACGAACTTCAATGAAATAGACAAAATAATTTATGAGAATGACAGATTGAGAAAATAACACCAATTATGGATATCGAATTACCAGAAATAAATGACGATGACACCGAAGAGAAAGAGTTATGGGTAATAGACAGTGAATTATTAAATGAATATGAAAAAGCACAATTAAATAAACTACTGATTGAATTCAAAGATATTTTTGCAGCATCCGATTTAGATTTAGGTACCAGCGATGTCACTCAACATATAATTTCGCTAACAAATGATACCCCATTATATTGAAACCATATAGATTGGCAGAAGCTCAGAAATCCGTCGCAGAAATTGAAGTAAAAAAGATGTTAGATGCCGAGTAATTGAACCAAGTTGTTCACCATGGCAGTTTCCAGTAGTAATGGTTAAAAAGAAAGATGATACTCAAGGATTTTGTATCGATTAACGGAGATTTAATGCAGTGACAAAAAGAGATACTTAACCATTACCATACATCAATGAAATGTTACAAATGTTGCATGGAGCAGCATCTTTTACATCGTTAGATCTAAAAAGCGGATATTAGCAAATAAAAGTAAAAGAGAAAGACAGAGAGAAAACGGCATTCACAATCGGAAAAGACTTATATCAATTGGAATATACGCATGGAATAAAACAATGTATGGTATACATTGATGATTTGTTGATATATTAAAACACATTCGAACAACATTTGAAAGACATTAAAAATTTATTCAAAAGATGACCCCAGTTGAAATTAAAATTTAAACCTTCGAAGTGCGATTGGGCAAAAGAAAAGGTCACATTTTTAGGACACATTGTGTCAGCAAGAGGCAAACAACCAGATCCAAGAAACGTGGAAAAAATAACAAACTACCTGATACCGAAAACAGTAACTCAAGTACAAGAATTCCTAGGATTATGTGGATATTACCGAAAGTTTATTAAGAATTACGCAGAAATTGCGAAACCAATCCAAGAATTAGTAAAGAAAGATATATCTTTCATTTGGGAAAAAAGAACAACAAATCGCATCTGAATCATTACGAGATAAATTTATATCATCACTATTAGCCACAGAGCTACGGGTATTAATAGAATCCATAACTAAAACACGTTTATTTTAAAACACAAATATTATTAAAACAAATTATATCGTTAATTTGTTTGAGGAGTTTCTAAAAAATAATAATTAATGAATAAGTAAGGATTTCAACATACAATCAAACATGCCCAACATCATACCATTATTTAAATACAAATTATAAAACGCCTCACATCCCCCCCTTTTTGAAAACCTTTAACCACTCAATATTTCTCGTGACGGAACTTCCATTTTCCAATTTTATTTCATAACTTCGATCATGAATCTTTTTAGTAATCACACCTGGACCCATGTATCTGTTATCACCTTTATTTCGAACATTTACTTTGATCAATACGCAATCTCCAATTTGAAATTCGCGATTTGTCGGCTGATTGATTTTTTCTTCTTCCACAATCTCTGAGAACCATTCACTATAAATCTTTTTCCCAAACACCATTTCAGCTGGAGTCTTCCTAATAGTTTTTTGAAAAGTTGAATTCAACATAAACTGAACTTCGGGAAGAATATCTACCCATGATTTATGTCTTTTATCTTTGAGTGTTATCTGTATTGCATCTCTGATTGTACGGAATTGTCTCTCAATCTGTCCATTTGCTGAGTGATGATATGGACTTGAATAATTAATTTCAATATTGTGGAATTCTGCAAAATCTTTCATTAGCTTTGATTCAAATGATTTACCTCTGTCACAGTTTATTATCCTTGGTGCTCCATACTTCATTATCCACTCTTCTTTCAGTAATCTTACCACTGTTTTTTCATCTTGTGATTTCACTGCATGTAAAGAAATAAACTTACTATGATGATCTATAATCCCAAGAATATATCTTTCTCCTTTCATTGCAAGTTGTAATGGACCACAGAAATCTACATATATTGTTTCAAATAATTTCGAATCACTTTTGCAAATTATTTCTTCTTTTGTTTTAGTTGTATCAACCTTTCTTTTCTGACAGTTTTCACAAGATTGTACAACATTACGAATAGATTGCTCCAAATCTTTCATATCAAAATTGTTTGATACATACATTTTTACTTTATTAGCACCCGCGTGACAGAGCTTTTTATGATATTCTATGATGAATTCAGACTTGTTTTCTTCTGGAATCCAAATTTTATTATTATTTGTCATAATCACTCCGTTGACATATTTATAAAATGTTTTATCTGGCATCAAACTAATATTTTCTTTTATATTTTCAATTTCTTTCGAGTTCTTTTGCCATATATTTTCAATATTATCGGTCATCAGTGTCAACAATCTTGTTTTTAATTTACCCATTTTAGGGTTTTCATGAATCGTTTGACATTGAACACATGTTTCACATTCTTTTCTAGATAAAGCGTCGGCATTATTGTGGTTATCACCTTTTCTGTATTGAATCTCCATGTCCAGACCACTAAGATGGTTAATCCAAGTTTGAAATTGTGGGGTAATAGCTTTCTTTGTCTTCATCATAAATGTAATGGCTTTGTGATCCGTCCTCAAAATAAACTTTTTACCATATAGATAATGCTTAAAATGACCAGTAAAATAAAATATAGATAGTAATTCCTTTCTTGTTATACAATAACCCAACTCGTGTTTATTCATAGCTCGGGATCCATATGCGATTACTCTTTCTTTACCTCCATCTTTTTGAGACAGAACAGCACCAATGCGGTCAAAACTTGCATCTGTATCCAAAATGAATGGCTTAGAAAAATCTGGGAACTTCAATACAGGTGTAGACGTCAATTTCAGTTTTAAATTTTTAAATGAAGTTTCACACTCATCAGTCCACATAAGCTTCTTTTGTTTACTTCCACATAACGCTTCTAATACTTTGGAATCTTTGGTGTAATTTTCTATAAATTTGCGATAGTAATTTGCCAAGCCTAAAAATCCTCTCAAACTTTTTACGCATTTAGGTCTTTCAAAATTTTTAATAGTTTCAATCTTGCTTTCATCCGTACGTATTCCATCTTCACCAATGATATGACCCAAAAATTTTACTTCTTTCCTTTTGAATTGACATTTTGCTGGACTTATTTTAAGATTTGCTAATTTAATCTTTTGAAAAACCTTTTCAATGGTACTATAATGTTCATTCAATGTCTTTGAAAATATAAGGATATCATCCAGATATACAATTGTTCCATTCCAATTTAATTCTCCAAGAACCAAATTCATAAGTCTTTGAAATGTAGCTGGTGCGGCTGCTATTCCAAATGGCATTCTGTTAAAGTAATATTGCTTGCTTTTTGTCGAAAATGCTGTTTTCAATTTTGATGCATCATCGAGTTCTACTTGATAATAAGCATTGCCTAAATCAATTGTCGAGAAAAACTTTGCTCCGTCAAGAATATCTAATAATTCATCAGTATTTGGAATGGGAAAAATCGGTCTTTCGGTTATATTATTTAATGCACGGTAGTCCAAGCATATTCTTATATCACTACTGTTTTTCTTTTTAACACATACTAACGGAGAATTCCAAGGGGATGTACATTCTGATATAATGCCATATTTCAACATTTCTTGAATATTTTCTTCAATTTTTCTATTAAATGTATAGGTTGTCGTCTTGGGTTTATTACAATCGGACTACCTTTAGTAAGTATTTCATGCTTTAATAGTTCGGTTTTCCCAACATCCCATTTATGTTTCATAAAAATACCGTCAAACGTGGAAATTAAATTATTTATAATCTTATCTTCACTTATGTGGTTCTTAAATGAATTTTCCATAATTGTATTTATTTCGTCTGTACGGTTTTCTATTTGCAATTGCATTCCAAATCTTTCGAGAAAATCTATACCTCCTATTAACTTTGGGTTTATATCTTTGGCTACAACGAATTCTACTTTTTTAATATCAGAAATTTTATCAACTTTTACATTTAATAAAGTTTTACCGCAAATTTCAATCGGGCTATCATTCGCACATCTTAATTTTAAATTACTTGTAGTCATATTCAAATTTCCAAGTTTTTTAAAAATATTATAATCAATCACACTTATTTTAGCTCCAGTATCTAATAGGCATACTAATTTTACATTATTAATCATTACGGTAACACTGGGTCTTCCCTGCATTTTATCGTATACTATTATATCATTCCGTTTATCACGATTAAGAACATTTAGTTCATTAGACGTTAGGGGTGGGTCTTTAAAAACTTCATCCATACAAAATTTATTAATGTATATATTAATATAATTTCTATAATCAAAAATACCATCACAACAGTTATCATTCAAACTATCACAATCATTCAAACTATCACAATCATTCAAAATCATACAACCCTTACTCATATCATTAATTACCTTTAATTTATTGCTCCGATCACCTCCTCGTGTGGTGGAGCATTCCCATTTGGGTACTCAAAATCAGCCTCTGGATCCTCGTCACCGAATGCAGCCACTGATTTATGGAATTTTCGACGTCTGCCTGGAAATAACTCATGGCACTGATGTTTGAAATGTCCAGATCTTTTACAATGGGCACATTGAATATTGGAGCATTCAGATCTTCTATGACCTTCTTCGTGGCACGCCCAACATCGCAAAATTTGATTTGTTCGGATATGATCTCGCGAATGAAATTCCCTGGTATTATAAGGCTTACTCCTATTCATAGGTCTCCATCCATTTGAAATAGCATATCGATGTTCTCTGGTAAGATCGCCGTTGAATCTTGGATTATGTTGAGGTTCTCTTGTATATTCATCTTTGAATCTGGGGTTAGCTTCTCGTTCTCGAATTGATCTGTTATCATAATTATATCTTGGTAAGCTCTTCTTAACAGCATCAGCATAGCGTTGTGTTTTATTCATTGAAGCTACATCAGCATGAAATACATTAATTTCTTTTGAAACTTGATCGTGTCTCTTTAATCTTTCTTTCATTTCATCAAATGATTTTAAATCTTGCATTTTGAGATCTTTTTTAACTTCTTTATCTTCAAGCGAATTGAATAGCAAAAATTTCTTTAGTTCTTCTTCATCAAGTTTATGCTTCAAAATATTTTTTGCAAGTTTCTCAATTTTTGAGCAGAATTCTTCGGCAGCCTCATTTCCTTGCCGATAATTTAGCGCTTCGTTGAGATCATCGATAAGACTTCTGTTCTTAGAAAAAGCGTTTCTTAATCTTTCTGTATAATGCAGAGTTTCATTAGTCAACTCATATTTCTTCGTTGAATTGATTGATAGAAAAGCTTTGACGAATTTGCTTCTGTATTCATCGACAATATTTGTCATCTCGAAGAATCGTTCCGTTTCTAAGATAAAATCTTCCACGTCTGAATCCATGTCATATGTTTCTGGTGGCTTGATAAAATTTGCAATCGTGGTCGCCATATTAGCCACAGAGCTACGGGTATTAATAGAATCCATAACTAAAACACGTTTATTTTAAAACACAAATATTATTAAAACAAATTATATCGTTAATTTGTTTGAGGAGTTTCTAAAAAATAATAATTAATGAATAAGTAAGGATTTCAACATACAATCAAACATGCCCAACATCATACCATTATTTAAATACAAATTATAAAACGCCTCACAATCACCAATATAAATCCACCCAGATTTCAAGAAACCATTTTTGTTACCAACCGACGTAAGTGGATACGCGTTTGGAGCAGTCCTAAAATAATGGGACGAATTGAATCGAGAAAGAGAGATCGGATATTATAGTAAAACTTTCAAGAAACACAAAAAGAATTATTCAGCCACTGAAAGAGAAACTCTAGCAATAATTCAAGCGATAAAACACTTTAAATATCTATTATGGGGCACGAAATTATCATTACAACCGATTACCAACATTTATTATAGTTAGGTCAATATAAAGAACCATCAAGCCGATTAATGATTAGTACGAATCTGGCATGAAAAACCTAAAAATGCACCAGGAAAAGTCTGAAACTCGACGAAATAAGGAGTGACAAGGCAAGAATAATCCAGCTATACAAGGAAATTGTTAAAACAATAAATGTCGAGGACGACATTTCTGATGGAACCCCGAGTAATGACAAAGAGGATGAAGACAGATAAGACGAAACTAATAACGAAAGTCAAGAGCATAGCAATCAACAACGAGAACCAAAGAAAAAACAAAAACAAAAAGAATCAAAAGATGAATACAACTCTAATAAAAATGATGGAAACCAGACGATAACACTGCAGAAGAATCAATTCCGACTGTCCTTACTACAAAGAATGATACTAATAATAACATCGAATTATTTAACAAAGTCAACCGAAGCCAATTAAGATAACCAAAAAGAGATGAAATCATTCATGTTACGAACGATAGATCACGAGAAGTTCCAAGCAAGGGAATTGCCTTCACCTGGTTGAAAATGCAAGTATAAGTTGTTATTTTATTAATAAAAAAACCAGGTAGAATGGATATACAACCAGGAGACCCATCAACATGTGAACTTACAAGAGAAATCTGTTGACGTATGGGAAAATGGGACAGAGGAACAAGAATCCAAGTGAACCCAGGAACAAACAGCCTACAAATAGTGAATATTGAAACCAAAAGGATCAAACAACTATGTATACGAAACCTGGTGTCAAAATGCTGGGAAACAAACTTAAAGAAAAAGCAGAAATGTCTATGGGAACATCTAGAAAGTAATACAAAATATATCATATGTGCAAGAAACAAAAGAACAATAGCCTGTACAGTAACTAAAACGTTAAAGGAAATTACAACGAAAAAACCAATAACAGCTTCAGTTATCACAAGAACAATACCAAAGGAAAATCAATATAAGCGCCAAATGTCAGAGATTGAAGCAATAATAATAAAAGTAGAACTAAACGTAGTAAAAGAAGAAGTAGTAATAATTGAAACCTAGACAAAGAACCCATTACAAAAGTATGGGTGTACGAAGTTAGAGAAGATAAAATAGCAAATAAAAGAATTCAATCCAAAACAGATAAAGACGAGAGAAATCTAAAATACCGCATAATAACAAGAATAGAAGTGGGAAAATATGAAGTACACATCCAAAAAGTAAAACCAACCACTGGAGAACGGTAATGAGAAACCCACCAAAACTAATCACGACAAATCAACAAAAAAGAGAAGTAATAAAACCCAAATCGCAGATAATATAAACAAGAAAAGAAATAAAGGGGACGATAGTCACATATCAATCCAGGAAGCATTACAACTCCAAAAAACACTTATGAAAGTGCAACAAATGGAAAAAGTAATAATAACGACTACTACAACGGAAATAACAACAACACAAACTAATGAAACCAAATTCACTGCAAAAATGATTGGGATAACAAGCGCAGTAACGAGCGTTATAATAATATTGATAATAATCCAGCTGGCAAGAACCACTAGAAAATGTAAATGAAAACCAAGAAGGAAGAGGTTATGGCCAGCAATAGAAAAATTCAACTACGACATCACAATGGAACAATGCGACGCTGAAAGTTAAAATGAATACGAATTAATAGAAAATTTAGACCGAAACACAAGTGGACTCTGTATGTAAGAAAAGCCCATTATCGAGACATCACGAGAGTGGCCAAACGAAATCGATGTATATAAAATAGCAAATGAAAGATACGGGGATATATGACCGCTGCGTATAGAGCCCCCAGAGATAATAATATGATGAAAGAAAAAGACGGTGTAAATAATGTATAAAAGTATGATAAAGATAGTATTGTGTAAAAAGTAAATAATGTGTAAATAATATAAAGTAGGTTACTGTATAATTGTATGATAATGGACAAATTAAACTGGTAATTAACAATACGATGCAATAACCAATAGAATGAAATTGAGAAACCAGAAGTTATTGTAAATTATCATAAATAGAAAATGGATCTATTCAGGAGAAATCAGATTAATCAAGCCGAAGTACCACTTTTTGTTGAAACCATGAATAGCAACCCAAGTACGAACTCACCAGATTTCCCCACAGAAACCCAATGGAATACTATCTACCACCGCAATGAACAACCATCAGAACCATTATAAAGGTTATAATGCGATGTAATGACTAGAATAACCAATAAAGCCCAAGAACATTGGATGTAATCCCAATCACTATTATCAGAAAGCGTTAACAGAAGTATAACGTATATAACCTTAATAGAACAACAACAACAAAATCTCTCCCAACTAGAAAAACAAAACTACCTACAAACCTTCGAAATCATGAGATTACAAGCAAGTCCAAATTTTAATTTTAAAAACATTTTTAATTCATGATAAAAAATCTAATTATTTTTTCTCGATTAAAAAGCCTAAAAAATAAAATTGGCTTAAATCGCCTATGATTGGTCGTACTGAGGAGCATTTTCGAATAAAAATATCGAATAAAAAGCCTAAATATTTTTTCATACTTAAAAACCCATAAAAATAAAATTGGATTAAATCGCCTGTCGACTAAAAATCATGATTTTTTTTTATTTTTATTTACTTTAATTGTTAAGTCAATAATATTATTTATTTATATTTTAATTATATTATTATTAATTTTAATCAAGTCAATTATTTTATTTATTTTTAAATTATATTATTATTAAATTGTTTGTTTTAATGAAGTGAATTAAATAATTATTTTTTATTTTCATTTAATCATTTATTTAATATTATTATTTTTATTAATTTAATTATTTATTTTATATTATTATTATTATTATTTTATTATTATTAACAATTTTTAAAATTTTTATTTTTAAAATTTTATTCCAAGTCTAAGAATAATTTTTCAATGTAAAAAAGATAAATCATCGATAAATTTTGAATTGTAAAAATAACAAACTTTCAATCCATACAAATATTTTTATTGACAATAAATAAAAAAGATTAATTTTTATTTCAAATCAAAAATATCCGAGTAATATGCTTTACGCATTTCGGCAAACAATATATGGATTGTTTGGTCACGTTTGAAATCGTGGCAACATGGACATCCATTTGAACATGTTACTCTCATACTATCTTTACAAACAATGCAATTTACAACACATCGGTCACCAGATCCCTGAACGTTGTAATAGTGAATCTCGAGAAGTTCTTCAATGTTAATCCCTGTGAAATGGTAAATTTTTGTTGCGAGAAACTCTTGTGTGCAATAATTCAACGTATTTTTAATTCTTGGATAAAGTTCCTGAATTTTCTTTAAAATTACTTCAAAGAGATAAACTAAATAATAAAATAAAATACATATTTAAATATACATGATTTACATTTTGACATTTTTTAATACTTAATAAATGAAACAAATTCAAACAAAATATTTATTAATTTATTAATATAGTTATTTCTGATTTAATATTTTCCACATAATTATTATAATCCAATGATTTTATTCCGAGTATTACTACTTTCCCACTTGAAAATATATTGACACATAATGGATTATATTTTTGAAGACGTAATGCTGGAAATATTTCTGGTTCAAATATACAATTCACCTTTCTTTGTAATTTATATAGATTTATAAATTTTCCAATATCGATTGTTACAGTGATTGATTGAGTTTGTAAATCATGTATATTGTATTTCAAATCCCAGTTTTTAGAGGTTGCTTACATCCCATTACCCGACATTTCCCTGATCTGAAAAATATTATCGGATACTTACCTGATCGATCTGCAACTTGCTGTGGTTTTCCAAATGGGAATTTCATATCAGGTATAGAATATCTTCCTTTATAATTTATGTTACTCAACATTTTCAAATAATTTCAAATCAAGTAATTCTAAAAATTAAAACAAATATAAACAATTAAATAAATAATTAATAATAAAATGGAATTAAGAAATGATGCTGTATATCAAGTAGTTGGACCAAGTGGTTGTGGAAAGACTTTATTTGTATGCAATCTATTACAATCGAACTTGTTCAAATCAAAATTCAACAAAATATATTGGCATAGAGGAGCTGACGAAGAACATGGGCTTACTCAAAATCAATTCTGTAAATTGAAAATGACAATAATTAAAGGATTTGATAAAAATTGGTCATCTAGATTACATCAAGGCGATGTTATTATTATCGATGATCTATACCAGGAAGCTAATAAACAAAAGGATTTTAATAATTTATTTACAAAAATTGCTCGACATATTGGAGTTACTGTTATTTTCATTACTCAAAACTTGTTTCATCAAGGGGGCGGTCATAGAACTCGTAATGTCCAACCCTCGAGAAGCAACCATTATAGATTTTCTTGCTAGACAAGCTTATCCCAATGAAAGAAAATTTTTAATTGATTCGTTTCAAGATGCAACAAAGGTTCCCCACGGATATTTGTTCTTTGACTTTACACAACAATGTCCTGATAAATTACGTATTAGAACTGATATTTTCAATGAGAAAGGTGTTACGATTCATAAACAAAATTGAAATCTGAAAATAATTACTTGAAATGACGTTTAAAAAAGTTATTGTTCAACGTGAAAAATCAACAAAGAAAAAAGTTACAAAGAAAAGGGTCACTAAACCTAAAACTTTCTTAAAATTCTTAAAGATAAAAAGTGGATTAAAATATAAGCAAAACAACTAGATGAAAAATGTATTTAATATGAAAGTTGAACGTAGTCTACCATACTTTATTGCCTTGATGAAGGCTCCTAATAATAAAAGAATGAATATTTTACAGAATTTTCCTTCATTTGTTATAGATGATATAGTTGAAGTTATTGTTAATGTAGTTCATGGTAATGTAAACATTACTTAAGTTAAAAAACTTGTATTACAAAAGCATAAAGGATCACTTTTATCTTTAGTAAACACTAAGAATCGTCGTTTGATGAGAAAAATAATATATAAACAAAATGGTGGATTTTTGGGGGTATTAATTCCAATAGTATTATCTGCAATAAGCGCAATTTCATCATTAACTTCTTAATGGGTACCAAGAATTCATTACCAGATAAACATAATTTAGATTTAAATATTTTGACAACTTGTTGTAATATTGAAGGAAACATTAACCAAAAATCGAAACACAGTGAAAATGATCGAAAAAGTATGGACAGACCCAAAACATCTCGCTGGTTTTGGTGGTGTAAGGAAACTGGCGAAGGAAGTAGTTAATTCAAAGAAAGAAACTCAGAATTGGTTATCTGAGCAAATAGCGTACAGTTTAAATAAACCAATGTTGAAGAAATTCAAAACCCGTAGTTATAAAACAATGGGAGTTGATGATTTATGGCAAATGGATTTGATGGAAATGATACCATTCTCTAAAATTAATAAGGGATATAAATATATTTTGACATGTGTTGATACTTTTAGTCGATTCACTCGTGCTATTTCAACAAAAACCAAATCGGCCAATGAAATGACTGAAGCAATCAAGGAATTATTTATTGATGGCAAGCCTCGTAATTTACAAACTGATATGGGTATGTAATTAATTAAATTAATTAAATTAAATTTATTCTTTAGGTAAAGAATTTTATAATAGTAAAGTTAAAGAAATTATCAAAGGAATAAATCATTACTCTGTATTTTCTCAATTTAAAGCTGCCCACGTGGAAAGATTTAATCGAACTCTAAGAGATCGCTTGAAAAAATATTTCGTATATAAAGGAAATAAAACCTGGATAAATGTTTTACAGAAAAACAATTTATAGCTACAATTATTCGCCACATAGGTGTTTAAATGGAATGCAACCAATTGATGTTTATTCAACGAATAATATGGATAATTGGATATCACAAAAATCTGATTCTATCATTAAAAAGCCTAAATATAAAGTGGGTAACCATGTTAGAATAAGTAAAATCAGTGCTTCTCCTTTCATCAAGAATTTCGACAACAATTGGAGCGATGAAGTATTTCAAATCTCAGAAATTGATACGAATCAGAATCCTGTAATGTATTTTATCAAAGATGAGAAATACAATCAAGTTAGTGGAAAATTCTACTAACAGGAACTCCGAGTTATAGAAACCCCTACTGAATTCAGAATTCTAAAGATAATAAAACCAAGAATGTTGGTAAATATAAACAATACTATGTTAAATAGCATGGATATGAAACTCCAACTTGGATATCTGAAAATCAATTAATTAAATAAATATTATGAAAGAAAACCAGTTTTATATGATTTTACCTAGTAATAGTTGTCCTCTTATTTTTCCTAATAATGAAGCTAGTAATTTTAATGTCGAATTTCAAAATCGTATTTACTTGGATGGTGAGTGGGAAGTTGCTTTGATTGATTTTACTTTTGTGTATAAAACATTTCCGTTTTATAGTAATTCTTACCTAAGTTATGAAACGATGAAGAGTGTTACTGAAATAAAATATTTGAAAATAAATAATCAAAATGAAACTTATGAATTAATAAATCCTAAACATACCCCTGATGTTGATTTTTTTATTGAAAAATATGAGAACTTGGTTATTGTCTGTTCACATGTTCCATTTAAAGTAACATTCCCTGACATTCAACACGCGTTTAGTTTTGGATTAAAATCTATATCCGTCATTAATGAAGATGATCAATGTCGGTTAAAATTACCAAAATTTACAGATGATGGTGTTATGGAACAATTTGGGATAATTATATGTTATGAAGAAAAAACAATATTTGAAAAATATTTTGAAGATAATTTACTCATAAACACATTATCTGAATTACAAGGACATTTAATGTCATTTATTCCGTCTCCGTTTAAAGAACTAAAAATCGAAAACAATGAATTGGTTAAAATAAAACTTGCAGATAATATTTCAAAAATATATTTTGACAACAATTTAATCAAAACCTTAGGATTAAATAAACAAACTTTTATTGATAAAGACATCGTTGGTAATAAAGTTCCAAGATTATTACATCATCATCAACAAATGTTCATTTATTCGAATATTATTGAACCAATAGCTGTTGGAGATGTTAGAGTTCCTCTATTAAAATCTATTTGGGTTAAAAACTATGAACAAGGGGAAATTGTACAATTAGAAATGAAGAATCCAATGTATTTACCAATTTCAACTTCAACTATAAACAACATTGAAATTAATATTCGCGATGATAGTGGAAAATTAATTAAATTTAGTAAAGATACCAAAACACATTTATCAATACATTTTAGAAAAATAAATGAATAAAGATTTTTATATAAATCTACCAAGTAATAGTTGTCTTCTTACTCATCCAAATAATAAAGCTGATAAATTTAATGTTGAATTTCAAAATCCAATTTATTTGGAAGGTGAATGGCAAGTTGCTCTGGCCGATTTCACTTTTGTATACAATAATTTTCCATTTTATAACAACTCAAATATTAAATATAGTAAGAGCATATTACATACAAGTTATGAATATTTTTACTATAACGATGCAAAGAATGAATATACAATTAGTCACGACTCTATATTTTATCTAGTATACATTGATGGAAATACTTTAAATATTAATTGTAAATATTTTCCATTTAAAATTTCATTTGACAGTATTGCAGAAGCTCAAAAATTAGGATTTAATAAAAAAGAAATAAATTTTGTTGAAAACTTGAATCAAATTAAAATTCCTTCAAATAATCGTAAAATAAAGTTTGATACAATTCGATTAACTATAAATTAGTTTTATGATGTCGAGTATACAGATAAATTTGAAGAAAATTTAATCATTACTAATTTATCACAAATAAATGATCAATTAATTACTTTTTATCCGCATCCATTTAAATCTTGCGAAATTGAACAAGGAAGATTAGTCAAAATTAAATTGGAAGATGATGTCAGTAAAGTTAAATTTAGTAAATTCTTGGCTCAAAGTTTAGGATAAAGTGAAGAATCATATTCAGAAAAAGTTATTGTTGGATTACGTTTACCAGAAATTTTGGAAAGTAATCAACAAATGATGATCTATACAAATATCATTGAACCTATACTTGTTGGTGATGTTTTGATATATCTATTGAAATGTGTATGGGTTGAAAAACATAAAAAGGATGATCAAGTTCAAATTATAGAGAAAAATCCAATGTATTTATCTGTATCGTCAACAATATAGAAATCAATATTCGTGACGATAGTGGAAAATATATATTTGGTAAAGAAGATAAAACTTTTCTTACATTACATTTTCGTAAAATAAATGAGTAATCCTGACATTGTAAATTTTTATAGTAGTAGTCAATCTGGTGGAGAATTACCATATTTTATAGGTAAACAATATGAAACCGGTTGGTTGAAAACAATGTGTAGATTTGCATTACCTATTCTTAGACGTATAAGCAATTTCGATATGAAAACGGCAAATGACGTAATAAATAATAATTCTAATTTTTTACCTGCTTTAAAATCAAATGCAATATCTGAAATTAAAAAATCTTTACCTAGTGTTATGCAAACTTTACCTAGTGTTATTAATAAAGTAAGTGATGTATTTAATCATGAAAATGAACAAAAAGGAGGGACACTTAAAAGTAGAAAGATTATGAAGAAACATATAAACAAAAGAATGAAAGGATTCGGAACTATATTTGAAAAATGATTATGGCGAAATTTGAATTATGTCTTTTTGATAGACCATCCCCTCAAGCCGTAATTGAACGTGGTTCATTTGAAGATATTTTCCCAATGAATTCAATAACTGATGCTGGTACCTCTTCGATTCAATTTTATATTAACGGATCACAAACAGAATATTTAGATTCGAACGATACTTTGTTATATATTCAGTTGAAAGTTGTAAATTTCTTTTTTCAAACTCTTTTTAAAGACGCTGAATTAGTTTTTAATTCTACTAAAATTGAAGGAGCAAATGATAGTTTTGCACACAAAGCCCTAATTGAAACTATTATAAATTATAATCAAGATACTAAACATACATCTTTAGGGGGAATGGATTACACTGAACATTATCTTATGCGAAAAACATGGATTGCAAAATCAAAATCATTTTCATTATGTTCCCCACTCCAATTTGATTTCTTTGATCAACCTAAATATTTATTACCAGGTGTTAGTGTCCAAATTAAATTAACAAGAACAAATCCAGAAAAAAATCTGACATGTATTAAATTTGTACCTAAAATAGTATTGCTAGATGCAAAATTAATGGTTAGAAGAGTTCGTGTTGAACCTTCTGTTTGAGCGCGTCATCAAATAGGTCTTGCTTCAAGAAATGCAATTTATCCAATGCGAAGCAAAGAAGTTATTGAATTTTCTTTACCTATTGGATCTTCTTCTTTTTATAAGGAACAAATATTTGGTTATAGACGATTACCTAATTTTATCCTTGTAACTTTCCATGGAAATAAAAGATTTAGTGGTTCGTTTTTAGATACATTTACTATGTTTGATCACTTTAACGTTAAGTCAATAACTTTAAGTAAAGGAAGTGATTATCGTGAAAAATATAGTAAAGATTTTGAAAATGATAATTATAGTACAAGTTATATGCAAAGTATTGTTAGGAATATGGGATATCTTAATAAAAATTTGAATTGTGGTATCAGTATGTCAGAGTTTAGAAATAAGTATACATTCTTTACATTCGTATTGGCGCCAGATTTCGATCTTAATCAAAGTCAGTTACCACAAAATGGAAATTTAAGATTAGATATAAAGTTTGGATCACTCCTAACTGAATCTGTTACTGTAATTGTATATGGAGTTTTTGAAAAGGAAATTCAAATTACTTCCAATCGAACAGTATTAGTTTGAACTATAAACCAGATTGAGATTTTTTAATTGTCAAGTATGAAGTAAGAAATTTTATTAATTATATATTTTTTATTATTATTAGTTCTATTCAGATTGATTCTATTGGTAGAAAATTATTGGGAAAAGATTTTCTTGGAGTTTTTCCTCTAGATAAAATTCCATATATCGATGTTACCAAAGCTTTGATTGTCAACACTCAATCATCTAATCTCAGTGGCGAACATTGGCTTGCAATTTCTATTATCTCCCTATATTAATTAATAAACTAGAATCAATGTTAATGCCAATTGAATACAATCGAATTCGTTATCAAAATCCGATGACAAAATATGTGAACAGCATTGCTTAGCTTGGTTAAAAACAATGAAAAATAAATGAATTTATTGAATAAAGTTTCTTTTCAAAATTGTTTTTTAATTATAAATGTAATTAAAGATGAATAATATAATACGTATTACTTTTAAAGGATTAAGTTCAGAGGATTGTATGTATTTAAGTTTTTTTGATGTTATGTAATTAACTGTGTTTTATAAACTAAATTTTAATTGGTCGATCATGTAACCACTTACATGTTTGTTAATATATAACTGAATGCATTTTTTAAAAAATTCACTTTTATCAAATAAGTAGGTAGTTAGTAGCTATCTGCTATACAAAAAAAATATGGGGGAGGGGGGGGGGTTTATTTACAGATTAAATTTCGGATTATCTTGATTACATAATGATGTAATCAACTTAATTAATTTTGTGTGTATTAATTTTTTTAATTAAATTTTTTAGTAAAATTTCAAATTTATTTTCGAATTTATTTTCAATTTTTAAAATAAAATTTTTTAAGTATTTCTAATTAAAAATTTTTCTGTTAAATCAATGTATTTTTTATATAAGATTTTAAAAATATGATTTTTATATATAAATTATATATGATTTTAAGTAGAATTTTCCGTATAATTTTATCGATGAATTTTTTATAAATCATTTTTAAGATAAAATTTTTTAGTATAATTTTTAATTTAAAATATAATTTTTCAAAGTAATAAATTTTTAACATCATTAAATATTGAAAATTTTTTATACAAGGTTTGTTTTCAGTATAATTTTATCGATGAATTTTTAAATACGAATTTTTAAGATAAAATTTTTAGGATAATTTTTACAATGAGATTTTTATACATTTTGATTACGATCAAAGAAATTTAGCGTTATCAAAATAATAATAATAATAATAATAATAATAATAATAATAATAATAATAATAATAATAATAATAATAATAATAATAATAATAATAATAATAATAATAATAATAATAATAATAATAATAATAATAATAATAATAATAATAATAATAATAATAATAATAATAATAATAATAATAATAATAATAATAATAATAATAATAATAATAATAATAATAATATCAATTCAACCAATTAAAATCTTTATAAAAAACAATAAACACACAAAATAAACTCGTAAAAGATCAAAATTTATTTACATCATCACAAATCTGCTTATAGTAAGCTCTTCTTAGCTCAGCCAACAAAATATGTACAACTTCCTTCTTCTTGTAGTCTCTGCAGCATCTGCATCTAAACGGACAAGTCAACATTGAGGGATCTGCACAAACAATACAGTCATCTAAACATTTCAAACCAGATCCTTGAACTGATTCGTAGTGCATCCGTACAATTTCTTCGATGTTGATTCCTGTCATTTGATAGATCCGTGTAGCCAAGTATTCAGGAGCACAATAGGAAAGTTTGTTTTTCATATTCGGAAAAAGTTCTTCCATCTTCATCAGAATTGTTTCGAATACGTATGCTTCTTGCTCGTCGATCATTTTTAATTTTTACAATCGTTAGAATTGAATCTATTTATTATAAGCAATTTTCGATTCACTGAATATTTGGTAGCTTCAATTCATATTTTCTCACTTTAATGATTGCTTTCCTCTTTAATGAATATTTTCTCTCTTCAATTAATGCTTTCCTTATTCAATGAATGTTTTTTCTTTTCAACGAATATTTTTCTCTTCAATGAATATTTTTTCTCTTCAACGAATATTTTTCTCTTCAATGAATATTTTCCTCTTCGATGTATATTTTCTACATTCAAAGTATATTATCCTTGTAAGTTTTTAATATATCAATTGATATTTCATCTATTTAGTAGATATCTTAAACTATCCCACTTTTATTTTCCCAGTAATTTCAATGATTTTAGACACTTAATGTATTCTCTCACCAACATTGCTTCTTCACTTAAAATTTTCTTTATAGAATATAATCTCTACTAATTAAAATTCTTTTTGTTGACTTGTTATTTTCAATGAAAATTTAATTAAATAAATAACATCTTTTAATAGATTAGGTTGTACTCGACAAAAATAAAATAATTTTAGGCTATGTAAATCAATTAGAGCTTTTAGGGAAATTTTATGATAATTTAAGTGATATCTAGTTTTACGAGGTATTTATTTTAGTAAATTTTAATCATCTTTGTGAATTTTATGGTTTTCTTCTGAATTTTAATAGATTTAGGGTTTGATTATGTTTTTAATGAAATTATTGAAGAAATTAGGTTAAATCTATAATTTAGAAACACTTAATTTCTTGATAATTTATTAGATTTGACTTGATTTTAGGATTATTTTAAATAAAAGTTAAATTTATGATCAACATGTTTATGAAACATCTATTTAAGATAATTATTTAAGAACTAGAATCAAATTGACTGATAGATTTTGAATAGTAAATGATATTTTTATTATAATTTTATGTTATATTTAAATAGTTGATTAAATCAGTTAATTTTTAAAAATATTTTAGTGAAACCTAAGATTTTAATTGATTTTACAGTGTAAAAAAGGAGATCAATAATTATTATCATTTTCCATTTATTGATTTCGTGGATATCAATCACAAAAGTAGTATATTGTAGAGATTTTTAAGAGGATGCTCAGTGTGGTTAACAATATACATATGAAAATCGTTGAATTATATCTATGGGTTGACTGGTAATTTTTATTGAATTTATATTTGATTTACTGATTAATTTTAATTATTTGAGCAACATGATATATATTTTATGATTTTACATTAATTTAGTGAAATTAAATGTATGTGGGAAACATAGACTTTATTCGATTTTAGTCATTTTTGATGAATTTTTTATTTGATTGAATTTGTTGCCAGAATCAAATTGTGGTGATTTTCGATGGACAATGTTGGGTATCGATAACAATTATGTAATACTTTAAAGAAAATTTATTTTTATTGGTAAAATTCAGATTTTTATTTTAAGGGAATTTGATTGGTTGAATACATATAGTAAATATGATCCAAATGATGAATTTTTAAAGATCTTATTCGGTTAAATATAGATTTCTAAAGAAATTTTACCTTGTAGGTTATTACTAAAAATATGTGTATTGTTGGTGCAGTGAATGAAAATGTGATTTCAAGGGAAATGATTGGTTAAGAGGAAATTTTGTGATATGGAGAATATAGAGGAGGAATTTATAATATTTTTAAGGGGCTTTGTTCAGATAGATATCAATATGTGTGTAAATCTTTTAAGAAATTGGAAATATTGTCATTTAAAGAGAAATGATTGGTTAAGAAGAGAATTTATGATCTTTTAAGGGGAAATAATTGGTCACGAGATGGATTTCAAGAAATTTATCCTGTTGAATATCGATATGTTGGTGATTTTTATGAAAATAATGAATATAGCGGGGATTATTGTAATTTAAAGAGAAATGATTGGTTGAGAGGCGAATTTATAATATTTTTAAGGGGATTTGATTGGTCAAGAGAGGAATTTTATTTTAAGGTGATTTCAAGAGATTTATTCGGTTGAATATCGATATGTCGGTGATTTTTTATGAAAATAATGAATATAACTGGGATTAATCTCATTTAAAGAGAAATGATTGGTTGAGAGTAAATTTTATTTTACTGGAAAACAATTGGCTAAGAAGAGAATTTATGATCTTTTAAAGGGAAATAATCGATTAACAGCAGATTTGTTGATATTTTTAAGGTGTTGAGTCGGTTAAGTACCGTTATTTAATAGGTGATTTTTATAAAATAATGAATATAGTTGGTAGAGTAGGGGAAAGTGTTATTTGATGGGAAAAGATTGGTCAAGAGTGGAATTTATTTAGTGAAAAATAGTCAATTAAGAACAAGTTTGTTGTCATTTTAAGGGGCTCGAGTTAGTTAAATATTGTTATTTAAAGGGTAAATATTATAGAAATGGGTATTGTTATGATTTTTATGAAAAATATTGAATATGGCTTGAAATATTGTTATTTTTTGGAAAATGATTGGTCAAGAGATGATTTTATAATATTTTTAAAGGAATATACTGGAATGAATATTAATGTTCAAAGGGTAAATATTATCTACTTGATAGGTTTTTATGAAAAGTATGAATATAGTTGATATAATGGAGTGAAAATGATATTTGAAGAGAAATGATTGGTTGAGAGGTGAATTTATAGTATTTTTAAGGGGATTGAGTTGGTTGAATTTATAACATACTTAGGAAAATTGTTACTTTTTTCATTGATTTAAGGTTAATCAGGATATATCGATAATATTTCAGTTCTATGAAATTGTATGATTCATGTAACTATTTATTTGATTTTATTAAAATATTTGTAACTCAATTAAATTAAAAACTAAAATTGACTAGTATTTAAAACTTTTTTGTTACCCATTATTTAGGTTTTTTTTGACAATTTTCTGAATAATTTAAATATTTACGATTATTTCCAGGAATCAAGAATTTAATAATTATTTATCCGGAAATTGTAGAATTAAATACTATGAGCAGTCGATAACATACACTAATTTTCATTCAACAAGTACCTAGAATAATTACCTAACAACCTTATAAAATTTTAAAAAATGATCTAATAAATTTTTCAATTATCTTACAACTTAGTTAATTTAATTTAATTTTTAATTGATAAGTACTATTCTCTTTAAAATTTGCTACTATGTTGAAGCTTTCTTTAAAAAATTTTATTTAAAGAATTAACAAATTTAATCAAATTTATTTAAAATTTACATCTTTCCCACTACTTTAATCAAATTCTATTCACCAGCTAACCACAATTTAATAAAAATAATTTCTACAAAGACTAATAGACAATCACATACATTTTTCCTATAAGTTTGGGTTTTCAGTAAGTGATATCAGTACACAAGAACCTATGTATGTATTGAAGCATGGTATCAGAAATTATAGTTATTTGATTTTAGTAATGCTGTAGATATTAATTTTTTTTTCTATCAGTTTTATTCAAACCTTTAGCATCTTTGAGTTAATAACTTAAAGAGTCGAGTCATTTTCAATAAATATATGAAAATTTATTCCAAGTACAATGAAAGTAATATATGTTTCGAGAAATTAATTTAAGTATCTTTTTTCTAATCAAGTTTCTTTTCACTAGCAATTAGATTAACCACTACTTGTACTTACTAATTAATTTATCATTCAGTAAACAATAAGAGTTGGGGGCGAAAAGATTAGAAAATCTAAAAAAATAAATTTAAGTAATTTTTTTTTTGATGTGTTAGCAATTAATTTATTTAGGGCATGTGAAAAATAAATGAAAAGGTTGGCATTTATCTTTGAAAATAACGTTTAGTAATTGTTCATTGTTGGACGCAATTAAAAATATTACAAAAATGGTAGAAAAATTTCAAAGTTTTTTAACTAAGTTTTACAAAATAATTTCAATAAATCACATACAAGACTGTAAAGAAATAAATTTTTATTCAGAGAAAATACAACAATTGATTGAGCTTCAATGATTAATAGTTTCTTGATAGCAATCAGGTAACTAAACAACAAAACAGTTTGGAGACATCAATGATCGATAAAAAAGTCGAGAAGTTAATAAAATTGTATTTCTTTTGATTGTTCAAATTTATATGTGCTTTTATTTAAAGATTTCTTGGTCAGTAAAAATTTTTTGATATTGATTTGTTCAGTAACTAGTTATTGATAACATATTGTGAGTGTGTGAATAACCATGTATTTTAAGGGGAAATGATTGAGAGAAAATTTTATTTTTTAAATGGGTTAAGTTGGTTGAATATCGGTGTTCAAAGAGTAAATATTATTTAAATATGGCATTTTAATAAATAAGTAAATTATTCAATGCTTAGTATGTATATAGAGAGTTGTACAGTACTCGGTTATTTGTATACAGTACCTAGTGATTGTTGTTCAGTTATTAATGGATTATTCAGTGTGATGGGTTATCAGTATTCAGAAGTTGATACCAAGTAAATATAGCAATGGATTTGGTTTCAATGAATTTGATTAATTATCACCTGATAACAAGGTAACTAAGCAACCAAAAAATTTGGACACATCAATGATCGATAAAATAGTGAAAAAGTTAATAAAATTTGTTTATAATATAATATACTGATTCATTTATTTTGATATCAGAAAATGATTAGTAATATTAATTATAGAGGAAAATGTGAAGTAACTGGAATGAAGTTCCCGACCGGAAAACCACAACATGTAGTTGATAGAAGTGGAAAATATCCAATCTTATTCTTCAAGAGCGGAAAATGCAGAGTAATGGGTTGTAAAAGACCATTACAGGAAGGAGATCTCAAATATCAGATTCAAGATTTACAAATTCAATCATTATCTTTGAATATTGACATGTGTTGTCGAATCAACTTGTATGATTTGTCCACAAAAACAGAAAACATTTACGAACCGGAACTGCTTCCTGCATTAAGACTTGTCAAGTATAATCCACTGTGTGTGTGAATGTATTTGCAAGCGGAAAAGTTGTTGTCATGGGGATAAAAACACTGAAATACAACAGTCTAGTACAAGAAATATTTAATTTTATAAAAACAAAAACTAATAATCTTAATACCGACGAAGAAATACTAGATTATTTATTAAGCACTGATTGTGTTTAAATAGATTCAATTCTAACGATTGTAAAAATTAAAAATGATCGACGAGCAAGAAGCATACGTATTCGAAACAATTCTGATGAAGATGGAAGAACTTTTTCCGAATATGAAAAACAAACTTTCCTATTGTGCTCCTGAATACTTGGCTACACGGATCTATCAAATGACAGGAATCAACATCGAAGAAATTGTACGGATGCACTACGAATCAGTTCAAGGATCTGGTTTGAAATGTTTAGATGACTGTATTGTTTGTGCAGATCCCTCAATGTTGACTTGTCCGTTTAGATGCAGATGCTGCAGAGACTACAAGAAGAAGGAAGTTGTACATATTTTGTTGGCTGAGCTAAGAAGAGCTTACTATAAGCAGATTTGTGATGATGTAAATAAATTTTGATCTTTTACGAGTTTATTTTGTGTGTTTATTGTTTTTTATAAAGATTTTAATTGGTTGAATTGATATTATTATTATTATTATTATTATTATTATTATATTATTATTATTATTATTATTATTATTATTATTATTATTATTATTATTATTATTATTATTATTATTATTATTATTATTATTATTATTATTATTATTATTATTATTATTATTATTATTATTATTATTATTATTATTATTATTATTATTATTATTATTATTATTATTATTATTATTTTGATAACGCTAAATTTCTTTGATCGTAATCAAAATGTATAAAAATCTCATTGTAAAAATTATCCTAAAAATTTTATCTTAAAAATTCGTATTTAAAAATTCATCGATAAAATTATACTGAAAACAAACCTTGTATAAAAAATTTTCAATATTTAATGATGTTAAAAATTTATTACTTTGAAAAATTATATTTTAAATTAAAAATTATTCTAAAAAATTTTATCTTAAAAATGATTTATAAAAAATTCATCGATAAAATTATACGGAAAATTCTACTTAAAATCATATATAATTTATATATAAAAATCATATTTTTAAAATCTTATATAAAAAATACATTGATTTAACAGAAAAATTTTTAATTAGAAATACTTAAAAAATTTTATTTTAAAAATTGAAAATAAATTCGAAAATAAATTTGAAATTTTACTAAAAAATTTAATTAAAAAAATTAATACACACAAAATTAATTAAGTTGATTACATCATTATGTAATCAAGATAATCCGAAATTTAATCTGTAAATAAACCCCCCCCCCCTCCCCCATATTTTTTTTGTATAGCAGATAGCTACTAACTACCTACTCAAATACCAAACTTTAGTAAGTTTTTTATCATATTTTTAATTAATTTTATTTTTTAGAAAATGGAATTCATCAATAATATAATTCAAGATTTAAAATCATTAATAAAAATTATCAACAATAATGTTAAAACTCCGAGTCGCAAAAGTATAACAATAAAATGTAAGTTCTATTAAATTTTTACTATCATATCATAATTATAAAATGATAATTAATTATATTTGAATTAAATTTAATATTAACATTTTATTAATTTAAACTCAATAAATTCAAAATAATTTGATAAAAAATAAAAAAACTAGGATGAATAAAGTTAAATAAATTTTATTTAAATATATTTGGCTTCAATAATTTTCCAAATTGGTCGAATAGTCTGGTTTCCTTCTTTATATCCTTGAATTCTTATTTTAATCATAAAATGCTCATTTTCTTTTTTATATTTATAATTACATTCTTTTTCACAATTCATAAAAGTGAATTGTTCATTAAAACTAATATCTTTGTTGATTGCTAGTAATAACTCTGTTATATTTTTTCGATCAATTTCCCCAATTTCACCAACTTTCATATTATATAGGGTTTGTTTCAATGTTGTTGGTTCCTATTAAAATTTATTAATAATATTACTTTTAATGAAAATACTTACTCTAAATGAATATATGATTGGAAATTTTAAATATTCCATTGAATATTGTAAATACATTACTGGAGAATTTCTGCTTAAACTGATAGCATTTACGGGATTTTCCTCAAAAATTAACTTGACAGCTTCTTTTCTAACCGAGGTTTCTATAAAAACAATTAATGAATAATTACATAATTTGAAAACCATTTTATGATTTCAAACTATTTTAATCTACTTATATAAGATTTTCAAAATAAAATTAACCAATCAAATACATTTATTCATTGTGTGTAAAATTAATTTAATGTTTATATTTTAGTGATTTATTTTAATGATTTTTAATGATTTATTTTAATGATTTTTAATGATTTTATGATTATATATTTAAATTTTTCTTTTATTATAACAGGTAACCTTTACCCAAATTTTTGCAATTCTCCACAACACGATGGAAATTGTGATACGATTATGGAAAATTATTATTCTCATATCTATAACCACATCACCTCTTTTATTTGTCCCACTTGTAAAACCACCCATAAAATGAATTATACGGACTTTTATTTAAACCATAAGGAACATTTAACACAGTTTAACTGTAAAAGAAAATATATTTTTAAATTACCATTGAGTGATAATAATAATATTAATAATAATAATAATAATATTAAAAAATGAAAAGAAAAACAAATAATAATAATAATCCACGCTCCAAAAATTATAGATACTATTATACTTTCTGACTCTGACGAATCAAAGATGGTTGATTATGTAATAATAATTTCTGATTCAGATGACGTTTCTGATGTTTTCCCTGTTGATACTCCTTCTGTTATTGTTAATCAATATGGTGTCTCAATAGCACCTATTGTTAACTTCGATTTAAACAAATCTCATGCCATTGTTAGAATGGATATTTCGAATTTAAATTTAAAGTTAATTACAGTACCCACACAGTTAATTAATAAATTAAATAATGTTATCAATCAAATGGGATCTGTTAAGATTCAATTTTGTATTGATGTAGAGTTTGAAAAAGATGGAGAATTTCAATTGTTCATCATTTCAAACTCCTCCAGAATAATGAGTGATTCGTTTTTAGATGAAGGTGCTACTCTTCTTGACGAAAAAATAACATTAATTAATGATAAAGCTAGTAACTGGGTTATAAATAAAATAAAAGAAATTCATTTTGTTCTTACCAAGTTTTTACAAATAAATCGGTTGAGTGGTCATAGATTTATTCCAACACCATTATCATTATTAAATAAACATTGTACTGTAAATGTTGCTAATTCCGATAATTTATGCTTCATTTACAGTATTTTAGCTATTTTAAATCATGAAAATATAAGTAACCATCATAGAAATGAAACCTTTAGCTACAACGCATCTGAACTTGACTTTTCACCTTCGGACTTACATATGCAAATTTGTGACATTCCAAAATTTGAAGCTAAAAATCCAAATCTTTCAATTAATGTCCTTACGTATGATGAAAATAATTTAATTAATGATTTTTCTAACCCTGAAGTTTTCAAACACCCTTATGTCAAAATAATTCATCGTTCTAAAGTTGTTGATGGACAACCTATTAATTTTATTTTATTAGAAAGCCTTGATTCCTATCATTATATCGCTGTTACTAAATTAGATAGGCTTTTAAATTATAGGAATCATTCTTTTATTGATACTAGAGTTCAAAGTATATGGTGCCATCGATGTCTAAATGGTTTTCGCAATATAATTTCATTAAATAAACATAAAGGGTTGTGTGATAAAAATCAATTAGGTAAAACTCTTTATACATTACCTTTAAATAAAAACTTGGAATTTAAAATTGGGCTAAAACCGTTACTCATTCTTTCGTCCTTTGAGCTTATTTTGAGTCTATCTTACCTTCAGATGACATACATTTTCAAATACATATGTCGATTTCGGCCGGTTTACTTTTAATTAACAATTTTACATGTGAAAAATCATATAAGAGTTTCCTGGGTGATGATTGTGTAGTTAATTTTCTACAAGAAATAAATAATATTTCAATTAATACTGTTTTACCCTTTTATCAAGATAATTATAAAAAGAAAATATTATTAACAGAGTCAGATATTCTTTTGTTTTCTACGGCAACTTGTTGTTATTTGTGTAATAAGATTTTATCAGTACCGGTTAAGGACCATGATCACTTTACTGGAAAATATTTGGGAGCAGCTTGTTCCAAATGTAATATTTCTCGACAAATAAGGTTTGAATTTCCAGTTGTTTTTCATACTTTGAGAGGGTATGATCTTCACAATATCCTTAAGTATGGTATGAGTGATTTTAACACTTGGAAAATAAGTGGTATTCCTGTAACAAGTGAAAAGTTTCTTTCTTTGTCGGCAAGAATCAGTGGATTAACTGTAAAATTCATTGATTCTTGTCAATTTAATTATAGTTCATTAAGTAACGCAGTTAAAACATTGACCACTCTTCCTTTAACTCGTTCGGAATTTGTAGGTAGTATTATCGATACTAAAGACCAAAAATTTGTAAAACCCATAAAATGAACAAAACCCCATCAAAAATCCCATTCGGAACGAGATTGGCTTCCACCCGTCTCATGAAATCCCATGCAAGTGACCTCGAAAATCTTATATCTTTTACCCATCAGATGCCCAACACAGACATTAAATTAAATTTATTGTTTAATTTTTTTATTTTTTATCATAAAATTTCATTTTTAACCAAATTTGATGACATTTTCATATTTGATTAGTTTGTGCTATTTTATTGTTAATTTTTACTGTTGGGCTATAAGCCATAATTTAAACAAAAATGAGAAAATTGCTTAAATTAAAACAAAATATTTAATGTCGTTTGGAAATTATCAGTATGGTTGCTGTAACATAAGCACACACCGCAATCAGAAAACAAAATAAAATAAAGGCATCAATTAAAACAAATTAAAAAATAACATAATTAATTAAAAACAAATATTAATAAATTTTGCATAAAAGTGCATACAGAAACATAACGTAAAACATAAAACCGCCTATAACCTTACAAAATAAGGTTTAGAAAATACACAGGCGGAAGTGGCGACCAGAATGAAAGAACTAAAAGAGTAACATTCAGCGAGAATAAAAATGTAAATTTAAAGAAAATAATATTAAAAAATAAAGAAAAATAAATAGAAAAAGATAAAAATATTAAAATAAATAAAAACCATTAAAAAATCCGAAAAAGATTTAAAATTCGCTGATTGGTCCACCCAGGTATGAAAACACTATACATATAGCAGCCATTTTCATAATTATAATCTTAATTTTTTTACTTAAAAACTTGAAAAGAACTTATAATTCAAATTTATATTGTTTTTATTTTGTTATATGCCAAATATATTTTATGTTAATTGTTTTTAAGTTTTAATTTATTATTATGGATGGCCGCGATACTTTTGGTATTCGTGACAGGTCCCCCTTAAATCTTTATATATATATATATATATATATATATATATATATATATATATATATATATATATATATATATATTTATATATTTATAATAGTCTGTTGGACAAGTGATAAATTGAAATTCAATTCCCGCCATTAAGTTTTTTTCCACTCCTTGGAGTCTGCTGGGACTGGTCAGCTTTGAATTGATCACGAAAGTAGGATTCCGCTGGAATACACCGTGGTGTTCATGAATAGTGGACGGAGCGGTAACAAAATAAACTTACGGGAAGATCGTATTGACTATAAGGGGATCAACATTTATGTAAATGTTTAAGTAAGAGAATTATTTTTCTTTTAAAAAATTCTTGTCTACACAAATATTTATCAAGGGGATCGACAAGGGATAGGTATGAATAAGAGAATATAGATTAAGAAAATTTTTTGTTATTCATAATAGTTTTTAAAAATAAAAATTTAAGGCATTAAATTTTAAAAAATGGTTTTATGATCTCAATAAACTGGGTGGAGTCGGGAGCATTTGTTTTTATTTTTCTCGATCGTCAATGACAATTATGTCATTTTAGAAGCCGTCACAATCAAAAAAAGAGATTTTGTTTTCATTTAAAAAGAAATTTATAATAGTCAATTAATTTTATTTCCTTTACGTAAGGCTGACCACTATAGTAATTGCCCAATAGGTAACGTCAGTATTAGTGGGAACCGAAGGCTTTGGCGCAGACGATACGTGGTTATTAGGCAAGTACAAGAAATACTGTACCGATATCCACGAGTAAGGGTTTTCTGCGAATCAACTGATGATTCTGTTAAAAATCCACGATGATTATCTCAGCATAAATTTAAGACAACACCCTCGTGGAGTGCTAAGTTGAAGTAGAGCGATGGTTGAGGTTGGGGCGAATTGGTGCTGTATCTTTGAGACGCTAACAAACTCGGTATGCCACTCGTAAACCCGACCATTTTTTTCATGTAAACCAAAACATTCATAAGATGCCCCACAGGCATTTCAACCTAATCAGGCTGATAAAAATTGATTTTGGTGAATTGTGTGTGTATGTGTATGCATGTGTGCCTGTATTTTACCACCACGGACAATAAATTGGGCCCGCCTAAAAAATTAAAAAATTAAGAATTTATTTTATAAAAATTTATAATTTAACAAAATAACCTCTCCATTAAAAAAATTTATTTTTTATTTTTTCTTATCTTCAGGAAAGCTTTAAATAATTAATACAAGAAGAAAAATTAATATTTCCATCCCAAATTACAGAAATCAAATTATAAAATTCCGAAATACCCCAACTCCAACCAGTCCACCCAGTCAAATCCAATACTCCGAACGAAGGCATCTTTTATGTGACATGCCAGCAAAAATACAATAAGCTATACGCCGAGTTTGAGGGTATCTTATCAGCTAATCCGGGTACCCAGCTTTCAATATTCTCAAGTAGAAGTGTGCACTGTTTATCTGAGTTACTAATGGAATCATTAATAAACAGTTACGGACATAGTTGTAAAAATAATCGCCATATGTTTCATTTACTATATGTTGAAGCTCCCCTTTCAACTGTAAATACTTCAGATAATAGATGATTCCTAGTTTTTCAGACGATTTTGGCTGACACAAAAGAGACTTCAATATGCTGTCTTTCTCAGCCATTTTGTGTAGATTCAACAAGTCAAGATTAAACATTATGTCGGACTCGCCTTCAGAATGTGAGACATCAGATTTTTGAATTTTATTGATTTTAATAAATTTGCCCCCATAAATGAAATCTCTTTGGGAAAATTCGTATTTAATTTTAATTTATTTAATAAATTTATTAAATTTTCTGGAGTTTTTTTCTATGTTTTCGGCAAAACACAGTTCCAGAATATCTGGGAATTCTTTGCATAATTCTTTTAGCTGTGAGCGAGTGAATTCTAATGATCTAAACGTGGTTTCGTTGTCATCAACATCACAGTTATTTAATATATCAATCATAATAAACTCCCGATCAGAAAATTAAATATGTGATTTTAGCAAGTAATCAGGAAATTCCCCTCGTTGTTTCATCTCATTTAATATTTTATTTATCTGTATACCCTTGATTTTTGTATTTGATATGGTAGTTGTCTGAGCTAACTTCTGGGAGAGAGCACATAAAAACTTCTTAATGATTTGCGACACTGGCTCAAGCGCTTTCTTGGTATTCGAAAAGTCCAAAGAAACACATATATTATGGTTTCTATAGAAAAATTTAACAAAATCTATTATTCTAACAGGATTCTCAGCCTGGACTATTTTGCTAAATTCATAATTTATGTCATTGAACTTGCCAGCAGTTTTGTTTAATTTTAAAAGTTGAACAATTTTGGGAAAAGTCTTACTTAATTCATGTCTTTCTTTTTTGACAAAATTCGAGAAGATTTATTAAAGTTTACATTAACTTCATTATTCAAATAATTTTTCAGACATTATTCAGACAATTCGAGAAGAAAGAACATTATTTTCCCCACCAGATGTGTTCACCGAACACAAATCAGAATTTATATTATCCACTTTATTTTCAAATAAATATATTGAATTTAAATTGTTGTTATTTAAATCTAAATTGTTTTTCACATGTTCTAAATTTTTATTAGCAGTTTTAGTTGAAGCTTTTTGTTGATTTAAAAAGAAATGCAATTCATCATCTGGTGATTTATAGTTAGAATTTGAATTTAATCTTGAATTAGGATCTTTATTAAAATCTAATACTCTATCAGATAATTTCACATTATTAAATTCTGTATTACCTAAACCTAAATCTTTATTAAAATCTACTACTTTGTCAGATAATTTTACATTAGTAAATTCTGTATTATCTAAATTTAAAGGTTTAATTAGAGAATTTACTTTAGAATAATTAACATTAGGTAAATCATAATTTAATTTACCATTAAAACAAGGATTTTTAATTTTTTTAATTATTTTTTTTAATTTTTTGATTTAATTTTTAATTTTTCAAGTTTTATGTATTAAACTTGATTTAAATTTTTAATTATGTTGGGCCAAGACTGGATTTTGTTTAAATGGATTGGAAATAGCACGCAAATATAACAAGCATATTTAAAATCAGACCCTTCAACATATAATAAACAACCTTAAAATATGAGAAAAAATACAATTAATTATAAAATCAAAAACAAAAATAAATCAAAATAATAACAGACATGCACTAAGATCAGAACAAAATTAACATATAAATAACAAGATAACATAAAGATTTGACCGAAAAATGAATAATTCATAAAAGTTAGCAAATATCGGATAAAATAGAATATTTTCAAAAAGAAATACCCTATTAAAAAATAAAATAAAATAAATTGTTCATTTAATATAGAAATTGACAAAATAAGAATTAGATATTACAATTAAAATTAAGGTCGAATTTTGTTTAAATTCATCGAAAAGAACACGCAAGATTAGGGTCACAAAACAGGTATATATAATAATTCATTTTCGCAGAATTTAATAACTTGTGAGCAATCACCTTTTCTCGTAAAAAGCTCAGCTGTTTTTTATCAGAAAAATTTGTATTTTATAGCAAAGCGTCAGGAACGAACGTCTAGAACTACTATCAACAAAATACTATCGGATAATTATCGAAGTGAGGACAAGAGAATGCTATGAATTTAATATGGAACCAATGTATCTCTTAAATCGATGTATTATGAAAGCAATTATATGAGTTCGAGTAGATGAATTTTTTCATTATGTCGAAATTTTTCCGGCCCACAACCACACAAATTGCAAGCTATAAAATGTCACATAAATACCGAGCGGTGTAAATACGGTTCATCCACCAATAGCTCGTGCCCGTGAGGGTCTAGTCGTGCGTAACGACGGACTCGAACGTCAAATAATTTTATACCTATATCGGCAGTGGAAAGATCGAGGACTAGTCTTTTGGTTCGATTCCTTTCAACTATCTCTCGAAAATTCGACCAAAAATTCAGACAACATATCGGCTTAATTTATCACACTGAGTCCACAGTGGGCACTCATAAAGTCTAACATAAACATATGTATTCCTTAAGGCCAAATTTTGGATAAAGGGAAAGGGGACCTTCGAGATAGATGGAACTGTCAAAATATTTATTAATACTTTTAAATCTGAAATAAATTTATAATTACGAAAGAACCACTTCACCTTAATATCTTCACTCAATACCGATAAAGATTGGAGAACTTAAATTCAATAAATATATTAGATTGAGTAGCAAGAAGACCTAATAGTGATGTTTAATTAAGATAGATTATAGAAAAATTAAATCAATTTATCGACGCTAATGGTGAATAAAATAATAAGCCTCCATAAAAGAATAAATTTGAATTAAATTGAATAAGTAAAGTAGTTATCAAGATTTTTCGGAAGAATTAATTAATAGGTTGGAAACTTAGTAAAAATTAATAATTTAAGCAACAAGTAAAAGAATTACACAAAACAATTTAAAGAATTAAATAATAGTTTAACGAGAAAATAAATTCAAAAACCAATTTATGTACTAAAGTTACTACTGACAATTTTTGTAATTTCAATTAATAAACCAGAACTAAATACAAATAAAATGCAAATAAAAAATCAACCCCGAAACTATAAAAATAAGTATATGAGAATGTAATAAATCCAAAAAATCAATTTACGATTTAAATACTGGCCGGAATTAACACAAATTCCAAATAAATTAACCTTCCACAAAACGTAAATCAAATAAAAATCAACCTGAAGTCAAACTGGAAAATGGTGAACTAACCAATTAGTAAAAGCCGAAGAGAAAGCAAACTTTATTAAAATAACTCCAGTATCATAGGGTAAACGGCCGGGGTTTCATCGAAGCAGGTATTGTAACAAAGTGCTCGAAAACATTCACGCTCGATTTGCCAAAATTAACTAATAGACAAATAAATCTAAAAGAAAAATAAGATTAATTACCAAGCCAATAATTATATTTCCATAATTAACACTGCTAAATTCAAATCACGCGCGTCTCCGATGTTTTTCGAAAACTGGATACAAATAGTTTCCTCTGCTAATCTAAATTAAGTTCAGTGATGAATTGTCGAGGAAGATTATCGATAGACAAATCTACTTGACAATAAGGAATCTACAAGTCAAATATAAGCAAATACCGTTAAATAATTTAACCAACCACTCAATTCTATTCGTCTAATAGAATGACCTTTGCACTGTAAGTTCCGACGGAAATTATAATTGAATAACTACTGATTTCGTGCGATAGTAAATATGACAATTACTGTTAAGAATATTCACGATGAATGAGTTTGAACACCCACTCCATCTCCGTCATGTAATAGCATAACTATAACGTTATGTGTGAAGTAATTATTTAACTCATTTTAGGATAATAGATTATAAAAATCTTAAATAAAGTTTGCTGAAACCAAAATAAAATGAGTGTGGTAATCAGATTGATAGTATGACAAAGTAGAACGTAAATTTAGCCGTAGACGTCTGGTAAGAAACGCTAGAAGTTTTATGTAATATTATTATTTCAATCCATAAAGCGAATTATTGGTCACATACATTAATATATTTTCATTTAAATTTAGCGATGGAAGCGATCCAATCAATCAGTAAAGAGTTGAAAAAACAGCGCCATGAGAATGCAGATCTTCAACAACAGCGATTACAACTATGTCGAGAACTCCAACAAGTTAAAGCCACCTGGGTTGAACCATCACATGTGAAGAAAATCTATCAACGCCTTACTGTAGCCCAACGGGGGTGAAAAGAGGAGAAAGTACTGAATCAGGCCCAGCGACCTCAGATCCGAGGACTGGAGGTCGCATTGTTAGCAAGCCAGAAAGGAATGCGGTAATCATTCGCCTACCGGTACCAAGTCCGTCCCGAGGAACCGAACAGAAAATCACTACCTCATTCCAGGCCAGATAGAGCAGAAAGAGAGCGTAGGCGACTCAAACAGACCAAACAGAAAAATGAAGTGTAACAAATCTATTAATAACATATAATATTATAATAAATTTTAGTTTTACAAACTTTATTGTGTTTGAAGTAATTCATTGTAATATACGAAATAGATTAAATAGTTAATGATGAAAAGGAAGATTAAGAGACCATAAAATTATTAATACGAGCAGAAGCCTTTTAAAAGCAGCTCGCTGAACCCGATATGAGGCCGGGCCTTAGGAGTTCTGTAGTCAGAGCTCACCTTTGTCAGTCTTATAACCAATGGTTGCAGTTCCAACGTTGCCTAGTAACGGGTAACCATTGACGGGCGATCAAAGCTTGTATGTAAAGGGGTCAAGGCCACAAACCATTAACCCCACAATTATTTTATTTTTCTTTTAAATTTTACGTTTTTCATTCTCAATTTAATATTTAGTTTTACCACTTAAAAGTAAATAGGCGTTATCGTGCTAGCCAAACAAAATTAAGGGCTTAAATCAGTTTTTGCTCAACAGTAATTAAGTTCAAATTACTACCGGTGCGTGTGTATGTATTATCGTCTTAACAAAACCAATCACGAAATTTCTAAGGTTTGGCCCAACATACTGATATATTCAAACTTAGCAACGGGTGCTGAGTGGTAGCAAAGGTATTTGTATGGGGTTGTCTGGGTAGCAACCATATAGTCTAAAAATTCAATCACATAGAAACCCACCACTAATAATTGTGGGGTTATAGGTGATTGATATGACCTTGACTCCAATCATACAACCTATCTGCCTGCCACTGGTTACCCGTTGCTAGGCAACGTTGGTACTGTAACCAATGGGCCTGTGACCGTCAAAGGTGAGCTTTGTTTCCAAAACTGCTAAGACCCGGTCTACAGCTGGTTCAGCGAGCTACCGATAGAAGGTCTGTGCTCGTCTTATCTTCTTTAGGTCCCTTACTCACTCGACTTTACATCGTGTTGCCTTTACTCCTCAGAGAGTTGTTCTACTATATTTACATTGTGAGATCGAAATGACTAACAAAGAGGATTTTATTCACTCATGTATTACATTAATAAATTGATTTCTGTCCTAATTGCAATCTACATTGTTTCTGCTTTTTCGCTTTGCTCGTCCAGGCCTTGCACCGGACTTGGGTTGGAATGGTGGTTGCGCCGGATTGGTCGTATTCTGGTAGGATACTTGGTCTGGGGCAAACACAAGAGGGTAGGTAACGGCCTGCCCCTTCTGGCCCGCCACTACAGCTACTTCTAGCCCTCGTATCTGGACCTTCTGGGCTTGGTTCAGGGCTCTTTCTTCTTGCCAGCCCTTCTGTGCTGCGTCTATTTTCTGGTACAGCCGCTTCACTCTCGCCGGCTCGGACCAGGTAGCTCTAACCCGCTGCAGTTCGCGTCTTAGTTGGAGACACTGTTGGTGTAAGTTTGTGTTTTCTTCTCGGAGATCTTTTAATTCCTAGCCAATTTTCTTCATGGCTTCGCTCATCGTTTTTCCTTAATCACAAAATAGATTTAGATATAATTTTCGGAAGCAAATTTAAACACAAAAAAATAAGCAAAACTTTAGCTCCCACTCCCTTACCATTCTATGCATCGTAACCTCCGGAAAGTCGGTTCGTTGCCCCCTTTTATTTAATTCTCGTGCGTTACTTTATTAATTATATTATCAAAAGAAATCATTCTTTAACACAACTAGTTTATTGAAAAATATAAACATCATCCGAATTTCTAATTTTTGTGCAATTGATTGTCAGTTAATCGCCTTCGTGAAAAGGCGTGTTCCTCGACGCCCCGATCTTCTAGAATATCTCGAATATCTGGCTGGAGCAGGCTTTTCGGGACCACCAAGTGCACAGGGGCGTCACCCTCCAGCAGCGCCGGATCTCGATGATCGTATGCAATTCCGTAAGCGGGCAGGTGCCCGTCCGAACTAGATCACATTCAGAAATCAATGCCGAAGAAATGGAGACAACATTCAGACAGCTGGACTCAAGCTCGTCTCCAGGCAGCGACAGGATCACGTATGTTGACTGGAAAAGAATGGACCCCAACTTCGAATTTCTTACTGATCTATTCAATCAAATGATCAAAAATTGACGAAGCCCTACCGCATGGAAGATCTTCAGGACAAAACTGATCATAAAACCGGGGAAGGAACACGCACCGCATGAAGTATCCTCATGGAAACCACTAGCCATCCTTGATACAGCTTATAGATTCTTTGCCTCTATCATTAACAACAGGTTACTATCCTGGATAGAGACGAAGAATCTATTAAGTAGGAACCAGAAGGCAGTAGGTATCCCTGATGGATGCTCAGAACACAACACAGTTATCCCTCTGGCAAAGGAGTGGGCAGTCAGGAATGGGTCGGATATAAACATCGTGTGGTTAGATCTCGCCGATGCTTTTGGAAGCATCCCCCATAATCTGATATGGCACACTTTGTCTAAATTGAAACTGAACAACTCACCTGCAACCTCATTAAGGAAATGTATACCGACTGCTTCTCAATATATGAATGCGAGGACAAAAAGACTAAGCAGATTAAGGTGACTAATGGGGTTAAGCAGGGATCTCCGATGTCCATGACCCTCTTCAGCCTCTCCATTGACTTTATTCTCAAAAATATTTTAATAGATTACCCACTAATTATTAACAAACATAATATAAGCATAATGGCATAAGCAGACGATATAGTACTAATATCTAAAACCAGAACCCAGATGAGAGAAATGATTAAGGATATTGTTAAATACACCGAGATGGCCACCTTAAAATTCAGACCCAACAAGTGCGGATATTTTCAATTAAAACGCAACCACACTGACGCCTCACTTAAGTTATATGATGAAAATATCCCGATCATAGGAGAGAATAACATCTATAAATACTTAGGGGTATACTTTGGCCAAAAGGGCAAGCATAGCATAGATGACACCCTTGAAATTGCCATTAAAGACACAGAAAAACTTTTTAATTCTGACCTACACCCAGCCCAAAAAATCCAAGCCTATAAGACCTATATCCATTCCCGCCTAGTGTTCATCTTTAGCAACTGCCATATTAACCACATGATACTAAATAGTAACCGAAATAAGGTAGTCCAACATAGGGAAAAACAAATGGGCTTTGATCAAAAAATAAAACGCAAAGTTAAAGGCACCCTTCAGGATATACACCAAAACATTAACAACAACTTTATATACGCAAATATTAAAATGGGAGGTTTAGGAATAGTCCCCAGTATAGATGAATACTTCATCCAAAGTATTGCCCACTTTATTAAAATTCTAAACTCTGCGGATACAAAAATGAGAGAATTTATAATTAAGGAGCTAATAGCTATTATTCAAGGTAGATTCCCGAACAAAACCGCGGACATTGACTTATCCCTTAGATGGTTAAATGCAGAGATTAAGGGTGAAAAATATGTACATAAGACAATTTTCTCGAAATTTTGCAACTCCATACGTAGGTTAAATGAAAAATTTAATATTATTGTTGGACGTACAGGAGTTTTGAACTGCGGTATTATTCCTCTCATTGGCCTGACCTTCACTTACCGGTTCTAGGGATGATTTACCTGTTACGTCGCACGATTTTGATAACCATTGCGCACCCATGACCGAAATCATGTTGGAACTGTGCACAACAGCCGAATGCCATTCGAGCAGGTGAGCGTCATTTCTAACACTACTCCTCGAAGGACCTTCGTCTTTCCCGGATTATTAGCTGCCGCTGGAAGGACTTACGCTTATACCTGTCTAACCTTATCTAGTTCCCACTTTTACCCTAGTTGCGTGGAGAAAATCATGGAGAATGATTATGTCTAGTATATATTTGTAAGCACCTCCGATCTCCATCGCTGTCAGTACCTCGCTTTTCGAGTCATAAAGGAAGCGAAAAAAAAATAAACAAAACAAAATGTCAGGAAACATTCTAACTAAAATATATTGATTTAAAACAAAACTAAAACATTGAGTCACTCTACAAGACAGACAAAAGAAAACCGATTATTGCATGATGAGTACTCTCGATTAACAGTGAAGTCCATGATCTAATCTTCCTCGGCGTCCATATCCGTGGGAAGGCACCTTCTTTTTGGTGGGCGATACGGCGGGGGATCTCCTCAGAATTCATCATTTCTCCGCGAGGACGGTCCTGCGATTTCGCCTCGAGGGCCGATATTGGGAACTTCACCCGTGAGGATGGCGATTTCCTCAATGCCCAATTCCAAATGATTCAGAGCCCGTATCACCTGAGGCGGTTCATTCTCCTCGTCCACTAAGTTAATGTGGATCGACTCCGGGGGGGAGGAGAACATGATCCGCGGGGCATAACAGATATCTTGGTCGAGCCCGGATCTCAAATTCTTGGTACGGAGGTGGCAGATCGTTGATTTGATACACACCCTCCGCTGGTCTTACTTCTCGGAGCCGTGCTTCTTCTTGCCGGCGTCGATCCCGACGTCGCTTGTTTCGATTCGGCCGGTGACGGGCCGTAGGGGTGGCAGGATTCACCGGGGCTTCTACTGGCATAGAGGATAGAGAGGACGGAGGATTAGTGACCAATGTAGAGCTTCTGGCTGTCGAAATGGAGGGATCCTCGACGTTGGGGAGATGATGGGCCGGAATGATGCCGAGTTGTCCGGCTCGGACGTTCCCTGGGACGTGAGCTCGAAGCTCCACGTCCGTGAATGCGCGCCTGAGCGCCACTGCCTGTTCGTGGATCAGCAGACGCTGGCTGCGTGACTCTGTGATTAGTTCGTCACGCGCCTGGGTGAGCCTGAGGATCCTTTGCCTGAGCTCCCTGACGGTTTCCGGTGGAGCCCAGGTTCCTTTCATTCGTTCATATTTGGTTTGGAGATCGCCATGTTGAATCTTCAGGTCCTCATATTTATGCCGGATAGCCACGATTGATGAGGGCAGGCGGGGAATTCTGGCTGGGCTATTTAGTTCGTCGTTATTCTTCATGCTAAAAGAAGAGGAAAGGAAAATAAAAAAAAAATAAAAATAACAAAAAAAAAAGGTTTTATCGAGAGGTGGAGTGTACAGACGGCGAGTCGGAAGGGGGCTTGCAGCGTTTAAATATTTCATGAGGAGGGTGAGGCTCTCGAAGAGTCTCTACTTGGCTTCATTCCGCGCAGGGGTAAAATATGTAGAGATCATCAAAGATTACGCGCCGTAAACTGCCGTGGGTCGATGTCCTAGAATTTAAATCTTTTACGTTTAGGGTATGGGTTTCGGCCTCCCTGACGCGGGTGTATTCACCACCTTTCCCCGTATTAATCAACCTGGGATTGGTTTCTCTCGTTGTCACAGTCAGTCATCACTCCGTAATTGGTTTAATTAAAAAGGTTTCCTTTGACTAATTTCCCTAACTATACTTATTAAGATCCACGACTTGATTTATGGGCCAGACAGTAAATTCCGTCCTACTGCAGCGAGTTAAATTATTCGAATAATAAAAAATTTTCAAAATATAATGCGACTGTTAAGTCATTCATATAACAAAGTTTAGAATATAATGAGACTGTTAAATTATTCAAATAACAAAATTTAAAATGTGATGTGACCGTACTCAGCTCTTTATTAACTTTACGGAATTTTTAGTAAATCATACACTAGTTCATCCATGACTTGGCTTAGTTTGGCTAGAATTTAGTTCGCCAAAAAATGTGATTTTAATTTTTGTTGTATTTAATCCTCCAAAAACAAAATGTGTCTAAACTACAATTTATCAAACGGTTAAATTCGTTAACTGAGATCACTCTATAAAACATTTGGTGGGGGAAGCTTTTATTAGAACTTCCGTATGAAAGCACCTAGAAAATGATCTCGCCGTTAATAGTTGATTAGACTATTATCATTATTTTAAAATTAATCGACGGTTAAAGAAGTTTTAATTATAAGTAATATATATAGACTTACGATTTGTTTTTCAGTGATTGACGACTGTAGAAAAAAATTTAATTCCAAGATCTTCTTAAATGTGTGGTGCGTATCGATAATTAGTAAATTTATCGATTTGTACCAAGATAATAGAATTCTGGTCCGTGTAAGACACGTTGATCATATAATGTGTGCGTCCCACTCAACCGTGAAGATCATCGATTTTAAACTATTGGATTTAGACTTTCCGATGTAATCAGATGTTTTGGAATTTGCATACCGTTAGGTCATGGAATACTAATGCAATTCAAGTATGGAGTCTTATTATAGTCAGATCTGGGGATTTTATTCTCTTTCCTCCATCTCGCCCTCCTAACTATATGGACTATTATTTCAACCATCGCGGGTTCTCTACAGTGATTTGGGGTAGAGATTTCACTTATCTGGTGGTGATGGTTCTCCGAAGGTATCGCTTTATTCACGGACCTCTTTATTTCAGTTCCAGTGGTCGACTAAGATCAACAGTGCTGCTCCCGTATGCCGTGGAGTATTTATCGAAGAGTGGTAACCTTTTTATATTATTCTATGTTTTATGTTTTAAAATTCAAATAAATTCTACGGTCATTATTTTCCTTTATTTGTTCAAGAAAAGAAATTCTCATAGGTTTTTGATTATGATTCGACTTAATCCTTACCCCTGCTACCCGTTATCTACTTCTGAAAATTTTGTTCGAACACAAGTAAATTTTTCTCTGATCAGCACGTGATCCGGCCTAATTTCCCCTTAACTAGAGTCATCCGTACTTCCCGTGATTTTAAAACGACTCGCTCCGGCCACTTTTCAGCAGCCGCTTCGAGTATACAACGGCGCCCTGCGTAGCGGTCCCGTGCACAAAGCCGGAACCGACTGCGAACTGCCGAGGGGTTCACGAGGCATGACCCACGAGCTCAACTAAGGGTTTTCACTCACTAGCCGGCACACGGTCGGTCCCATGAACCATCTATTGCCATACAGTAATCATATATAAATTAGAGGGTTCGAACATATATATATATATAAATATGGAGTTAGTAATACGATTAAATGAAACGTTAGGCATCAAAAGGTTTAATTTTAAAACAAATGAAAAACTTCATAATAAAAATTTACAAATCAAAGAAACTCCTTACGTATTTTTCAAATCGATGATCCTGTATATGGAATTCAAATGGGTTTTTGTGAAAAGCAAAAGTGATTAAAAGTAATGAAATTCATCACTGTATATATACTAATTTCATGCGTGTGTGCGGCCAATAGGCGATTTTTCACCATTTTTAGGGCTTTTTAATTATTTTATTACTTTAAGATTATTTTTATTATTTTTTGTATATTTTTCTTTATTTTTTGATATATAATTTATATTATATTTGGGTTTTATTTTTATCATTATTTTCTTGTAATATTATTTTTAGCCCTTTTTATTTGTTTTCTGGCCGCCACTTCTGCCTATGTTTTTTCTGAACCTTATTTTGCAAGGTTTTGGCAGTTTATTTTATTTCTTTGTATGTTTCTTTTTGCATCTGTAGGCATTTTCTGAATTTTAATTAATTATTTGTTTTATTTAATTTTTGTTATATTTTTTAATTTGTTTTAATTATTGTGTTGTTTATTGATTTTTGGTATCTTTGTGCGGTGCATGTTTATGTACAGTGATTCGTTCCATTACTTCCATTCTTTGACTTTGGTTTTTACTTTTATTTTTTGTTTAAATTGTGGCTCTGAGCCCAACATTATTATTAAAATTACTCTAGTTAAGGAGCGCTTTGAGCTAGAAATCAAGGGGAATAACTTTGCGACCACTATAGATATAGATTCCTTAAAGATACATCTAATATCCTCCATAACCTTACTAGCGAGTGGTATGCTGAGCAATGGTTTTTAATGACGTGTCAAGGACACATAACTAAGACTATAAGGGGCAATAGACAATCAGCATACCTTATCAAACACAAAGTGCTTAATGACCAACAGCTTTACTTTTTGATCAAAGCCCGGAACAACATGCTAAGTCTTAACTATAATACCCATAGAGTTAAGGAAAACGCGAATACTGCCTGCAGACTTTGTAATAAGGAACCTGAAACCCAAGCACATATTTTCAACCATTGTACCCAGACATGCAACGCTAGGAGAAACAAACATAATAACGTGATGGAAAAAGCAAGCGAGTACCTCATTTCTAATGGGTTCCAAGTAGATGTTGAAAAACCACCGCCCGTCATTGAAACGCGACTACGACCAGACCTAATTATAAAGTCCAAAAGAAACAACCTCATCCATATCCTAGACATTAAGGTACCATACGACCACCTTATTAACTTCCAAAACGCTAAAGATGAAAACTATAAAAAATATAAGGACCTAGCCCTAGAAACAGGCAAAGTTAATAATTGCCATACAACAGTATCCGCACTAGTAGTAGGAACACTTGGGTCATGGGACGGGGAGAATAATAGAACCTTAGCAAAAATAGGACTCAATAATACAGAGGCTAAAAAACTAGCTAAAATCTGTATGACCACCGCAGTCATATCCAGTTATAGAATTTACATGGATCATGTTACCAATAGGGAAAGAGCATAAGTACACAAAATTGATGTCACAGGCACTGAGTGCTTAGTAACATATAAACTTATATAACGAGATATCGACTTAACTTCCCTTTTCTATTAATAATAGTAATAATAATAAATAATAATAATAATAATAATAATAATAATAATAATAATAATAATAATAATAATAATAATAATAATAATAATAATAATAATAATAATAATAATAATAATAATAATAATAATAATAATAATAAAAAAAAAAAAAAAAAAAAAAAAAAAAAAAAAAAAAAAAAAAAAAAAAAAAAAAAAAAAAAAAAAAAAAAAAATAATAATAATAATAATAATAATAATAATAATAATAATAATAATAATAATAATAATAATAATAATCTAAACTGGTCGATATCCCGTTATTGGTAAATAATTGTAAGATGTACCAAGATGTATCTAGTGGCATATCATGCTTACTAGTGCATTCCGTAGATGAAAGAAAAGAAAATGTTATTTTGGGTATGGCATACTTCCAAATACATTAATAAATAAATAATAGTACCGCAAAATAAGAATGGGTTACTAATGACACTAAGTGTCACTAATAACTCAGAGATACGAATACGACATGTCATCGGGAATAACAAATATCTCCTGATACATTATCCACAAATAGGTACACCCTCATAGTGAGTTAAGAGCATTAGATACTCATTAGCCCACAAACTCTTACCTAAAAACTATAATTAAACGGTAAGAGACCAATATCTCCTAATAGAGCACTGGCACTTAGTTGCTACTGCCTATTCCTAGTAGACAATGGGTTGATAACTGGCCATTATCATCTTATCAGCAGACATAACCAATCAGAGGTATGTCTGTGAAGCATCAACTAATGATGCTCAACAAGGCCAATGATCTTACATGGTCTAGAGGATGGGATTGGCGGGAGTGCTGTCAATTCGAGCGAAGTGTTGTGGTGACTACTGATGATCCCCATGGGGAACACAGTTCAACCACCTAAAAGTAGCATCTAAAAAAACAGCAGAAACTATCATGTTTCAGCTTATCCGTAAGGATTATGCCTACTCTTAGGAGAGGTGGGTAAAACCAAGCTTGATGACGCCCGCTGCCGATATCCCTATTGATCCTGCCGCTTCACTAAGAATCGGTATCGCCATTCTAACTGTTCCAATCGATGCAGTTCACCTTCTGCCTTCTGTCGGATTTCTCGAGCTGGGTTTCGGCCCGGCTCCTTCTTGATTAGGATACTGGGGAGTTCGACATCTCCTTCTGGACCATTAGTTTTCCGGTATGGACACTCAGGGGTACCATAGGTCGATATGGTATATCCCCGATCCCATAGCGCTTGCCTGTATCTTCCGGTGAATCGGGTCGGCACTGTTAGCTTAGTGCGATCCGAATCCTCCCAATTACCGCTATGGGTACCTGACAATTTTTAATTATAAACCTAAACCAGCTTTTTTTCCAGATGATAAAATTAACAACAAACGAAATATATCAAAAATGGCTTGGGACAATTTTTGGGCTAACATATTAATAAAAAAAACTAAAACCAAAAAATGTGTCTAGATAATTATATTTGACTACAGTGTTTATTTAAATTAGAATATTCATCCTTAAGCTAATTCAATTTATTTCTAAACAGAATATACTAATAGTAATTGTTATATGGGTAAATAATATTAGTTAAATTTAGTTTCGATATTAGGTAAATCTAACAATTCTAATAATCCACTTGCAAATGACAAGGGGACATTAAATTAAATAAGTTATTCAAATTATCACCATAATACTAAGATGAAGTTTGCTCATACTAAATGTTCTATGCAACCTCAGAAAATGAATCTTTAGATCAATAATTTTAATCGCTAAAATAATCTAACCCAAACACATCGATCGTGGGAAATAAATTTAATTGAAAAACATGATTAAAACTATTCTCCAATTTCCGAAGATTGTTGGATTATCGGCATCACAATTAGCAAACACTTGCCGGGTAATTAAATTTCCTTTTCAATTAAGGAGAGGGCAACTGGTGAGAGATGACAAAAACTTCGACCATTTGGTTCGACGATAATGCCCTGACCAAAGAAAAAGGTTTCATTACCATTGTAAGTAGCTCTAGTCGTTCATAAGTTTGGGGATTGGCTATTTTACCTTAGTCTACTTATAGTTTGCTAAATTGTAATTCATATTGGTGGTTGTTAGACAAAAACGAAAGGGTAACAATTAATCATTCATTTTATTAGGCAACAACATATGGTTCGAAATAGCCTTACTTGAGGAGAGATCTTCTGAGGGAAAACTGCTTCGGCTGCGCGCAGGGGTCACTTTGACTTGGAAATTGTATCCATCGTACATTTGCCGGCTGGGATCTTCCGTTTTTGATTTTTTCTTCTTCTCCATCATTTTATTCACACTCTTCGACGTTGTTGGTAATTACATAGTTATTATAATGTTCTGGTTCAGGACTAGTCTACTTACCATATATACCCTGTATTGCTTTGGGTGTGTTGCCACGTGGCAGCACAAAATCTCGGCAAGAGCTGGCGATATTTCTGCAATTCCACTCTCCTATCAATCGAAGGCTGCAAAATTTCTAAAATGGAATACGCACACTAACTGTTTTTCAGACCTTTTCTCACTCAATTCTACGTGTCATTTTATCAGGTCACCAGTAGGGTGTGTTGCTACGTTTCATGTACTAATTTTCTATCAGTAGACGATCTGCTGATTTATCGATTGGGGAAGAGAAATTTCTCGTTTTTCTTTTTGCTATTCTCTGAATCAATGATTTTTGCTGGATTCCCATATTTCAGCGCCAAGCGCTGGTATTTTCTGCCATAAACACTCCGATCGCCGTTCCACCGATTCTATTTTCACATCGGTTTCTGGATAGTTTAGGGTTTAAACTTATTTCAGTTATTTTCGTAATTTACTAATTTATTTAGAGGCCTGCGCTCCACCCCACCAAGAAAGTGTTTTAGGCAAATCAATCTCGGTGTATCTATTCAATCAGATTTCATTCCGCACTCACTGTGATCTATCCTCAGAAAGACTTCTCCTTCTCATCCTCGTTTATTTATGAATTTATGCCGACATATTTTGGACTTTTTCTAGTGAATAAACGTTTTGGATTTTTCTTTTTTGTTGGACGTGTTGAGATTTGAAGTATGGTGAATTATATTGTTCAAATTATGTACTGGGGCATGCATGTTGATAACATTAACAAGACAAAACAACAATCTTTTTCCTATAACGACAGCTAGGTTTTTTCTATTACGGTTGATAATACCTGCGTAGTTTATAGCTATTGGGATGGTCCAGTGCGTTTTTCCAAGTTTCTTTTATTCTAAAAATATAACAGTTGTTTAATGAACGGAATTTCCTGACATTTTGGATAAATTGGGCTCATTATTAGGTAACAAATAATTCAAGCTATTATTTACGGATTACTTATGATGGGGAATAAACTACTTCCCGGTAAAAATTTATTAAAGGGTTGATTTCTTGGGGAATAATTTTCCGGTTGGTCCTATTTTTCAAATTTATTAGTATGTTATTGGATTTTAGTCGGTTTGAAGGGGTATTGTAAACTTATCATTGAGTTATACGACTCTTTATTTAACTGGGGTTCTAACTTGTATCGTCCATCACGATTGTTGAGATCATTAGTTTAGTTTGGGTCTTATTATTCTTTTATGTATTTAATGGCGATTTATTAGAGGTCTAGTTTTATTTTTAGTGATCAACAACGATTTTTTACGATTAATAAAAGCTCGATGCATCGATTTCCGCTAGCCCCGTTCCGTTAACCTCAAGTTGATCTTAGGAAAAATTTTTATGTTGATATTAGATTTTAAGAGTGCCCACTGAACTACTCTGTGTTAATATTTTAGCCGTTGAGTAATAATATTTTAAGTTGATTTTTCGGGAGTAGGTAGAAAAGTAGACAACCAAAAGGTTGCCTCCCGATCTCCCTTCTGCCCCTATGATAGAGAATGAATTGACGTTCGAGTCCGTGGTTACCCACGACGAGATCTCTCACGGGCACGAGCTGTTGGTGGACTTACACCGCACTTACACTGCTCGACTATTTATGTAATATTTTAATAACTTGTCAGTGTGTGGCTGTGGGCCGGAAAAATTTCGACATAGAAAAGTTTTATAATATTAATGTATATTTTCCAATACCAAACTCGGTTCTATTCATCATTGATACTCATTTCATGCTCAGTTACAATAACAGCAAGTCATTCTTGCTTACTTTCGATAAATAAGTTCGTGGCTTTGAATAGCGTTTAAATTAGTAGTGACGAGTGATTCGAGTTCTTTTAGACTAAAACTGGTTGATTTTCTAGAACTAGTTTTGTATCAAAACTGGTTTAAGTTTCAAAAAACTGATTAAATGTATGTGAAAATGAATCGGTATATATACCTATTCTGTGACCTAACCTTGTGTGTTAAATTTGATGTATTAAAACAAAATTTGACCTTGGGAATTTCTTTGTATTTTCTAACTTTAATTTCTTAATTTTTGATTTATTTTGACAATTAATTTGACAATTAATTTTGACAAACTAATAAAAAATTTAATTAATTTCAAAAAATTAAGTAATCTTAATTATTTAGAAAAAAATAGTTTTTAAAATTACTTTTCGTTTCAAAATATATAAATTTATTTGATTTATCATAAATTGTTTTAATAATGAATATATCGAATTTTATAATTAAATTGAAACAATAATGCCAAGATATGCACAGTTTGTTATTGGACCAGCAGGTTGCGGAAAGTCTACATATTGTTCTACTATCGAAAATTATACAAAAACAATTAATCGTACAATTCATGTAATTAATTTGGATCCAGATGCTGAACATTTTGACTACCAACCATTTGCTAATATAAAAGACTTAATTTCTCTTGATGATTTAAAAAGCACCAAAAATTTTCCACTTGGCCCAAACGGTGGATTAGTTTATTGTTTGGAATATTTAGGTAAAAATCTGAGTTGGCTCGACGATCAAATAGGAGAGTTTGAAGATGATTATTTTTTATTCGATTGTCCAGGTCAAGTTGAATTGTATTGTCATCTTGATGTTATACAGCGTATAATTGAATATTTAAGACAAAAGCATTTTTTCAATATTTGCACAGTATTCATTTTGGATTGTCATTTTTTAACCGATGTCAAAAGTCATTTAACATCTTCATTAATAGCGTTGTCATCTACGCAAAATCTCTTATGCCCCCATATTAATTTGATGATGAAAGTTGATATGTTGTCTGCTGATGGTCAGAGAAAAATATCAAGAATTGCCAAAGAAGATCTGAATGTATTAGCAGCATGCCCAATTTTGGGAAAATCAAAAAACTATAAAGATTATCTTACTGGATTAGTAGAAATATTAACAGATGGAAATTATGGAAGATTTCTACCTATGAATATAGAGTTGGAAGAATCAATTGGAAAAGCTCTCTTTATTATTGACAATTCTATTGGCTATGGAGAGGACTTGGAAACTAAGAGCAAATTATTAGATAATTATTATGAATAAATTAGTTTATTTTTTTCAATTATTTTATGTAGTGTTTATTGATAAATTTTAATCTAAAAGCATTAGCCAATGAGAGTCGTTTATATATGTCAAGTACCGATTTGAAAAATTGTATATTATCCTTAATAATTGTTTTTAAAAATATTTTCCACGGTAATTGGTTGGTTAGGTTCTCATTTAAAAGTTTTCCCTTCCTACAAATTGGAGGATGTTGGCTGGAGCAATAGTTCACTGACTAATAATGGAATTCATAGCCTGATTATTATAGAGATCTGAAGAAAGCTATTATATATTAGTTTGAGTATGATTGAAAATTACCAGAAGAAAAATAACAGGAAACAGCAGAATTGACACAAATTTCACTTAAAAATATTTTAGAAATAATTATTAAGGAATTTAATAAATCCCATAAAGATTAAAATAATTTTCGTTAATGTCGAATTTGTTTTAATGCAGAAATGCACACGCACTGAAAATACACATTAAATCAATGTATAAATACCAATGCTTATTTTAGCTTTTTGAACTATTATCAAGTAATTTTCAAATTCAAAAGTGTGTCTTTGATTGTTCGTATTACTATTTCATGGTAATGTTTTCTTCGGTTAACCTTTTCACTGCTATAACAGTATATACTCGTAAAATAAAAGTAGTCATTACTCTCAAAATTATTCCCGTCTCAACACGACTATTCAAGCAGAGTACTCGAACAAGTCAGGTACAAAGATGATGTTGCACTTTTAGTACCGTAAAATCGAAATTTTGTTCATCTGTACGTACAATAATCGAAAGATTTGGTCACATCGAACACGAAATCTCAAAACATATTGCGCAGTGAAAGGGTTAAGAATTCTCCTTTATCATATTATTGCCTATTATCTTGCAAAATTATATTTTCAATATTCCTTTAAATAAATATTTTTGCATCGAAACATTTTTCAGGTCCACAACCCAAACTTATTCGCTCACGAGTTAGTAGAACTAAACATAAAAAGAGGACAGATATTCATCGGACATCCTGTTCTGGCGGATATCATTAGATGTGACTGGTACGCATCGCATAATCTCCTATAGTGTTTCATACTCACCTAATCGCTACTTGCCTCGGAGAAGGACTCAGTGTGAAAACATAGAAAATTTATAAAGTATAAAGAGATCGGACATAAAACAGACAGAAAGTTCATCAACACCAAGTTAATATCGGAACATGAAACTGACTAATATTAATATCAACTCAATAAGTAAAAATTTGAGAGAATGATTACAAATTTGTGACAGGTGAAAATAATATGAAAGTAAATAAAGGTGATTGTGAGACTACGATATGCTTGAGTAGCGGGCAAAAGAAAGTTAGAAATGCACAAAATATGTAAAGTATCAAGATGGAAACTTAACAGAGCCTTGACTATCCCAGTAGTCACGAGCTGGTGGCGTTCCCTATCTAAAACGGACGTATTATAATCAACCTATCATTTAGTGATGAACAAAAAGTACTCATTTAATTACCCAGAATTGTAGGATAGAAATGTAGACCATGTGATTGAAAATACAGGTCAAATAACTTTCGATAGAAATTTATTTTATAATAAAGTCTCAAACTCGATTAACATAATAGTAAAGATAAATTTTATTAAACCAGTCAGCTTCGTCACTAGTACTCGCGGGTCCTGGACAGAACTGAAGCTGGGACTCTACTTGCAAGCGGTACTCACATCATCCTTGCCTTTTCTGGAGTCAAATGAAAGTGAATGTTAAAATGAAAATAATTACGTTTTTAATCAAAACGTATTTAAGCTGAACAAAAGGTACACGAAAAGATACACAAAACATTTTATAAATAGATATAAAGTGAAAAAATTATTAAAATTTACCATTTCAGCAAAATCTGTAATCAAATAATAGTAGTAGGATGTGAGCCCGACAGATACAAGCCCCTTGGCTTACGTAATTATTACATAAAATTTGACCTCTGCACACGCTGTTTCTACCTGGAGATTGACCTCTATTCACTAGTTGCTACCTAGTAATTGACCTTTGGTCAATGACCTCATGATTACATCACTTGACCACTGGTCACTACACACTTATTATGTCACTGGTTACTACTCAGAGACACACTTATTACCTAACCTTTATTATGTCACGTAGTTGTGGACCAACACACCTACCTTCTAGAATCTTCCACACACATACCTTCTAGATACTTCCACACACCTACTACATTCCACATACCTACCTTCTTGAACCTTTCGTTCTTAAACATTTCACACACACCAACCAACCGAGATCAACGATCCGCACCGATCCGTACCCATCTGTATCCATCCGCACTGATCCGCACTGATCCGCGCCGATCCTCACCGATCCATACCCATCCACACCCATCCGCACCGATCAGCTTCCATCATCGCCCAACACGCCTACAACTACGTCTACGACTAAGTCGTAGACTTACCAAAATCACTCATATAAAAATTTATTAATATAACAATTTTGAATTTTTTATATCGGACACAGCTCTACATGGAGCTTGACGTTCTGAGACTCTCCAAAAGCAAAAGATCCAATTGAGTTTCGATATTTCATTTTATTGTTGAGGAACTCTTGACGCAGTTGCAATTGAATTTTCTCTAAATTGTCTTCGGCTCTGATTCTCTTTCATCGGTATTTTCATCCGGCATTGAATCTTCATTGGCTTTCGATGCAGCACCTTTGTAGTGGAAGCTGATTACAAATCTAAGACATCAAATTAGATTCGGTCATTGGAATTCAGCATTTGATTATCGCCTTCTAATAAAACTTACATCTCAACATTACGTAAATTTTTTATTACCTAAAAATCCTTTTGATTTTAGAATATTACATAAGAAGTTGCACGTTATTTTTTAAAATTAACGTTATGAAAATCGAAATCGGAGAATTTACTGCTCTTTTTCAGCGTTTTTTCGAACAACTTAATGCAAAATCGAAGCAGGAAGAGGAATTTCGGAATGAATCGGTGCCTGGGTCTCGTGTGCCTTCTGAAGATATGCCTGTTTTCCAGATTAATGAAATATTTCATGCATTGGAAAGAAGTAATGAGCTTCTGAACGGTAAGATGGATTCTATTGTTAATACTTTAAATTATCTTATATCTGATTTGAATGGTAATTTTGACAATAATAATAAATTAAATTGTATTTGTAAAATTAATCATGTTAAGGAACCTCTTTCAATTGTTAAGACTAATCTTGTTAGTGAACTTCCTTCAGCTCTTTTAGTCCAAAATAAGGTTCCTTGTCTTAAATTATCAGAAGAAGATTTGATTAGGAAAATACCAACTAAAATTGTTCCTTCTAAGAAAGTTTCTAAAAAGACAATAGAGCATACTTCTAGAGTAAACTTTTCGCTATTTGTTAGAGTTTTAGATTCCAATGAGAGGGAACAGTTTTTTAAGCTATTTCCCAATTTATTTGCTTTATTGAAAAGTAAAGAATCAGAAAAGAAATCTGAGGTATTAAATATCGAGTTGACCAAAATTTATAAAATAGATAATCACCTAAATATAGCTGGATTTAAAAATTTCTTTTTTAGAAATAATAATATATGTGTTACAATTGATTTTTATAATAGTAGTAAAGTAAAATCTAAAATTACTAAAAACTTAAAAATCAAAACATCTTTAATAAACTCAAAGATTGTTAAAAATTACAATACGAATAAATTTATCCCTGCTTCTTTATCGATAAAGAAGTTTTTATTTGTTCTTTCAGATAAACTGGCTGAGACAACTAATGTTAGTAATGTCACAATCAGAGAGGAACAAATAAATAAAATAATTACTTTATTAAAAATTAAAAATAGCCTACCCGACTATTTGGTTAAATCCCAAATTAAATATAAGGATGGAGATTTTTTAATGTTGGATTTGTTAAATAGTTGTGAGATCGAGGGTGAGTTGGGCCAAAAAATTACTGAACTGTCCCGTTCACAAATTAAAGAACTATTTAACTCATTCCCTGAAATTCAGGAACTTTTTGTCATCGAAAAAAAAGCATAGATGAAAACCCTGAAAAATTAATTAATTTAATTAATAAATTTAAAATTGAAGAAACATTTCCTCAACAGATCTCATTTGTGGGGGGGAAATTTGTTAAGATTGATAAATTAAATGATTCTCAGTTTCCACAAGTGGAATCTGAATCCGATATCATGTTTAACCTTGATTTATTTAGTCTCTTCGGTTTATCTGAATATGATAATATTTTAAATTCCCTTTTATGTTAACCAAAGTCTCCAGAGAAACTGGTTGATATAATTTTTCATTTAAATTACCTAAATTTAAAAGGCCATTTTGATACTTCAACAAGCGGAACTTATGAAAATTATGTTCAAAACTATATTGTTAATTGTTTGTTAATGCACTCAATTCTAGATCTTGAGACTTGTTCTTTCTTAAATCTTGATAATATTGAATTGTGGGCTCCAAAATTGATTGAATTGATTCCTTCTTCTTCCCATTATAGTTCAAGCTGTAAAGGAAAACTTTTAAAGCTCAAACAATGGAAATTGTCTGGTGAAATTGACAGAATCCACAATATCATTTGTCCTGAAACTATAATTGAAATCAATAACTTTCTTGGGGTGATTGACCAATCTTATAGTACCAAATCCGTCCAACTGAAATTTCTTACTAGTTTAGGTGAAAAAATTAATAACATAGAAATCAACAATGATATAGATGATTTGGTTAAAGCAAAGAAAATGCTTTATTTTATTATTAGGACAAAAACGAATTCTAAATAAAGATAATTTTAACTTTCGCATACCCTTCAATTGTAGAAAAATTTGTACACTAAAAATGAATGATTTCATAACTAAGCTCATTCAGTCAAATGAACTTTTTGAAGAGCGAGAAGCAGTTGTATACAATAATATAGACGTATCTCCTAATGAAAACTTAAATATCTTAATAGTGGAACCTGTCAATCCCACTCCTGAGCCAGTTATAGTTGGTCAGATGGATACTTTCCCAACAGACATTGACGAAACTGAGCCAGTTACTATAGATAAACCTCTGAAAAAAATAAAAACATCAAAACAAGCTGTAAAACCCAAGGCACAAAAATCTAAATGAAGGGAAGTGCCTGCATCAGTTTCAATATCTGTTCCAATCTCTGAAGAGACTGATGCAGATAGCACTATAATTAATTACTTTTTTCCTGAACGCGACCCCAAAATCTGGTTTACCGATGATGATATTGACTATTATCTTGAGAGTCACATCGGTAATCCAAACTTTGCACCGGTCAAATGTTTTATCGTCGAAATTTTAAGTTCGAATTGCAAAGACAAATATTTCCAATGCCAGATAATCTTTTTAAAGCACAAATAATATTATGCCCGCTTAACATCAATGAATCTCATTGGATCCTTTTTGTTTACTGTAAATTGACTAAAATTTCCTATTTTGTTGACCAAATTCTCCGTAAACGGCATAACTTTATTAATAAATCAAGTGCACTTAAAATCACGATGGCTTTAAATAATATTTTTGATCTCAAAGCTGCTGTAACCTTTCACCTCATGATAACCTTGTTTACCAGGATAATAATTACGATTGTGGACCTTACACCTGCGCTTATGCTATGCTGATAAGCCAAGAGTGGCAAACATTTCCCAACAACTTTATTGAAACAATACCTAAAAATGTCCATCGATTCCAAACTAGTAAATTTCAGAATCCACCAAAAGTCTCTGGGGTGGTATAACGACATTGCCTATTTTTAAACGCTTCCAAAATGTAACAAGACCACCAAAAGTAGCACTTCCTTATAAAGCTTCTCTCCAAAATGAGAATTCCTGTGTACCTTCTTTAATAAAAGAATGGTTTAGTAATAAAAATTATATAACCGTATTGTCTCCTGAATTGACATTGAATCTTATTGCACATGATAATCAATTTATAAGAGAAAACGTCATATTTAGGCAATTTACGAGAGTAAAGTATGTCATTGCTGTCATTCCAAACAACCCACACTAGTGTCTGTATATATTTTCCCCTGTATTCGAGCACAGCTACATCTTAAACTTTCAAGGCAGAGTCTTAAATGAGAGACTTGTCAGTATTGGTGAAAGCATGACTGATTATCTGAATAAATTATTCATTTCTACTGCGAAAGTCAATTTTATTGTTAATCATAACCAGACTCACTTCTCGTTTAGATCGGAAGATCCACATTTTTTTGATTCTGCGTTTATTGAATTTCTCGAAAAATTCTTCTTTGGTAATATCCTTTCATTTACTAAAATCAATGAAACTTTAAAATCATTTAAACTACAAATAACAAATGAGATCTGTAAAAATTTAAATTTAATTAGTTTTTCAATTAATGATGAAATTATCACAAAATATTTTAAAAATTTAAATTTACCCAGGCAATTTTATATTCCTAAATTCAGCAATGTGCACTGCTATTATGGATGATTGCACTTGCTATTTAAATGATTTTTTAAACTATGATAATATTATCAAAGCACAAGTTATATTCGCCATTGTAGCACCTCCAAAATTTCGTGAAATTCGTTTTATCATAGACTACAACACTGATGAATATTACCTTTTAAACCCAACAACTCTTTTAGGAAATGATAATTATTTGTCTACTTGTAAGATTCTAAGAAATAAAATTAATGAAATTAGAGAATCACCTAATCGTGTATTAAATCTTGGTGAATGCCCACATGATATTCGTGGTTCAGGTTTAGTAAGCAAAATTCTGTTTTGTTCTTACATGTCAAATTATGCCAATGATTTGCCTTTAGTTGGTTTGAATTTAAGACAAATTGGTAATGTGGTAAGCTCCTTCCTTCCAATAGTTAGTGAAATAAAAAAAGTTATATCCTTAGAAAATAATATAATTAATCAAAATCATAAAGAAAGTGAAAATTTAAAAGAACGTAAAAATAAAATTGATCAACTTTTAATAAAAGTATTTAAAATGAATGTTGATGAAATCGTCGATGTAATTTTGGATCAAATTTCTATTAAAACTGTGCCAACACACAAACCTTACTTAGGCAATAAAGAAAGAGTAGAATCTCAAATTAATAAAAGTAATTTAATTTAAAATTTCAACAGTGACATGAAAATCACTGTAAACACGATCATTAATGATGTAGATGTGGATGTTAGACCTAAATATGAAAACATTATAACGAATTTTGAGCACAAAATTCCTTTAGACCGAACTTGGGATAAGGTGTTTAAATTTTGTAATCGTTCTGATAAAAAACTTAAACTTAAATATTTATCGAATTCTGAGGTATTATTTGAGCTCAAGAAAGCTGACAACACAAGTCCTGGTGTTGATAGTATAAAATATCAAGATCTGGTGATGCTGGATCCCGAGGGTAAACTACTAACTTTTTTATTTAATAAAATTATTTCTAAAAAGGTTATACCAGATAGCTGGAAATTCTTTAAAACGTTGCTAATTCCAAAGTCCGATAAAGGCGATAAATATGATAATGTGTCGTCTTGGCGTCCAATTGCACTACTTTCCGTTATCTACAAACTGTTTGCCTCTTGTTTAGCTAATCGTTTAACATTTTGGATAAATAAGAACAATCTGTTGCATATCGGTCAGAAAGGTGGCTCTAGACACGATGGATGTGTGGAACACAATTCAATTCTTTCGTCAGCTTTAGAGCACTCTAAATATTGCAAGAACTCTCAACTTGCTATTGCTTGGCTTGACATTAAGGATGCTTTTGGGAGTGTTCCTCATGCCTACATGTGGTCTTTACTTCGATGTGTTGGGGTTGATGAGGAATTTGTGACCATTCTTGAGAGGATGTATTCCGATACAAGTACTTTCTATAGTTGTGGCCCTATCTTGACTCCAAATATTGCAATAGACAAGGTGTTAAGCAAGGATGTCCTATCTCTATGATATTGTTTGCTTTAGCAATTAATCCAGTTCTTGAAGCGGTATCCCGATCTAAATGTGAACCATTTATGATTGGTAAATCTGCAGTTAAAATCCTTGCGTACGCTGATGACATTGCTCTTGTATCAAAGTCTGCTTACGACTTACAGAGAGTAACAAACATTGCTGTTGCAATTGCATCTGAAGTTGGCTTTGAATACCGTCCTGAAAAATGCGGTTATATCGAACTTCCTCTTATCGAAATACAAAGTCAAATTCTTATAAATGACATTAAAATTAAAAAATTAGCATCAAGTGAATTCTACCAATATCTTGGAGTGCCTGTGGGTGAAGAAACTGACCAGAGTTCATATGACATTCTTAAGAAAGTTGTTTCTGATACTAGGAAAATTGCTGACTCTGACTTACTTGGATGGCAAAACTGAAAACGTACAAAATCTTTTTACATTCTCGTCTAGTATTTCCTTTTAGAACACGAGAGATTAAAACAAGTGCACTAGCAAAATCCAATGCCAACAATAATCTGACTGTTAACATCACTAGTCAATTAAGAAATTGTTTTAGGAAAATGATGTCTTTGCCTAACCACTGTGAAGTATGTTATTTTTATAATTCAACTGAAAACGGAGGGGCAAACTGTGTTGACAATAACACACTTTTTCCGACTTTTTACTTCTAGTTGTGAATTTGCGAGAAAAGTTAACCTTGATTCTTTGAACTTTGTAGCTGGTCCGCGACTTGGTATTATCAATCCGACTTTGCAAGAAAGGTTTGATTGGATCAATGGGAAAGAGCCAAAACCTCGGCATTCTGGTAAGAAAACTCGTTTTCAGCGAGCTAGAATTGCGATTGCTTTTTTTAAGAAAGAACATGATATTAATATTATGTTTATTGTCACCAAAGGTCAACCTTCACTCTTCATTACATCAGAAAAACGTGGGACATTTATTCTTACTCCGATTTGCGTAAAACTACTTCAAAAGTCTTGTACATGGCTCTCTGTGACTCGTATCTTTCGAAATGGGAAAAAAGCTGCATTTCAAATTTCATTGCCTCAGCCATTAAACTTTCACCAAAAATTAATAAAGCTATTTATCGAGGTGACATTTCTGAGTTTGCTTGGCACTTTATCCATCGTGCTCGTACAAATACTTTGTCCATCAATGCAAAACCACATAATAAAGGTAATAAAAGACTGTGTCGATTATGTCACACTGAAGACGAAACAATGTCGCATATTATTCAATCTTATAAAATCCATTTGACTCTTGGTTCTGAGAGGCACAATGATTGTCTTGATCTGATTTCGTCTCACTTGTCGAAAAATTCAAATTTGATTGTTGTTGTTGACCATGTAGGTTCACTTGTTCCGGAATCGAAAGAGCGAGTAGATTTAATGATCACTGACATGGTTCGGAAAAAAATATTTTTAGTTGACATGAAATGTCCATGTGATACAATTAATAATTTTGCACGAGTAGATCTTCTTAATTTACAAGAATACGATTCGTTGAAAATTCAAATACAAGATGCCAAACCTGACTTCAACGTGGAGCTTGATACTTGTATCATCGGCTCTTTAGGTTCCTTTCCTCCAAAGACTCCTGAATTACTTTTAAAGATTGGAGTTGATCGAACTCACCTGAAAGGTTTATTAAAAGATTGTGCACTAAGCAATATTTCCAATTCTGCTAGACGGTGGCACTACCACAAGACGGGTATTTTGGTAAATCTTGAAAAATTTTGATTTAATTAATGTTTGAGTTAAAATTGCCATTTGACTTGTGTATGTGATTTATTGTGTTAATTAATGAATTCCACCCTCTTCCAGGGAAAGGTTTAACTTTGCATAAAATTAAACTCTCTGTCTACACTTAGTAGCAAATTAATCTAGAATGAAGAAGCCTGATGGTATTTTTCCCAAATCTGCTGAAAACTCAATTCTGAAGGATGGAAATAAAAGTAGATAAAGATTCAATATTCGATAAAGAAATGGACCTCAACAATCAATGTCAATTATCAATAATGAATCTGGGCAGATGTCAGAAGGCGATAATCAAATGCTGAATTCCAATGACCGAATCTAATTTGATGTCTTAGATTTGTAATCAGCTTCCACTACAAAGGTGCTGCATCGAAAGCCAATGGAGATTCAATGCCGGATGAAAATACCGATGAAAGAGAATCAGAGCCGAAGACAATTTAGAGAAAATTCAATTGCAACTGCGTCAAGAGTTCCTCAACAATAAAATGAAATATCGAAACTCAATTGGATCTTTTGCTTTTGGAGAGTCTCAGAACGGCAAGCTCCATGTAGAGCTGTGTCCGATATGAAAAATTCAAAATTGTTATATTAATAAATTTTTATATGAGTGATTTTGGTAAGTCTACGACTTAGTCGTAGACGTAGTTGTAGGCGTGTTGGGCGATGATGGGCGATGATGGGCGCTGATGGGAGCTGATGGGAGCTTATGGGAGCTGATCGGTGCGGATGGGTGTGGATGGGTATGGATGGTGTGGATCAGTGCGGATGGATACAGATGGGTACGGATCGGTGCGGATCGTTGATCTCGGTTTGTTGGTGTGTGTGAAATGTTTAAGAACGAAAGGTTCAAGAAGGTAGGTATGTGGAATGTGGTAGGTGTGTGGAAGTATCTAGAAGGTATGTGTGTGGAAGATTCTAGAAGGTAGGTGTGTTGGTCCACAACTACATGACATAATAAGGTAGGTGTTTCAATTTCCTTGAGACATGGCGGTTCGTAAATAATTTTTAGTTAATCTTAATTTCGAAAATTTCGTTCTGCCGAATGTAGGTCATAGTCCTTATACTGAATTTAGAAACTTACCCCTCCTGGGTTTAGAATTCAGCCCAACAATTAACTAAATACTACGATATACAGTTCTAAATAAATTTCAGTATATGTTCGGTCTAACAGAGACGGATGATGGGTGCCCGTCACTCGTTTTGGCGATGCCGTGGAAATAGAAACTGTTAATAATATTCTGAAACTAACGCTGGAAAAGAATCTTGTATTTTGGATGGCATATATAACCATTTTGTTGGAGTTTCTTTGACAATATTTAAGCATAATTTTTGATTTTAATAAAGATTTGGATTGATAAATGACTTTGATTCTGAATTTAACAAAGATATTTTTACTACAACTAGCATGATGACCACGTCAAATAAATTATTACTACGGAACTTGACACTAGAAGACTTGATAACGGATGTAAAATGTAGAACTATTTGTCCAAAATGTGAGAAATAATTCCAGATCGATAAATTAACGGTTTTCCATCAAGAGATAATGGAAAATTTCTTGATCAACACGGAGATTAAAGGAAGATACCATTAAAGACTATCGTGAAAACTTCAGAAATCGTATACAAAGAGGAGCACGATAACACAAGATATCAAAGCTGCATTCGAATACAGAGAAAGGAATGAAGAACCAGATGTTTAATAAAAAATCCAAGAGTCTGGTGGACAAATCTATGAGTCACAAATGGACGACAGATAAATTAGAAGAACAGCTATTAGTACACAGTTCAGCGGAATAGTAGCTGAGAATGAAATCATGGACAAGTGAAATCATATGTACAAAAGAAATAAAGTAGATGATCATGAAAAACACAAAGTTAGAAAAATCTGGTTACAGATAAACAAGCGTATACGATGCCAAATATAGCTGAGATACTAGATAAATTGAGCAATTTCCTTCAGTAGACTTTAAAAACGCGTATTATCAGGATAAACTGGAAGAAAATTCAAAAGACAAAACTTTTTAAATACGACAGACCAATATTGTTTCAATATGATTGTGTTTGGAGTAGCTACGGAGCCAGGAATGTTTCAAGAGTTCATGGGAAAAATACTGGGCAATGTAAAAATGTCAGTGGTCTATTTGGATCATATTTTAATATTTACTTAGACAAAAGAGCAACATTATACCGTTCTGAATAAAGTACTAAAAGAATTAGAAGGGCAGGTTTAAAAAAACACAGAAAAATGTCCCATACTTGTGGAAGTACTAAAGCCAGAACATTGGAAAAATTATCAAAGAAAAATAATGTGAATTTTCTATTGACCGAAAGTTTTGAAAGGACCTTCAAAGATATTAAGAAAACCTGTTTTAGGATATCCAGATTTTACAAGATAGTTCATATGGACGCCAATTTTGATACAATCGGGGTGGTACTATCAAAAAGAAATAATAATGGTCCCAAAAACGTTCTCTTTAAGCGGTATATACTGTAATTTGAATATTTATCAATGTTAAAGATTTCATTCATTTGTTGAGGATACATAAATAAATAGAGTAAAATAATTAATAAGCATGTAAAATGATTGGGGAAACAGGAATAAATGATTATGATGTGGTTCTGGAGCTTAATAAAAAGGGAATGAAAAAGAAATGTCGAATAACGAGAAAGGGATAAGAGAAAATCAATAAAAACAGACAATTAAATAAAAGAAGGTCATTTATAATTAACAATTGCAAATTTAGGGATAAAGAATCAAAACCAAAATTTGCACGTTATCTCGAAAGACTTTTCAAGATAAGGGAAGGAATGTTGTTTGGGAATCCGGGAAAAGACATCTCTAAAAATTATTTATCTGGACAACTGTCAGTGATTATAGAGGCCCAAGTGGAATTAGCGGTAAAAGATGTTGAAAACTATATTTGACATCAATAAGTACTATTGGGTGACGGAGTATAAAAAGCAATCGCAATTGGAATCAGAGAGAGAAATTGGACGAGATATAAAAAGAGATTATTATAGAAAAATTTGACTAAGAATTAAAAGGAGAAAATTACAGAAATTTATTGAAGAAAGGTATTAAAGAGAAATTTTGAGAAAACTAGAAGTTAAAATCAAGGAAAAGAGAAATTTGAAACAGGAATTAAGCGAAGTCAAAGCAACTAAATCAGATTTACCGATCTCAGAAACCCGTCACAGTGGTCAAGTGATCGTGAAATTTAATTGATCCGAAAATTTCTATTCTTCCCGAAGGGTCTTAATAAGCACCAAATTGCGATTATTAGATAATTCGTTGTGTCATTTTAAATTGGAGATAAAGTGTGTTAATCAATAAAGTTTATATCATTACTGTTGTTTAAAAGCACGTTTGGAATCAGATTAACAATTTTTCCTATTTAAATTCATCATCCGACCCAACACATTCAACATAACATACTGGTTTTTTAATTATTCTTTAAAAATAAAAATAAAAGCATATTCATATTTCATCACTTTCAATTCTATTCAATTAGTTTTCATTCTAAATTTATAAACTTTTATTTAATATTCAATGTTTATATTTTAAGATTTCTGAGATTTAATTTTTAAAAATTAACATCTCACAGTGTGCATCATATTAATTATAAAAACCACATATGATTAACATTCATTTATGTTCGTTAATGTCATAATAAAAATTGTAGTTCCAATCAAATTCCAATAAAATTTGTTTCCTTTAACCGACTATTTACGATTTCGTTTATCTTCATTTTTCAGACAATATATCGATATGTCCATTTATTTCTACCATTGATTTTCAGTACTGCCTTTTTCAAATATTTTTTTTTCAATAAACTTAATTCCATATCATATTTTAATGTTATTAAAATTGAACAATTAATGAAATAATTTTTATGTATGCTACTTTTATTTAAGAGATTTTAATTAACATAAATTAATATGCAAAATATATTTGAAAAATATTTCAGTGATCAATTGTGTACAACGACGGACGGATTATGATGAATGACCTCGTTAGAAAAGCAAGAGATTGATGCCAAATATGAAAAACTTTAGTAAGTAGTTAGTGGAACATTGCAGCAACATAACATTGCATAATAAATGTATCTCCCTGGAAAATTACATAATCAGGTAATTAATCCTAATTACACAATGACGTAATAATTAATTTAAAATTCTTTTTTCAAAATTCTTTTCAAATTTATTTTCTACGCAATGTTTTTACGAATTTTTTGCGTTATTTTTTCAAATATTTTTTGAATTATTTCTGAAATTTATCAAAATTATTTTCGAATTTTCGTATATTTTTATCAATGAATTTTTTCATAGGTAGAATATGCTCTCGATAAAAAAAGCCTAAAATGATCGCACTATAGTCAAAGCCATTTTATATTCTCGATAAAAAAGCCATGTAAATTAAAGTACTTAGAGTAAAATTAAAGTAAAATAAATTAGAGTACATAAAATATATTAAAATGAGTAAGTTACCCAGAGTAAGTTAAAACTTTTAAAGTTGAAAGTATCGTCACCAGTTCATTTGTGACATCAATATCGTTGGTGGAGATATTGATCCCTTCTTTTTATAAATGAAATATTGTAAGTTAAATATTCTTTTAGCTGAAATGTTTAATGACAATCTTTTGGACACATCCAATTATCCTACTAATCATTCTCTTTATTCGAAAAATTTCGAAATTGTCATAAGTAAATTTAAATACGAAAGCAAAAGTGAAGGATATGGATTTTCTTTAAATCAAAATGTACAATTTGTTAGGAAAATCAAAATTCCTAAAATCTAATGGGGTAACTTCTATAAATAAGTCTTGTTTTGTTATTTGTGTCAATCAGGGCTTCTTAAACCATGGGTCGCGATCCCATTTGGGGTCGCGTAGCAAAATTCTGGGGTCGCGAGAGATTAAAATACAATTTAATAGAAAATGTTTTTTAACTTGTAAAATTATTGTTATAAAGATAAAATGACAATTATCGTAGATAAATATATCATAAAATCTTATAGTTCGGAAGGATTGTTTGTACCTGCATTTCTATTAAGAGTATTGTAATAACTTGAATAACATTTACTATGAATTAGAAGATGTTATAGGAATTTTAAAAAAATATAAATTTATTTTTCTTTTATATTTGTATGGGGTCGTCAAGAAACTCGCAATCATAAATGGGTTGTGAATTACAAAAGTTTAAGAAGCTCTGGTGTAAATCATTCTCAGGGATTCTGGACTTTAGCAAAATTGTCTGATTCTGTTATTCAGTGATTATTTCTTGAAGTTTACAATAATTGTTGTTATTTTGTAATTTAATATTCATAGATTCTTGATAGCCGGATTCTGCAAAATGGGAGAATAAGAACCGAATCCTAGGAGGAATCAGAGTTATTTAAAATAGTTATTATAAAAATTTGAATAAATGTTTAACAATTTGAATTTCTTTTAAAACAATTTTTTTGCCAGATTTTTTGAATAAATTTTGTATAATTTGTAAACGATTTATGCTAATTAATCAGTTAATGGGAACCGCAACGATATAATAAATTGTAATGGAAATGGGACAAAATATATTTTATGTTTCGGGAATACAAAAAATTTGTAATTTTATTTTTTGTTTAAATTAATCAAAATGTTTGTATTTTATTTATTATAGATTATGAAATTTGTTACTTTACTTTTGATCATCGCGTTTTTCTTCGGAAATGCTTTGGCTAGTGCGACCTGTAACTTATAAATATTTATTTACGGCAAATATTAATTTTCTATATTAGGCCGTGGCAGATATCTATATGTTAATAGTGACCAATGTTGGGAGGAATGTTGCAACCAAACGTGCATGAGACCCTGTCATAGAGAAAGATGTCCTTGTGAATAGTTGATGTCACTGAAATATTTTTCAAATAAATATGCATATAAATTTCTGTTAATTAAAATATCTCATAAATAAAGGTAGCACATACATTAAAAATAATTTTATTAATTGTTCAATTTTAATAACATCAAAATGTGATATGGAATTAAGTTAATTGGAAATAAGACATCACCGAATATCAATAATAGAAATAAATGAAAATATTGATCTACTGTCTGAAAAATAAAGATAAACAAAATCGTAAATAGTCGGTTAAAGGAAACAAATTTTATTGGAATTTGATTCGAACTACAGTTTTTATTATGACACTGACCAACACAAATGAATGTTAAGCATATGTGGTTTTTAATTAATATGATGCACACTGTGAGATGTTTAATTTAAAAATTAAATCTCGAAAATTTTAAAAGATAAACATTAAAATCAAATATTAAATAAAAGTTTATAAACTTAGAATGAAAACTAATTGAATAGAATTGAAAGCGATGAAAAATGAATGTTTTTATTTTAATTTTTAAAAGAATAATTAAAAAACCAGTATGTTATGTTGAAGAAATGAAATCTTTAACATTGATAAACATGAAATTAAATAAAGGAAAGCGACAATATTGTACTACAATATATTCATCGTCAGATAGATTCGAACTTTAAACTATATCGATTTTAGCTGCTTTATTCAAACTAATTTCTTCATTTATTTTTTATATTTTAAAAATACAGTAAAATTTTAAAAATTAATTTTACTAAATTTTTTAAAATCAAAATTTTTAACCTTAAATAAAATATTTTAAAATTTTATTGTTGACCACATTGGATTTTGGTTTATTCATTATTTGCCGCTTTGAAACTAATAAAGCAGGATAATGGAAACCAAAAGGATCAAGCACTTACTTATGTCCGACGATCGATTTGCACGTCAGAACCGCGACGGTCTTCCATCAGAGTTCTGACTTCAACCTACACAAGCATAGTTCACCATCTTTTGGGTCTCTACATGATCGCTCAAACACCACCCAGATGCGAACATCTTTAGACGGGTCGATGTTGCACTCTGTGTTACCACGAGGTCACATCACAGTTGTGGCTTTTGCAAATTTGATATCCAGTTTAATTTCCATTTTCAGGTAATTTACTTAAATTCAAGTCAAAATGTCAAACCAAGAAATGTAAAGAATGGGTATTTTGATTTAATCTCTTCAAGAGTTATTCTGCAATTGAGGTTTTTATCCAAACAACCAATATTTCTCACAATAGACTGCATATATGTGGTACAGTAATTACCATTCTCAAAATCCTGAATATATGTTTCGCGATAATCAGTATTTTTTGATAAAGGTAGAGAAGTATAATTAAAATGTTTGAATGTTGAAATTAATGCTGTATAATAATCAATTGAAAGCAAAGAAGATTACATTGAATGTAGAGTTTCGGCTCGATTAAGTTCGAACTTGAAAGCTTGGTGTTTTTGACCAAAAATCGAGTACTCGAGCCCGAACTTTAAAGCTCGACGAGGTTTGAGCCTAAAGTAATGATTTTTGTTTGAATTAAAAATCCAATTTATTTTCAAAAATTTAAATAACGAAAAGTGTTTTAATATGTGTGTTTACACATTAATTTTTCCAATTTTCTGCTGACTACAATAAAATAAAATTTAAAAGAAAATTAGTGAAATTTCAGGTAATTTTAATAAAAATCACAAATGTTAAGTAAATAACTTATTTTCCAATTATTTTTGCAAAAATTTTAATAAAATTTCAAATATTTAACCACCATAATGTCATCAACAAACGAGAATGAATCTTGGGTCTGTAGGTATTACATTAAGCGAGTCGTCCACAAAAAATCAGTCGGAGCAACATGCACAGTTTGTAAAAATGCAAAAGGAGGAGTTTCAAATAAGTAGTGGGATGTGTCACCGCTAGATTATGTCACCGCTGGATCAACCCACGGGGGTAAAACGTTTTTTCTCTAAGTCTAAAAGTACAAAAAACTTTTAAGAAAAGACAATGACTCATTCAAGATCATTAAAACAAAGACCAGGACTCATTCAAGGTCATTGGATGAGTCATAATAATCTCTCTAGGTCATTGAAATTAAGGCCGTGACTCATTCAAGGTCATTGGATGAGTCATAATAATCTTTCAATGTCATTGGAACAAAGGCAATGACTCATCAAAACTTTTCAAGGTCATTCAAACAAAGACCATGACTAATAAAAAATCAAGGTCATTTAAACAAAAACAATGACTCATTTACGGTAATTGGATGAGTCATAATCATTTCTCAAGGTCATTCAAAAAAATTTCAAGGTCATTAGATGACCCATCATATTTTCCAGGGTCATTAAAACAAAGACCATGACTCATTCAAGGTCATTTGCTGAGTCACCAAATTTTTTTCAAGGCCATTCAAAATTTTCTCAAGGACATTGGATGAGTCATCATATTTTCTAAACGTCATTCAAATTTTTCTCAAGGTCATATTATTTTTTAAAAATTTTAAATTTAAATTTACTACTTATTTTTATAAGTATTGTTTTAATTTTTATATTTATTATTAAAACTTTTTTATTATTACAACTTTTTGTTATTATTATTATTAATATTATTATTACAAATTTTTTTTTAATAAACTCCTCTTGCACATGTCATTGTTACTCATGCACTCCTATTGCCATATCTTTATAAGTCATGTGCGTGTAATGTTCAATAATATTATTGATATGTAACAAAGACATATAAAACATATATAGTGTTAAATAATATTTACTCTCATAAAATGGCATTAGATTATTTCGAATCACCCTTAAATCATAGAGAGGTTTTATTTTATTATTATTATTAATTATATTAATCTTCTAAATTAAGATGCCGGAATACAGAATTAAATGGAATCAGACCTTTTTAATAATCGATAGACTATTGACAGAAACCTATGATTATTTATTACCAGCAAAAATAAATAAATCTTTTAAACATCACAATTTTAAAATTATCGTAGAATTATTCGGTTTCAACAAGTCAATAATGAAATTGTCTAGTTGCATATTATTTCTAAATAACATAAATCCTACAGAAATTAATATGCTTAATATATTCTGGATATGCATGAATTTCAGGTTTGGCAAGTATCGAGATGTTATTCAAACCTACACTGATAATGCAGATAAAATCGAATTAAAAATCAAGGATAAACTGGATGAAATACAAAAACAATATCTTATATGTTCAAGTTGTTTAATTAAAAAAAGTCAATATTTTATATTTGCCATGTGGTCATATTATTATTTGTTCATAGTGTTTTAAAAACTCTAATAGGTGTGAAAGTTGTGATATAATTATTGATGAGTTTCATTTTGTGTGTATATAATAAATGCTATTTTGTTTCTAAAGAAATATTATTCAAGTTACTTTTAACTATTATAAACATGTTTTATAACCCTTTATATAAAAAAGCAACTAATAATAATCAAAAACATAATAAAATAAGTAAATTTACAATTTTATTTTTTCTATAATATACAAAATTCGCATAATTGTTCATCTGATAAATTTATAATCATTCAGTAGCCAGAATTTCGTTGAATATATCTTGAGATTGCTGTATTTTTGTAATACTATGACCACTATTAATTGCATCAAGCCCTCTATAGTGTCCATAGGCAAAACTAACATTTTTATCAACCCATGCCCTCTTATCATCGTGGTTGTTTAACGCTATTTTACTATTTTTAAAAGTGAAAAGCTGATGATTCCGGGACCCTATTCTAGTCTGAGGTACAGATATAATCTGGTTATTATTGTAACAATCTAAATATGATTGATGATTTATATTTGTACCTGCTAATTTTACGCCCTTAGCCCTCATAGTCGACTTATTTCCCAATAGACTATAACATTTAGGGCGCAAGAAAACCCACTCACTATACCCTTCTCCCTTATTCTCATCCTTAAACTTTCCTATAACGGAAACTAGTCGTCTTGAATATAAAGGATGAGAAGGGTGATAATTAGATGTATCTAAAAGGTCATCCGAAATCATCGCTTTTAATAAAATATCTAATTTTAAATCTTTATCTCCAAAAAGAAGCTGTCCGTATCGCCGGCAATTAAATTTATATCACAATTATAAATAGTTCTATACTTTTGCAGCTCTATATACTGCAACTGATACATCCGTAGTTTGGATAAATTTAGTACTGATTGTCCGATGTAACTAGGTCTATCCAAACATATTGAATCCTTATTAAGATGCGCGGCAAACAGATTCTCATCAACTCCGATGGTATTTCTGAATGCTGGTTTTGACGAATATGTAATTAACTTTTCAAATGAATTACATAGTCGCAAATTCATTCGCTTCTTAAGGTTTTCAACGGATTTACCGTACAAGCTGTTATTATATAATTTAAATAAATCTTTATATATCTCGCTGACTGCATTTGCTCGCAAGTCAGTATTTTTATCTATATAATTTTTAAAAATAGGTTTCTGTGTAAGTTTTATACATCTATGTACATTCACAACCTTAGCCCCAAGCAAAAGACAAAGCCTGAGAAGCCTCCAACGAAGAACATGATTCTTCTTTGGATAATGCGTGAGCATTAGCTTCTCAACTTTTGAATTTGGTGGGCACATCTTTTCCGGTCCAATCGGAAAGTCATTTAAAAAATCATGGAAATTTTCAGGGATATCAATATCAACTTTCATAGTATATCAATATGGAAGGATTTCAATATCCGCAACATTCATACACTCATTCAATACATCATCCACACCATCATACACCCAAACAAAATCAGCATACGGCAAAGATTGGCTAAGAGCCCAACCGTACAAATTATTTATGTCTATATCCAACAATTCGGTGTCATCTGAAGAAGCAACATAGTGCTTGTTAACAAACGTTAACTCTCCTCGTATTCCTCCCTCATAAAAATTGAACATTTGCATGTCCAATAAAAGCTCTCTGAGTTCATCTAATGTCATAAGCGCTGACGCCCATGACATTCCAGGGATACCATAGAAATTTAAAGGTTCAAGACCATTGTATGCAATGGCCTTTTCACGGAACTGTTGAAAGTAATCAGCGAGTAGGAATACATCAACTTTTAAATAATGCATCATATAGTCACGCAAATTACCACAGTTTTGTTGCATCCAAACCAATTCAGCAGTCGCATACTCATCATCCGTCACACCTTCCCATTTAGGAGGCAATTCATAAGTAGTTTCAAGAACATCAAAAGACGCGGCATAATTATAAGGAAATATACCTTTAGAATCTATAATTGAACCAGGAAAGGCAGAGGTAGTAAGAGGTAGTGTAGTAAGTGTTTCTACAGCCTTAATCGAAATTCCTTGGGGAAAATGAATGATTTAAATCCTCTCTAAAACACCCATTTTAACCCGTTTAAGAATCTTTTTTTTGTTATTACAAATATTTCTTTACTCCATGAATGCGTTGTTTTTTTTTCAAATTTATTTTTTCATTTGAATGTTCTTACGCGATCTCTAATATTGAACTTTTGTTTTTTAATTTGTAATTTCTCTAATTAATTCAGGATCATTACTTGCTTCTATTGAGATTTTTTTTAGTTAAATGGATTTTGTTGTTATAAGAATAAATCAAATCATTTAGAACATCAATCCAAATTCTATTTCCTCGTTCTGTAAATTTTTTTATACATTATGTTTTTGAGTGTTCTATTGAATCTTTCAGTAATTTGATTGTGTGAATTTGTGTTCTTTCATCTGGTTGATTAAAGGTTGAATAGATTTTATTATCATTTTCTTGTAAAAACTCTAGGAATATTTTGTTGTAGAATTTTTTACCGTCATCAGCGTATAATTTATTCGGGATTCTATTCGAATTGAATTCAAATAAATTTTCAGATGCATTTTTAATTGATTCACTTTGTTTATTCTATAATGGAATAGACCAAGCATATTAAGTGTATAAATCAATAAGAGTCAAAATATATCTAACCTTTTTATTATTTTTTGGATTTACGGTTTCAATTAAACCAGCAGACCAAATATCGTCTTTATCAAAAACTTTTATTTTTAAATATTTTTTATTATTTCGATATTCTTTATGTATTTCATATGCTAACGCAGTATTTTCTTCTTTCATTTCTTTTTTCTGTTCTCCACCTCAGAGCGCAATTTTAACTTTCATTTCTGCAATACTTCTTGAAAACATTTCGCTGAATGTTGGATTTTCTATTTCATTTAAATCTTGAATTAGATCGATATCTGCTTTCTGTCTTTAACGGATATCTTCTTGTCGGTATGCAATGCCATGCCAACTCGAGTTATTGGTTCTTCTCCGGGTTTGGGATTATCGTTTTCATCAAGGTGAACATCGAGGCGAGACCCTGGATTTAAATAGAAAAATCCAGGAAGATGATGTTCTCCAGGATACTTTGACCATGGGAAATCTGCCAATTTAGAGCTTAAGGTTTCAAGATCTCCTCCTTGTTTTTTCATTTTTTTAGTTTTTACAGGTTGATATTTATAATTCTTGTGCATGTAGTCATCACAAGATTTACAATAACACTGATTTGCTTTTAATTAATTTTTAATTTCAAAATATCCTTATCTTCTAATTCCATTCCACCAAAAAAATATTTTACCGGAAAATTATTTTAGCAATACGTTTTCCAAGTGACCAACTTTCCTGAACAAATAATTTTATCGAGAATTGAACCACTAAACCATAATTAGTACATATACAGGGTTTTCCACCAAAAGCATACAAACCATAAGTAGTGTGTATACTATCCACTTGACTGGGTTTGGGGGTTTTGATGTCTGTCCTTCGTAAGGATTTTGTCTTGTTTCGTTCTTGGGTTTTGTAGGTTTTCGGGTTTTTCAGTGGTTTTTGTTCAAAATGGGTGTTTTAGAGAAAATTTATATCATTCCTTTTCCACAAGGAATTTCGATTTAGAAGGGTAGTTTTTCGTTTATAATCGGGTTAAAATTGATGTTTAAGAGAGGATTTCTCAGGGGGCCTGTGTTTAGGTAGATAGTATACCACTACTATTAACAAGAAATCTAAGATTACTAATAACTTCATCAGTTTAGTTGTTTGAAATTAACTCATTTAACATGTTGATAAAATATTTTGTTTGTATCCTTTATAAATCTATAAAAATTGATGATCTGATTACTGTATATCTGAATAAGGATTCTATCTGTTTAGAATGATTTGGCTACATAAGCCAATCTGTATATACCACCTTCAATTTATTAAATTTTCAAAATATAGAGCGGAATTCAACTGTAATATTAACATCGTTGCTGTTGACACACGTTAACTTTTATAGAGGTTAAGCCTTGTAAACTTGAAACTCTTTTGCCAGCAATGATTATTGATCAGCTTTTAGACACCTCGAATTTTTACCATAAACACTTGTTATACTTAAGAAACTTTGATTATGTGATAAGGAAATTTGAAGATGAAAGTAAAGGTATCGAGTATACGGAATGGTTTGAAATATCCCTAATGCTATAGTTTACTGAATATGAAAGAGACCACGAAGGTTAAAGGATTTAAATTACTGGTGACAGAGATTGAGCACCAGTCGTATTTAGACTGCAACAGTAAATGCGTAATTTTTTAAGCTCCACATACTAGCACCATCAACTTTACACATTCAAAAATAGTAAAATTGCCTTGTCAAACAACGGCCACAATTGATTATGGATGAGGAAAAATAAGAGTCTTGTGTTTTGGCATTGTTTAGTGATCGATGTAATAGATATTGGTTACATGTTCAAAATGGATGACAATAGTCAAGGTGAATGGCTCGAAAGCTAAGGGTTGATCTTAAATCATATTCTCTGTATAATTTACTAGGAATTGTAGACTCTATTGTTTCAGCCGTATTTTCTTGACATAAAATTAAATTTATAGAATATTTTAATAAGACATTATCAACAAAAAAATTTATATATTCATCTATTATATGATTAGCCGGATGCTGCAAAATGGGAGAATCGAAGCCTGAGAGGAATCAGAGTTATATAAAATAGTTATTATAAAAATTTGAATAAATGTTTTATAATTTGAATTTCTCTTAATACAATTTTTATTGCCTGCATTTTTGAATAAATTTTGTATATTTTGTAAACAATTTATGTTAATTAATCCGTTAATGGGAACCGCAACGATAAAATAGTTATAAATGTATTGGAAATGAGACAAAATATATTTTATGTTTCGGGAATACTAAAAATTTGTAATTTTCATTTTTGTTTAAATTAATCAAAATGTTTGTATTGTATTTATTATAGATTATTAAATTTCTTACTTTATTTTTTGTCATCGCGGTTTTCTTCGAAAATGGTTTGGATAGTTCGACCTGTAACTTATAAATATTTATTTACGGTAAATATTAATTTTTCTTTGTTAGGTCGTGTCAGATTATTATGGGTTAATAGTGACGAATGTTATGAGAAATGTTGCAGTCATACGTGCGATGACCGCTGCTATGGAGGCAGGTGTCGTTGTGAATAGTTGATATCACTGAAATATTTTTTCAAATAAATATTGCATATTAATTTCTGTTAAAAAAATATCTTAAATAAAAGTAGCACATACATTAAAAATAATTTTATTAATTGTTCAATTTCAATAACATTAAAATATTATAACCGGAATTGAGTTTATTTGTAAAAATCAGCACTTAATATCAATGCTAGAAATAAATGAACATATTGATCTATTGTCTGAAAAATGAAGATAAACGAAATTGCAAATAGTCGGTTAAAGAAAACAAATATTATTTGAATTTGATTGGAACGACAATTTTTATTATGACACTGACCGTTGGAATCAACCCATAGTTCGATTCGTGATTCAATTATCTAAATATTAAAATTTTAAATTAGATAATTATTAAAATATTATACCTCTATAGACCATTGAAAATAATTTTCAAAGTCCAAGTCAGATCTTTCTAAAATATGTTTCATGTACATGAAACTTTTGATAATTCGTGATCATTTAATTTCATCATCAAACAATTCATAAAATACTCCCTTGAATAATTTTTCCTTTTGTTCTGTTGTTTTAAACTTGAGAATGATATTATATTCGATAGGAATATCTCTGACTATTTTTTCTGTACAATTAACAAGAAATTGAAAATTATTAATAACTTCATCAGTTTCTTTGTTTAACAGATTGATGAAATATTTTGTTTGCGTCATTTATAAAAAATATTGAAATGTGCCTCTACTTATATTATTGCAGTTGAAAATATTTTAAATGAAAGAATATAGTTGGTAAAAATAAAATTTTAATTTACAAACTACTATGCCAGCCCCTGCGGGGTTGGCGGCGGGCGGTCGAGGAATTAATTTTAACTTGATAAATTTCGTTTTTGATGATTACAAATTGAAATACTAAAGCTAAAAATTTCAAGAATATTAAACTAATGTGAATTGTTATTTTCTTTGTCGATTCAAATCATGTTCAGAAGTTGTGATTAATTTTTATAAAAATTTACATTTTGAAAACACGGGAAAATTTTTTGGAAAATTTCGGATATTTTTTGTGTTTGAAAATATTTTTTAGGGATTTTAAATTTTTGGGGTAATTTGATTTTGTATATTTTGGAAAAGTCCATGGGAAAGTTGACGTATGGTAACATCCCAATGTATAAATCAAAGTTTATTTGTTGATGACGTAAAATCCTCAAACAAATTTAAACTCGAAATAATCTTGTATCTATCGAATGTATAGATTTTATAGCCTTGTATATATTTGGAATTATTTATTAAAATTGTTCTAAGTTTTAAAATGCTCTTAAAAAATTTTGAAAATTTGGGAAATTTTTGAGTTGAGATATTTTTTCCAATGGTAATGTTGAAATGTAATAATATATCATTGTCTATGTAAAGAGTTAAATTCAACTCATTTTTAAAAGAATTTAATTCCATCAATACTTATTTTATAAAAGTGCCAAATAACTAATTATTTAAACACAAGATAATTTAAATATCTTAACTCTCCCTTTCTTAAGATTTTTCTCCACTTCTTCAGCCACTCAATTCTTCTTTCTTTCGTTTCGATGTGGAGATAAAAATCCGACGATTTTGAATGGTCCTTCGTATTGCAAATAATCTTTATCTTTGTGTCTGTTAGGCGATTCCTTGCCCACTAATACCTCCTCCCCCATCTCAAAAACACGAGCGCCTCTATTTCTCGTGACCATAGCTTTCATATTATCTGCAGCTTTATCTGAGTTATGTTTCGCACATTGGTATCTGCTTGCTTCAAATTTGAGTGTAAATTAACACTTCGCCCATATATTATCTCAAATGGTGAAAAGCCCGTCGCGATCTACCAACTGGTATTTATGCTAAACTCTATTCTAGGTTAAAGTTCATGCCAGTTCTTCTATTCACACCCGCCTTCCAATGTCGCTGTAATAAGATCTCTTATCGTTTGTATGGCTCTTTCAGCTAATCCGTTTGATTGATACTGGTAAGGTGACCTGAATTCCTGATTCATAACGAGTTTCTGTAGTCTTTCCTTTAAACTTTTTCCTTCAAATTTCCGGTCTCTGTCTTTCAATATGATTTTTGGTTTTCCGAAACGATAGATCTAATTGTTAAGTATTGCCTTGAAAATTGTTCCTTCTTCTTGCTTCGTTATTGCGGTCAAAGAAATCAGTTTACTAAAACGATCTACCATTACTAACATATATTTTTTTATAGTATTCCTCTCGATTTAGGCTATATCGATAACAATTTGTTCTAGGAATTCAGAGCAATATCTGGGAATAAATATTTCCTTGGTTCTTGTCTGATCAATCTTCCTCTTAGAACAGATATCACAACATCGTTGACAAAGCTGAATTGTCTCCTGTATATTCGGCCAGTAAAATATCTTTTCTATATAATGGAATAGTTTTTTAACTCCAATATGTAATAATTCTTGGTGTAAGGTTGTTGTTGATAAGCCTGCAAAGGTTTCTGGGACTAAAATCAAGACTTCGTTGTCCTTTTCTACTGTTCATAATCCTCCATCAATTCGTATATTTTTTACGTCGAAATGGAAAACAATTTTTATTCGTCTGTACATTTCCATTTTCAAACATATCTCGTAGCTCTTAAATTTGATATCCTTCTGCTGCTGCTACAATACTTTTTTCATAGCTTCTGTTCTTTGGATAGAGTATATATATCTGATATTTGATTTTCCTTCTTTGGCCTCTTCATGCCTTGTTTGACGCTGGGTGCAAATCATACCTTTCAATCTTGATAACCTATCTGCATTCGAGTGTTCTTTCCTTTTCCTATCATATTCAGCCAGATTAGCTAGCCATGTTTGAAATTCTGGACTGATTGACGTCTTTGTAGTATTCATGAACACCAATGCTTTGTGATCGGTACGAATTATGAAATTTTTCCCGTAAAAATATTCTCTAAAATTCATAATATATTCGTTTACAGCGAGCAGTTCTTTCCTCGTTACACAGTAGCCTTTTTCATGCTCTGTCATATGTCTTGAACCATAAGCTATAACAGATTCTTCTCCACCTTCTTTAAATTGGCTCAAAACCGACCCTATAGCTCCAAAACTAGCTCCTGTGTCTAAGATAAATGTTCAACCTTTTCTTGGATAATAGTAGTGTTAAAACACCCAAATCCAGCCAGGCCACTCGAAAAACAGGCCCAAAACCCCCATTTATGAGCGATTTTAGCGTGTTTCTCGTTTTTGGAAATTTAACCCTATGTGAAGGGTGTAAATAATTAAACCCAGCGCCCCTGATTAGGCAGCCTGACTGGATTTGGGTGTTTTAACACTACTTCTAATTATAATTAACTGTAAAATGGGTAAAATAGCTTATTATGTGTATAATACATAAAAAGAATATTCTAAAAATACATCTAAAATTTAAAAGAAATATTCTAAAAGTAGCAAAATGTTCTAAAAATAGATTTTATTATATTGAATTATTATTTTATTATTATACCCTATTTTATTATATATTCTAAAAATAGTAACATAAAAAGACATACACACACGCATAGATACACACATACACACAGACTGTTAAAGTGTAGGTTATTAAAAATAAATAAATAAAATGAAGAATGTTTAATTTCAATTTAAGTGAATTTTTAGATATTGATGAATTATTAATTGATTTAAGCGAAATTTTAAATATTAATGAAAATGAAGAAAATGAAGAAAATGAAGTTGATGATGAAAATTAGGATATTAATGATTTAATTAATACAAATTCAAAATGGATTAATGAATTATTAAATGGTATAAAAATTAAAATATGAAATCAAATCAAAAATATTGTGAAATATGTAATTTATATATGCATATTTATAAACATGTTAAAACAAAAAACAATCAAAAAATAGGAGGAGATTTACAACAATTTAGGTCTAAATTACCTTATTTTCCATGGTCTTAATATCCAGGTGAACATCATCTTCCAAAATATCAAAATTTGGGTCCTGGAACAAATTTAGATATTCGACTTGATGAAAATGATAATCCAAAACCCGGAGAAGAACCAATAAATCGTGTTGATGAAGCTGCATTAAAACATGATATTTCATATCGTAACCCAAATATAAGAGAAACAAAAAGCAAATATTAATTTAATTCAAGATTTAAATGAAATTCCAGAACCAACATTTGGAGAAAGATTTTCAAGAGCTATTGCAAAAGGATCAATGAAAGCTAAAATAGTTTTAGGTGGTGGTGAAGGAGAAATACTATCAACTACTACTACTACTTTAACGAATGAATTACATAAAGAATATCGAAATAATAAAAAATATTTAAAAATCAAAGTTTTTAATAAGGATATTATTTGTTCAGCAGATTTAAATGAAACTGTTAATTCTAAAAATAATAATAACTTTATATATATTTTAACTATTATAGATTTATATACTATGCTGGTGTACTGGGTGTAATTAATTTGTTTAAATCTGTGTAAAGCTTATTCAAACCTATTTCCCTCTATCAAAATACCTTCTTTTCCTAGGGTCTATGCTGTCTCACCCAGACGCCCCACAATTTTAATCCTACCACTATATACCCATGAGCAAGCTCATGTTGGTACTGTATATAGCAGCTGAAAATTCATGAGCAGGTGAGCTCTATTTCTAGAACTACTCCTCATGATATTTTCACTTTCGGGTTCCTGACTGCCGATGGAAAGTCTTACGTCTCTTTCTATCTATACGCTTGTCCATACTCATCTATTGCTACAATTCCTATATCAATCCACCATCACCACTGCTCACCCATCAAAACACCCTCCAAAAACTTGGGCAGCGTTCCGCCCTTATTTTATGGAAAATTCCTTGTTTCATACAAACGTTAGCCTATGGTAAATTGAAATGAATACATTATTATAAGGTCGTTATTTTAGTCCAACAACTCATATTTGCTTTCCTATGGTCGCCACAGTTACCACCATTCGTAAATCTCTATATTATCATCTCACAGATCGATGCCAAAATGTATCATTTTACTTTAATTTTCCACCACGATGATTATCAAACAATGTACGTGATTTAACCCTACTTTGTACTTTCGTTGACCTAAATTTCTATCACTAGTCGTACCCTTGACAATATAATAATCGGCAGGAGTTAAATTAAAAATTTAATTTTCTTACTTAAACATTTACATAAATGTTATCCCCTTAATTATGGCGATCTTCCCACAGTTTACCCTCTTACCGCTCCGACCAACATTGAAAATGGCCGCCACGGTGAATTACGACGGTGTCCTACCCCGTGATCAGTGCAACAAGGCCTGACCAGACTAAGCAGACACCGAAGGGTGGATTGTGACAAAGCAACACGTCAACGTCCTGCCAATTTAACGGCCGGAATTGAATGTTGCCCTGCCATTCTCCACAATTAACAGGTATATAAAATGAATATAAATAAGTTAGGGGGAACCTGCCGACCAATGCCAAAAGACATTGCGGCCGTACAGAATAAGTTAAATTAAACAAAACATTAACATAGAAAAATATATTTTTACAAAAAAACAATACTTACGATCGACAAGTTTGTCAGTCAAGCATACAAATTTGAAAAATTGTCATATATCGGCATAAACAGTGAAGTCTAAAAATTTTGTGTCTGCAAAATTTTCTCTACAAATGTCTAACAGTCTAAAAATTTTGTGTCAACAAAATGTCTAAAAGTCTAACAAAATTTGTCTATCAACAAAAATTGTCTAAAAATTATGAAAATGACTGCTGTATATATAGTCATTTCATGCCTGGGTGCGACCAATCAGAGTATTTTGAGCCTTTTTCGGCTATTTTTCGGGCGGTTTTATTGCTTTAATTTTATTTTAAATATTTTATTTTTCTCCTTATTTTTCTCTATTTTTTGATATTATTTTTTCAATATTTCGTAAATTTTTATTTTTTATCGTTTAACCATTCTTTTTGATTGTTTCTCTTTTTACCCTCTGATATTTAAATTTTTGGTCGCCGCTTCCGCCTATGTATTTTCTAAACCTTCTTTTGCAAGGTTTTGGTGGTTTTATATTTTGGTTTTGTGTTTCTTTCTGCATCTGTAGGCTTTTCAATGATTTTAATTAATATTTGTTTTATTTAATTTTGTTATGTTTTTATTTTGTTTTATTTAATGTTTTATTTTATTTTTTGATTTCTGCTTGCGGTACGTGCTTATGTTACAGCAGCCATATTGACAATTTTCAAACCTCATTAATTATTTTGTTTTAATATACACAATTTTTCATTTTGTTTAAATTATGGCTTATAGCCCAACAACTAGATAAGTAGGTAGTTAGGAGCACACCGTAACATAAAAGATTGCATAATAAAATAAGGGGAGGGGGGGGGTATTTTCAGATTATTTTCTGTGTGTATTGATTACTTAATGATGTAATCAACTTAATTAATTTTGTGTGTATTTTTTTGAATTTTTTTTTTCGAATTTTTTCCAAATTTTTTATGTGTGTATTTTTTTTGAAATTTTTTTCGAGTTTTTGGCGCGATTTATTTTTTAAATTCAAATTTTGGTGAATTTTTGAAATAAAATTGAAATATTTTTTTTGAATAAATTTTTTTTTCAATCACACTATAGTCAGGGGGTATTTTGAACTCGTAATAAGAAACAATACAATATTTGGTCTCAATACTTTCTCTAGGTAAATATAGGCATAAAATAAAAATGGCTTGAAATGCCTACTGATAAAAAATTGACATGGGTATTTTATTGGCTTGTTAAAAAAAAAACACTTGAAATATTTGTTCACACAATTTTCATAGGCAAATTTAGGCTCTAGATAAAAATAATTTAAAATACCTAAAGTAAATTAAGATAAATTAAAGTACATTAGGATACATTAGAGTATATTAAAGTAAATAAAGGTAAATTAAAGGGTCTAAAGTAAATTAAAGTACATAAGAGTATATTAAAGTAAATTTAGATAAATTAAAGTAAATAAAAGTACATTAGAATACATTTAAGTATATTAGAGTAAATTAAGGTTCCTCTAGTAAATTAAGATACATTAGAGTACATAGAGGTAAATTAAAGTGAATTAAAGGGTCGAAAGTCAATTTAAGTACATTAGGGTACATTTAAGTAAATTATGGTTCATAAAGTAAATTAAGGTACATCAGAGTAATTTAAAGTATGATAGAATAAATTTAAGTAAATTAAGGTTCTTAAAGTAATTTAAGGTGACTAGAGTAAAGTATGGTAAGTTAGGTGTTGGGCCAGAACACAAACGGCCTTGTGAATGTTTAAATGAATCGGTAACACACATGCGAATATAACATGCAGCTTTAAATTCAAAACCTATGAAAACATCAATTAACCCTATCAAAATATGAGAGAAAAACAATTACATATAAAATAATAAACATAAAATAAATTAAAATAATAACAAAAAGCAACAAGATCCGCACGATATAAATATAAACATAACATGAAAACCCAACAAATTCGACCGAAATTTGATAATTTAACAAAAAAAATGAAAATTTCATGAAAATGAAATTAAAATCAAAGAATTTGAATTAGAAATAATTCAATAAAAATTTCAAATAAAAAAATTATCAAATGAAATTAAAAAATAATAAAAATTAAGATTAGAATAAACTAGAAAATACCAAGGTCGAATTTTGTTTTACTTAATCAAAAAGAACACGCAAGGTTAGGGCCAAAAAATAGGTATATATACCGATTCATTTTCACACAATTTTAATCGTTTTTACTAATAAAACAGTTTCTTAAAAATCTATTTTACTAGGTGAGTGAGAGTTTTATTTGGAAACTCTCTCCACGTCGCGTCCTCGCAATCTCGATAGAGCTGTGCTTGGATGTCGGCGTGGGAGAGTGGTATTTTGTATGATTTTCGTTATGGACAAGTAATTGTTATATTGTTTTTAATATTAATAAAGTATTTATAATGCATAAAATCATTTTGTTTTCATTAATTATTTGTTAATTGTCGAAATTTTTCCGGCCCACAGCCAAAACGCATCACAAGTCAGTAAAATCATACACACTATTCAGATTCGTGTAAGTGCGTGGAATATCGCCGATGATCTGTGCCCGTGAAGACCCGGCGTGCGGAACGCAGGGATCGGAACGTCAATATTATTCCGTATAGAAGAAAGGAGAAATAAGGAAGTGGTCTTTTGGTTACTTCCTCGTTTCTCGATTTCTTTAAAATCGACCTAAATTACTCTACACACGGCTCAAAATCACCACACCGAGTAGTCCAGTGGGCACTCATTAAATATTATATGAATACAACGTGCCTAAGGTCAACTAAGGGAAAGGTGACGGGTAATCGAAAAATGGAATCGTTGTTATAAACTAAAACTTAATTTTATATATGAATTAACAATTATAAATTTCAATATATTAATATGGATTTAGAGCGGCCCTAAATTATCACGCGATAACCATAACCTTATGGTAATTAGATCCTACTAAATTGAACTGCGATAGATCATGAACACCCGTAATTGTCCGGAATTCGATAAGTGTACTTTTAGGAAACTGAAGTAAAAGAAATTTTTTTGTTGCCTTACGAATATATCAATACAATAATAATTTACGAACGATCCATAGATTTATAATGCCACTTGAGTCGTTCAAATCATTTGAGGTAACCAAAATTTCTATAGTCCTTATAAACTCTTAACGACGCCGCAGGGAGCAATGTTAATACCTAGATAATCGTAAGCAAAGACAAATTATTAAACCAAAGAATACCCTAGTAACATTAAATTAGTATCGGTCAAAGGCAGAATAGTTTGGCATGAGTAAATTAACGTAACAAAAGCCCAAACCAGGAAAATTTAGGGAGTAAAAATCCAGACTCAAAGTTCCTTAATCAACTTACCGAATTTCGAACCCAACACAACTTTCACTCCCACTGACAGACTGATATATTGGAAATAATTATGAACTTACTAAATAAAAAATTCTCATAATTTAAATAAGTATAAGGAAAAGAAAGACCCATATTAAATTACCAAAAATCGTAACATACAAACTATCAAAATACCCAAAATTAAAACCTCAAAAATAAAATTGTAAATCCAAAAATAAAATACCAAAAATCAAATTGTAAACCCAGAGATCCGGAGAGTCATAAAAAACTAATTTCCAGTTCCCTCAAATGAATAGCAATCCATACGTCCCGAAGATGACAAGACCTCAACCCTGCCCACTTTTGTTCTAGACTCCCGATTCACCTAAACTGTAATGATTAATTCGAAAAACCCAATATCGGAATCATAATAACACCAGATAATAGTAACCACCTGAATAAAAATAAATTAACCTACTAACACCAATCTCAAAGAGACTAACCAACCACCCCATTAACATATAATCGCTCATGGATAAAGAAATAGAGGGGATTTCCAATATAGTCTTCAGTCTAATTGATGCCCACTACGAGTCTAATCTGAAAGAGAAATTTTATAAAATTACCCAAAACTTTTCAACAATACCCATAATATTTTTCTACCAAAATAAGTAACTGACTTCAGCTGAGCGGGTATGAATCTAAAAATGAATAAAAGAAAATTAAATTGGAGACAATACAGATAAAAACCCATTAATGGTTAAGCCACGAACTATTAACTTAACGAATCAATAAATTAAACATAACTAAAATAGACAAACCTGATTAGTAACCACCCGATCGCACCACTACCCAGAAAAATCTGACAGGAGTAAATCAATATTAGGCTTTGGCACACCAGGTAGATCTCCAAATAAGCTGTCGCACCCCATAGCGATTTCATTTCCTGCTAGACAATTTAATGATTAAGAGATTAGAAAAAAATCAATTACGTGCACACCATCATGGCATTGAAATTTCTCATAGAAGTGGCAGATATCGCACACACCATCAGGCAAAGTGTGATTACACTAGTGGACAAGCACGGGACACACCCACCCACAGTGATTTGAATATAAATATACCGATCAGCATTCTTGGAATAGTGTATTAAATATGATTCCACAACAAGTTTTACATAATGAGAATGCCTAAACCAGAACATCTAGCTAGGGAATGGTACTGGATCCCGATTCACAGATTGAAGGTAAAAAATTCATACGATTTTTTTTAGATATTAGTAACTTCGCAGATTTATAATCAATTTTTATCAATTTAATTATTCATAAGTTCAATACATGGTTACATTTTTGAAAATGTATGAGCATTTACATTTAACTTTAATTGCAAATCTCTAATTAGAATTTTTGATTTTCTATTGACCCTTTAAAGAATGTAGCAAATAGTTATACCACCAAAACTTAAATCCTTTTCATCGTTAATTAACACGTTTTCCTAAGCATCAGGCAGAATTATAATTGACCACCCATTGTAGACTAAAATATTTTTCTCAACTCTACAAACTGAATCAAATTATGTGTTTCTTAACAATTTAAAATATAATGCCTTATAAAGAGTTATGTCAAATGTAAAAAGTAGGAGTTATAACAGCGTGAGGTTTATTTCACCAACATTAAGAGGTGCGATGGGATTTTGGATGATCAATCTAACAAGTTACTTTTATTGACCAAAATTATAATTATAATTATAATTAAAATTACGCAATAACAATAATGTAAAAGGGGAAAAACCTTTGTTATTACAAACGTCTAAATAATTCGGGCACTAAAAAATAGTGATTAGAGATGGAAATCCAGTAACCTGGTTGTTTTCTTTTTCTTTTTTCGTACATTCGGTATCTGAAACGGAATGAATGAACTAGTGATATAGAAATAAAATCAAACCCGGTATCTTGTGCCTCGTGAGCCCGAATAATTGATAAGAGATTATTATTTTGCAAAAATCACAACAAGCAGCATAACTAGAAAAAATTAGTTTTACAATTTTTATTAAATAAATATCAGAAATATTGTATGAAGTATTTTTTTATTAAACTTTATCAAACTAGGTTCATTAAATTGTATTACAACTTGCAATTTTTTTTTACTAACTTTGAAACTCAACAATAAAGAATTGTAATATCAAAATAGCTAAATCCGCTGAGTCATTTAAACAAGAGATATCTATATACATGTATTAAAAATTTTCCTTATTTGCCTACTACTAGTTTGTAATTATTTCCATATTAAATGAACTATTCTAATCACAACCTTGTTCAGAAAAAATCAGGGCTAACGACTTATGTTCCTACCCATATCGCCGATCGATGGAGACGATTCAGACAGGAAAGATGCCCCGAGTTCCCCCAATGCGGGCCCCAACCGATCAGTGGGGGATCGGAGGGACATAACAATACTTCCTGGTTATCTGAACAACAACGGGAGTGTTTTGTTTGGTTGGATAACATTTTTTTTTGTTTAACGACATTCTTATTTAATAATTCGGCAATAATAACTAACCACCTAACGTCATTAATTATAGCAATGAACTCCCTACAATTACTACGGACGGAACTGGCCCGTGCCCAGCAAACCAACAAAGCTCTATACGACCAAATCATTCAATTAACTCGGGAAATTCATCAAACGAAAGCCACCTGGGTGGACCCGGCTAAGATCAAACCACTACGTCAAAGGCTCACCGCGGCTCAAAAGGGGTGGGCCGATGAAAAGCAAATGAATCAAAATCTCCGAACACAGATACGGGGGGTTGGAGGCTGCCCTGTCCGCCAGTCAGGAAGGAGCGGCCGTAACTTACCCTCTCGTCTTTGTCCCTGCTCAGTTAGCTTACCGTGAGTCGAAGGCCACTCCACCATTGGCCTCAACCCCAGCTACAACAATAACCACTAGCTATCGTCCAGGACGCAAGGAACGAGCCAAACGCCGAGCCGCGCGATTGCTAAAAAGGCCTAAATAACATTCAAATTCGTTGTAGTTTGTAAATGATACATGTTTTGTTGTATAATTACATCAGTCTTATGTGTGCTTTAGTCCAACATCATGGTAGAATCCCTGTTATTTCATAATAAACTCATACATTAAAATTCACGACCTAAGGGGGACCAATCATCAAAAAATCGAGCATACGTCTTCTAACGACAGCTCATTGGACCCAGGGATAGTCCGAGCAATTACAGCATTAGTAATAGCGCTCACTTTTTGCGGACAATCCACCCACTCGAACACATTTCCAACGTTGCCTAGAAACGGGTGCCGAGTGGTAGCTAAGAACATTTATATGGCGTTACTGGGGTAACCATAGGAAGATTGAAACAAACATTAACACCCCGTAACCCACCATAGGTAAGAATTTTTAAAAATTAAATAGAGAGTCAACAGTTAAGTTACATAAGGGTAATTTTTAAAGCTGAAAATTTTAAAAGCAGTTATAGTAGGCAAATTACATAAGGTAAGAATTTTTAAAGTTAAAGAGTCGACAATATTACATGATAAAATTTATTAAATAAAATTTTCAGTATAGTTTTATCGATCAATTTTTATACATATTTTTAAATGATAAAATTTTTAACATAATTTACAATGGAATTTTTTATACATGATTTTTAAAGATGAAATTTTTAGGATAATTTTACAATTAAATTTTTTAAATAATTAAATTTTTAATATAATTTTACAATGAAATTTTTTATACAAGGTTTTAGCATGTTTTTAGAATAATTTTATCGATGAATTTTTTATACATGATTTTTAAATAGAATTTTTAACATAATTTTACAATGAAATTTTTTATACATGATTTTTAAAGATGAAGTTTTTTGGATAATTTTACAATGAAATTTTTATACATGTTTTTAATTGAAAAAATTTTTAATGTAATCTTACAATCAAATTTTTATTATAATTTTTACTATGACTTTTTTATACATGTTGACAACGATCAAATTTTCAAAGAATTTTATTAAATTAAATTTTTGAGTTTCAATGTTACATAGTATTGCCTAAGGTAGGTAGTAGTCATTCGCAAGAGCAACCCATCCTTAATAAAAAAAAATAATAAAATAATAATAATAATAATAATAATAAATAATAATAATAATAAATAATAATAATAATAATAATAATAATAATAATAGTAATAATAATAATAATAATATTTTCAGAAAACATAAAAAGTTGACTTACTTGGTATCAACTTCTGAACACTGATAACCCATACACAGTGAATAATTCATTAATAACTGAACAACAATCACTAGGTACTGTGTACAAATAACCGAGTACTGTACAACTCTTTATATACATACTAGGCATTGAATAATTAACTTATTCATTAAAATGACATATTTAAATAATATTTACTCTTTGAACACCGATATTCAACCAACTTAACCCACTTAAAAAATAAAATTTTCTCTCAATCATTTCCCTTTAAAATACATGGTTATTCACACACTCACAATATGTTATCAATAACTAGTTACTGAACAAATCAATATCAATAACTAGTTACTGAACCAATAAATATTAATGATCGGTTACTAACCAACAAGTTTTGAAATAAAACACATAAAAGGTTGATCAAAAGAAATACAAGTTGAAATTTTATTAACTTCTCCACTCTTTTATCGATCATTGATGTCTCAAATTTGGTAAATTTTTTGGTTGCTTATTTACCTTGTTGTTATCAAGCGATAATTAATTAAATTCATTGAAACCAAATCCATAGTTATATTTACTTTGTATCAACTTCTGAATACTAATACACAGTGAATAATTTATTAATAACTGAACAATAATCACTAGGTACTGTATACAAATAACCGAGTACTGTACAACTCTCTATATACATACTAGGCATTGAATAATTTACTTATTCATTAAAATGACATATTTAAATAATATTTACTCTTTGAACACCGATATTTCTCGGCAGTTATTTATAATTTTAAGGGGAAATATTCCAGATTTTGTTCTGATAATATAAAACTTTGAATATTAAAATCGAAATTTGGGAAATAAATAAATCAAGAATTATTTATGATCATGTTATTGTAAAAGAAAAAATAGGTGATGAAAATATTTGGCGTGTTTTAAAATTATGTTTAGAAATGTATGGTTTTTCTAATCCTGATCAGATAATAATAGGTTTTAAAGAAAAATATCAGAAAGGGATATTTGGTAATAAATTAAAATAATTAAAATCATCTAATAAAAATGAATGATGAAGATATTTATCCAGCTTTTATAAAAAGGAACTATCCAATACTTGATGATATTGAAGAACCAATTGAATCAAAAGAACTAATAAAACCAAAACCTCGTAAATTAAAAGAAATAAAAATAAATTATCGTATAAATGAATTTATATTAGAAAAGAAAAAATTAGATGAAAGATTATAACATTATCAAAAAGTTAATGGTCGTTGGACAAAAGCAAATTCAGCAATAAAATTAGCATGTGTTACAATAACTGGAATTTTATCTGTTTCAAACGTAGTATTTCAATTGGTTTAACATAGAAAAAGAAAAAGATTTATAGAGAAGTTGGTGAAGAATTAACATTAGGTATAAATTCCAGGTATCATTGTTTTTATATGAATATTATGATTCTGTATGATTCTGTGATTCTCATATCCTCATTTCCTATTTTTATATAAGAATCCATTCTAAATCAGGGATAATGGGCTATAAGAATCATACAGAATCGTTAATAAATGGGTATTTTTTAAATAGATTCTTAATGCTTAAAAATGGCATTAATCGTCTATAGGAATCATCAGAATCATTATATTTTATGAATTGATTCATGTCTATTAACCTTCAGTCTGTGCATAGTAAATTTTCCATAGTCTGTGCATGGGGTATTTTAATATATATTTTAATGCTTTTTATGATCTTATTGTTAAAAAATAGTCATGTTATTTTTATTAATTAATGAAAAACACTTTTTTATTCAAAATATATAAGATTAAGAATAAGAGAATTTAAATTATATTATATTACAGAAAAAAAATTAACCAGACGCATCGTCTGACATGATTTCGTTGTTTTCTTCTTCGAGCGAATCCATTACTTCTTCGTTAATACAATTTATGCAAACGGTTTTTATATGTGTTGTGCAAGATGGCTGATTACAAACATAGCATCTTGTTCCTGTTTTCTTATCAGCGGATCGAGGGCAAATATAACATCTTGGTCGCTCACTGACAGATCTATTCGCCGCTGTTCCTTCGGCTGTTGAACTCTGTCTAAGATTTATTATATTATATCCTATTTGCTGCACAGCGATTTTAACATTTTTTTTCATTGCCCATGGGTTTGATATTCGGTTTAATATATGATCCCTCACCAATTGCATAGCCAGCTCCTTCAAAAGGATTTTACGTTCATTGCTTTTCCGCTGAATGAATAGTTGTGGATTGGCACATTTATACAGGTTATAAGCAGCTATACCTGTGATATCAATCATATTAAAAAATAAAACCATTAGCCATCGTTTGGTCTTTCTTTTGCAGGTAAATGTACGAACTAATTTGTCGAGTGTGTCAACTCCTCCCTTCGTTTTATTATAGTCCAACAATATCATCATTGTGTAGAGTGGATAGTAACAATAAATTCTTGTTGGGCTTCGGAATATAACTTACCAACGTCAGATGATCGTCAAAGCAAAATTTGGAAGAATTCACGACTCGGTTCTTAATTTCGGCCTTGTTCGTAAATTCTTTAGGTAGATTTGGTTTATTTGCGCGAATTGTTCCAATTATTGTTGTTTTTTTCTGTAACATTTGTTCTGCTAATGGACAGCTTGTAAAAAAGTTATCCATAGTTATAGTTCGTCTTTTATTGATATATGGTGCAGATAATCTATGAACTAAATTTAATGCTTAATCAACTGCATGTAGCTCATTCAGTTGCTTGCCTACATAAATTTCTGCTTTTAATGGGTACGAATTCAACGCATCGCAAATCTAAAAACTTTTAATCCCTTACTTGCCTGGCTTTGATGGTATATATTGTCTGAAAGAACATCAGCCACGAGTTAATACCAGTTGTTCATTTATAGTTAAGAATGATGATGGTTTATAAGGTCCTTTGATATTTGCTAAAAACATATTCCATACATCATATGTTAAATGTTCTTCCTCTTCCATTGAATCGTTTAAAACGATAAAAATCAATTTCCTTCCCAAAACTTTCGAAAAAGCACTCAGTTCCACTCTACTATCACTCAATAACTCCTTTTCAAATTTGACCATTTCCTCGTCGTCGTACAATCCATGCAAGATTGGATCACCATGTATAAATTCAACAAATTTTTCAATGTGCGATTGTTTCCACGATTTGAATTTATCTGTAGATTTGGTACATTCGTAAAGTGTCATCCAAAGCGAATCAGGTTTTTTAGGAAAAACCCCCACTCATCATTATTTAAATCGAAAAAGTTGTTTGAAGGGACTTCAAGAAGATCTTGATGTTGTTCCAACCATTTGTCAAAATCAAAACTTTTATCGAAGCATTTTCGCAATGGTTCATGCAAGCTTTCAGGATTTTTTAATGGGTTTACGTCTGAATGAGCGCCTACAACTCTAAAACACTTTGCAATGTCATCGGCGGAACGCCCCTTTGACCATTCCTTGATCCAGCTTGAAAGCTCGATGTACGTAGGCATTCTGATGTTGCTTTTCTTTGTTTGTAAGGATTTGTCATTGAGTGCGTTGGCTACATATGTATCATAAAACTCATCGTATGATCCTTGAAAACTTTTGCCTAAAGATACATCTATACCTTGCAATAATCCAGTAAAGTTCGGTGGAACTAATAAAAAGTACACCTTCAATAAATCGTCATATTTATCTCTAAGTTCGTTCACAACTTTTACGTGGACTGGGTAACTGTCCAAAATCAACAACGTTGCTTGAAAATTGCTGTGGCAGGTCTCATTAGGATGATTTCTCTCAAATATTTTTTTAAAAGATCCTCGCTCCACATGCCTTAGATTCACGTCAACCGAAAATCCTGGACTAACTTTTGGGGCGTTTTTCAATTTAGAAAACAAAAAGTGTTGATTGACGAACTCAACCTTTGCATTAATTGTCGGAGTGTAAGTGAATTTTTTGTGGGATGTGGAAGCTTTTTTCAGAAAAACTTCCTTGCTACTTTTGATTGCGATTGTATTTGATGGCTCGTGTTCGAAAAGACGAGGAATTTGATCGAAATTGAGAACGTTTTCAGGCTTCACTTTGTGTTTAATTATTATCTCTTGAGCTTCTGCAACTTAGTCACGGGAAATTTCTTGAAAGTTTTCAGGAAGTTTTCGACATCCCGCCTGAGTTCTTCTCACCAAATTAAATCTTTTTTTGAAGTTTGCGCACCATGAGTCAGACGATTTGAAATTTTGGAATTCTGTTTTTTTAAGATTCAATTCTTTTTTCAGATCCTCGTCCAAATCTTCCTCGTTTAGTGTCAGATTTATATCTTCTACATAATCATCTCTCAAAGTTTTTGCATGAATTTGTATGTATTTAGACTTAACGACTAAACCCAGCTTGTTGCGATCAATAACAAATTCATATAATAATTGCTCCAAATTTTCAAATTGTGTCTTTTTTCCACCGCCAATCAATCGTTTGCGTTCTATTACTTTGATGTCGTTGTTTTGAAACAAAGCTCTCAGTTTTCTTGTTGTTTCCATTTTCGAATGTTGGATTCGGGAATGTTGTGAGCTTTTCCTGTAGCACGAATGGATTTAGTTTTGATTTCATCCAAAACCCCCAATTTCTCTTTTACACTGTATTGCTTTTTAGTGTGATGAGACTTGTGTGTACTCATTTTGCCTGAAAATGAAAAATTTTAATGAAGTTATGAAGATTTTATATAAAATTTTCGAAATGCAATTAAAAAATCTAAAATTTTCTGAATAACTCGAAAGTTCTTAAAATATTCACAAACTTTCTCAGAAATTCTACAAAACTATCTAAAGTCCATAAATTTATAAAATAACAATAACTTATCGAAATTCAATTACCAAATTTGAAATTTCATAAAATCTTCTGAATTTCATCAAATGTTTGAAAATTTTATCAGAACTTCCGGAAACTATTAAAAGTTTCAATTAATTATCGAAAATCTTGAAATTTCATCGCCAGGCTGTATTTTTCATACCAACAACAGCGTATGGTTTCCAAAACTTATACCCCATCGGATCATTATCGTCACTAATGAATTTTATTTGTCACTTATTTTTTCCAACACTGTTCAAAAATTAATACTCGATTGATTTTTTTATTTAAAAAAATAAACAGATGCGCAAACTATTGAGAAAAAAAAATCCGATTTTCAATTTTTGCCAGAAAGCACCAAACGTGCAGTGTTACTATTTGTAGTGTAGAAATGCCCTAGCTTTTCTATTTGTTTCGGCTACTATTACATTTATTAATGTCTCGGGAAGTAATTTTTTAAACGCGGCCAGATGAGTATTTATATTTTGAGCTGTTTCAACAGAAATTCCTTGTTTTTCTCTCAAGATTTGAAAGTCGCGAACTTAAGTTACATTTGGTGGACTTGCCCTCCATTTTCTTTTGCACTTTTTATTTTGCGCGTAATACCAAATTCCTTCTTCTTTCACTTCAGCTTCTTCATCAGTTTCTATATTTTGCATTTCAATAGCAGCTTTAGAGATAAAAATAGATTCTTATTTAACAGCAAGTATTCATATCGCATACCCCAACACTGCAGAAATATTTGTACCCCTAATATTGCTGCTCACATCTCAGGCATATTAAGCAATCTGTTACCATCCTTGGATCAAATTATCATCGATGATGGAAAAGACAAAACTGTCACTGTACTTGAGGATATACTTTTAGAGGAAATCTCTCAAACCATTGTCGACCGTGATACGATGGACTACAAATTAATAACCTAACTTCCGAGAAATTATCGAGCAAGGTTCAGTGTCGTAATCCACTGAACAACTCTGATTAATAGCAGTTTCATTTTTACAAACAAAAAGAACTAACTATCTGTCACTGATAAGTTTTTTGATTTATTTATTCTGATTTGGGAATTCAATAAATAATATTTCTAATCTAAACAAATATTGTGAACAAGTATTTGACTTTATTTCATCCATACACTAAATAGCACCATAATCCAAGCACACTGTTTTGATTTTTAAAAAAATCTATTACAGTTATTTATAAGTAAATTTTTGTAACTAAATGGAATTTGGAGAACTTATCCAATAAAAACCCAAAATATTTCTAAGAATCTCATGAAAATAGAAATAAACAAAAATAATTCAAATATATTCATAATCTGATGTTCTGTGATAAGATAATTATCATTTTATTTGTTTTTGTATTTATTATAATTTTTAAATATCAGCAGAACAAAAAACAAAATAATTTATTCCACAGATTTGCTATCATCACAATAATCATCCAATAATTTAGTTTTAATCTCTAGGTCTTCGCCGTAACCAATAGAATTGTCGATAATACATAAAGCCGATGCAATTGACCCTTCTTTATCTCTATTCAAAGGTAGAAATCCTCCACAGTTGCCGTCATCCAATAATTCTGCCATTCCAATAAGACAATCTTTATAGTGCTTTGATTTGCCGATTATTGGAGTTAAAGCTAATTCTGAGAAATCCTTTTTAGATATTTTTGACATTTTTTTCTGAGCATCAGTAGACAACATGTCAACTTTCATCATCAAATTAACGTGGGCACATGCAAGATTATACGTAGATGAATATGCTACTAATGACGAGGTTAAATAAGTTTTTATGTCCGTCAAGAAATGACAATCCAAAATGAATACTGTGCAAATATTGAAACAATGCTTTTGTTTAAGATATTCAATTATACGCTGTATAACATCAAGATGACAATACAATTCGATTTGACCTGGACAATCAAATAAAAAATAATCATCTTCAAACTCTCCTATTTGATCGTCGAGCCAACTAAGATTTTTACCTAAATATTCCAAACAATAAACTAATCCACCGTTTGGGCCAAGTGGAAAATTTTTGGTGCTTTTTAAATCATCAAGAGAAATTAAATCTCTTATATCAGCAAATGGTTCGTATTCGAAATGATCAGCATCTGGGTCCAAATTAATTACATGAATTGTACGATTAATTGTTTTTGTATAATTTTCGATAGTAGAACAATATGTAGACTTTCCGCAACCTGCTGGTCCAATGACAAACTGTGCATATCTTGGCATTATTGTTTCAATTTAATTATAAAATTCGATATATTTATTATTAAAACAATTTATGATAAATCAAAAAAATTTATATTTTTTGAAACGAAAAGTAATTTTAAAAACTATTTTTTTCCTAAATAATTAGGCTTATTTAATTTTTTGAAATTAATTAAGTTTTTTATTAGTTTTAGTAATAATAGAAAAATAAACAGAATTTTTTAATAATAATATGTCAAACAAATAAAAAAGCACTCATTAAAAATTTTTAAATTAAAAACATTAATAATAGTTTAACTTCATTGACTAATTACACAGACAATTTTTTTAACAAGTTAAACATTCAACTTTTAAATATTAAACATGTAATAAAAAATGAATCTTGCTTTATAAACTTTGTTATTGATTATTTTTACATATTTTATTTAAAATTAAAAAAACTTTTTAACAAAAAATTTCAAAAAATTAATAAATTTTACCAAAATAACATACCATTGCTTTATAAAATAGGAAACTTAACTAACAATTACTTTTTAAAATCAGAAAACTACTTTATAAAAATTAATAATTGGTGGGTTACTGGGTTTCACTATTGGTTTAAATCGTCTTATTGTTACCCCGGTAACGCCATATAAATATTTTCTAGCTACCAATCGACACCCGTTGCTAGGCAACGTTGGAAATGTGTTCGAGTGAGTGGATTGTCCGCAAAAAGTGAGCACTATTACTAATACTGTAATTACTCGGACAACCCTTGGGTTCAACGAGCCGTCGTTAGAAGACACTTGCGCGATTTTCAATGAATGGTCCCTCTATGTCACGAGTTTAGTATTGGAGTGTAATAATAAATAACGGGGATTCTATCATGATTCTTGGACTACCATATACATAAGTCTAATGCACTCATACAACAAGACATGTATTAATTACAAACTACACCGCCTTCGAGCTTGGTTTAGGCTTAGTTAACAATCGAGCGGCTCGGCGCCTGGCTCTTTCTTTGCGTCCTGGGCGATAGTTAGTAGTTGCTGTTGTCACTGGGGTTGAGGCTGATGATGGAGTGGCCACCGACTCCCGGTAAGCTAACTGAGCCGGTGCAAAAACGAGAGGGTAAGTAACGGCCGCTCCTTCCTGACTGGCCGACAGGGCAACCTCCAGTCCTCGTATTTGCGTTCGCAGATTTTGATTTATCTGCTTTTCCTCTGCCCATCCCTTTTGAGCAGCTGTGAGTCTCTGGTGTAGTGGTTTTATTTTGGCTGGATCCACCAGGTGGCTCGGGTTTGGTGTACTTCTCGAGTCAGCTGGATAAACTGATCGTACAGGGTCTTGTTATTTTGCTGTGCACGGGCCAGTTCCGTTCGTAACAATTGCAGGGAATCCATTTCTGGAATTAATGACAAAAAAATGGTTATTATCACAGCGTTAATAAGTATAAAGGTGATCAAACATAAGCTTCCTTGACAAATTGTTATAACACCAAACAGAACAAAATTGATTGCTAACCGAACTAATTATTTATTTTAACAACAAAAAAAAGTCAATAAAACCAGGTCAATTCAAGATAACAGCATCAGATGTCAGTGAATCCTCTCGCTACCCATTCCTCCGGGGAGCAGTTCGAAAAGATCATTACCGGTCGTTTCGTATTACGAACCCGGTTAGTCCTGGCCACCTGAGGGTCCTTCATGTTCTCACCCATTACCTCATTGGTACATCCGTGCGTTGGTCTACGCGATAGTGGGTGGCGATAGGTGGCGGCAATCCGGCCAGTTTCGATATCCTCTTCAATGTTCGCCAGACATTGACGGGCTCGGACCACCTGTAGGTCCACCTGTCTTTGATGGTTGGGAAGGCTATCGAAGAGGCGACGGGCGTGCTCATGAATCTCTTGAGCTGGACTCCACTCCTCCCAGAGCTGTTCCGATACCTCGGGATTTCGGTCATAACTTTCCGGTTGTCCACTGTTTTGTCGGGGTTCGAGTGGGGGGGACTCGAGACATCTGGCTTGTCGGAACTGCTTCCATGTTTCTCTCCATCGATCGGCAAGTTGAGTGGAGATGAAAGTCAGACCTGATCGTCCTTAATAAGATCATAATTAGCACAAATTCCTTTGAAAATTAAACAATTAAGCATTAATAGCGGAGAAAAGATAAAAGTGGTCAATATATGTACGGATCTCCCTGGTTTTACCTGACTAGGCATATCTAATTGTTAGGGTGTTATCAATCTCGAAATTAGTGTTCGAAATTGCCAGTTGTAATAATTTAACGAACCTAGTTTAATCGGGTTTAGTAACGAATACTTTATACGATACTCTGGATATTTATTAAAAAAAAATAGTGCCTTTATTTAAAGTCGTTCGCAATTGTCATCATATTCATGATGATAAATCTGGGGTCAATAGTAGGTAACTCCGATTTTTCATCAACAACATTTTTCTATATTAAAACTCCCTCATTTTGTAATATACGATACAAACTCACCTGTGTATGACCAGACCGCATTCATGAGTTACATCCATGTTATTATATTGGCTGACTAGTGTCTAATAAAGAAAATTATCCACATTTCCACGCGACATCGATAATAAATAAAACAAATCAACTTGCAATGGAATTCAACGTTTCGCTTTTAACATCTTGCTACATATTATTTTAAACAATTTAAAGTCGTTTTAATTTATTCTAAACAAGTATTACATATATTCGGTAACTTAAAATCCATAAATGGTAAAAGACTAAAGTCCTAAAATTATGCTACATAATTACAAAATGAATATAAATCATGATAATCCAAACATAAGGAAATTGTTATCCTAAATCTCAAGTACCTTAAAAATAAGATATGAATAAAAACATTGACGGTAAGTTTTAATACCAAACCGCTTATAAAATATCGCGATATCGTTGTGATATATAAATATAGACAAAAATTAAGTCTACAAACTTCTTATATAGTACGGAAAATCATAACTACTTATGTATTACAAAAATAAGAAAATCATTACCTATGATCTGTGGGTCGGAATCTGGTACCGATCCTTCACTGGATGTGCTGGTCGAGGCACGTCTTTTACGAGAAACTTGTTGTAGATTCATTTTTAATCCGACAATACTGATCGCGGTGTTTATATCCAATTTATTGTGGGTGTTTATGTCTTGTACTAGTACATTAATATAATCACATTTGTCTGAGAGGGTGCGCGATATCCGCCATTCGGCAAGAGATTTTAATATCATTTTGGCGGGTAAGTGATTGATTTCTTAATTCCTCGATTATACATTTGTCTAGCCGGAAACGAAAAATAAACGAATCGATAGTGAGGTAGCGGGTTTGTGAACCTGACCGGTGTGTCGATGTCCAATTTTTAACTGGCACTGCAAGATCCGGGTTGTGGTGCGATCGGTGATTATTGATCAAGTTTGCTTAATTTGGTTGTGATTATCTATCGATTTGTCAAGTTAACAATTCACAGTTTATTCTCCACTAAGTTTCTTATTTATGTTATTTTCGATCAAAATTAAATTTATTCATTTTAGATTTAATCCCGCTTAATTGAAGTCTGGTACTGAAATTCTTGGGGGAAAATACTATGGGAATGGTTGAGGTGGTGGACATCGGTTGGATAGACAATGGTATTGGCAATCTCGTCGGTTTCTCCGTTCGTGAGGGTTATATAGTAATGGGAGGTTGGTCATTTTCTCGGAGATTGGCATTAGTTTATTAATGTAATTTGTTTCAGGTGAATTGCTTATTAATATTATCATGATTTCAATATTGGGTAATTTTAATCTATTCAAATTAAATTAGTTCATGATTTTAGAGCAATTATGGGTAGGTTTGGAATCTTATCCTCTTCGGGACGTGTGAAATGCTATCCAGTTGGGGAGCTGCAATTCAAGTCTTATAGCTTTGGATTTAACACTTTTAATACTCTATCAAATTGATCTCTGTATTTTTTGACGTTTTAGTTTTTGATTTATAATTTTTAATTTCTGGATGTTTGATGGGGTTGCAAGTTATGTTGAGGTCGGGTTCTGACAAGGGGATTTGAAAATTCTGGATGATTTGGATTTTATCTTACATTTTGGTTTGAATTCTTATTATACTGATTTACTTCAATCCTACATTGTGGATGTCGATGGATGCCAATGGAATATTACCGGTTATTTACTAGTTCAATTTATCATTAATACTTATTCACAAACGACTATGGTATTTAAATTTTATCGTAACTGGTTTATTATGACTTGGTCACCGTAAGTTCGTGGCTGTCGCGTGCTGAATTAGGGTCACCTCAGGCTATACTAATACCTCGCAATTTATAATTATTAACTTGAATTTATAATTAATAACATGAATTTATAATTAATAACATGAATTTATAATTAATAACATGAATTTATAATTAATAACATGAATTTATAATTAATAACATGAATTTATAATTAATACCATGAATTTATAATTAATAATATGAATTTATAATTAATAACATGAATTTATAATTAATAACAACGATTTCATTTTTATTTAATTACCCGTCACCTTCCCTTAATTGACCTTAGGCGCATTCTGTGTTCATATTATATTTAGTGAGTGCCCACTGGACTACTCGGTGTGGTGATTTTGAGCCGTGTGTAGATCAATTTAGGTCGAATTTAAAGAAATCGAGAAACGAGGAAGCAGCCAAAAGACTCCTTCCTTATTTCTCCTCTCTTCTATACGGAATAATATTGACGTTCCGATCCCTGCGTTCCGCACGCCGGGTCTTCACGGGCACAGATCATCGGCGATATTCCACACACTTACACGAATCTGAATAGTATATTGATTTTGATATCTTGCGGTGTGTCTTTGGCTGTGGGCCGGAAAAATTTCGACAATTGATTTTATGAAAATAAATTAATTTTATACATCATAAATATTTATTAATATATTAAAACAATATACAAATTACTTGACCAAAAATCATCATAACAATAACATAAAAATACATCTCCCTCCACGCCGACATCCAAGCAGAGCTCTACCGAGGTTGCGAGGACGGGACGTGGAGAGAGAGTCATCAAATAAAACTTCTGCTCACTTAAAATTAAACTTGAATAGATTTTTAAAAATAGATTCAAAATTTGGTTTTTTGGTTCAAAAATTGGTTTTTGGTTTAAAAAATGGTTTCAAAATGGTTAAATTTTATGTGAAAATGCATCGGTATTTATATCTATTTTCTGTCCCTAACCTCGCGTGTTATTTTTGATTTAGTAAAACAAAATTCGACCTTGTTATTTTCTAGTGTATTCTAATCTTTATTTTTATTATTTTTTCATTTATTTTGATAATTTTTTATTTGAAATTTTTATTGAATTATTTCTAATTCAAATTCTTTGATTTAAATTTCATTTTCATGAAATTTTATTGATTTATCAAATTTCGGTCGAATTTGTTGGGTTTTCATGTTATGTTTGTGTTTGTATCGTGCAGATCTTGTTGCATTTTGTTATTATTTTAATTTATTTTTATGTTTATTATTTTATATGTAATTATCGTTTTTCTTATATTTGATAGGGTTTAATTGATGTTTTAATAGGTTTGAGTTTAAATTTGAATGTTATGTTTGCATGTGTGTTACCGATCCATTTAAACATTTTTCAAGGCCGTTTGTGTTCTGGCCCAACATAATAATTTTAAACGTGATATTGACTTATTCTTAAATGATTTTTAGTTTATTATAAAAATTAAAATAAAATGTATGTTGTTTAAATATTTCAAATTTAGTAATTTAAATCCATGGAATAAGCATGAAAAAAATTTTCTCTCGCGGAGATGAGCGAAAAATATAGTGTAAGCAGCTCGTCGGCCTGCGGCTGACTTACTGACCATCACCAAACCAAAACTACTACTATAAGAACTACCTTACCGATTATTTCTTCAATCATGACCTATCAAGATAAATCTACCACTTTAACTGATGAACTCCAGTCACAAAACGACATTAGCACAAACTTTGATACTCCTGACAAACCTATAACCGTACAACCACCTATAGTTAGTTCACCTCTTATTATATCTTCCAACGATAACCCAACTTTAATTGCTGACTCTGTTACACCTAACACTTTATATATATGTCTAAATGACTCAGAAACCACTAACTTACAACAAACATCTATCATGCTTCCTAATTCAATACCTACCAACACTAAACTTCTTACACAAGATCCTATTCAAACTAAACACCTAGACAACTTACCCTACAACAAAGACACTTGTCCTGACAACCTCATTAATAACAACTGTATAACAACTAATGCATGTAAGAAAGGAAAAAAGAAAATCAAACAACCTTCCTACTTACAGCCTGCTTCTACAAATACCAATCTTTTTCCACCACATCCTATTCAACTTTATATATACTTAACTAAACACCTAAACAACCAAGGTAACAAAGAAAATCCTAATGAATCTACAGCCTTAACTAATGACATTGCCACAAACTTTACTCCTAAAAAATCTATAAACACTCAACTACCGATAATTAATTCATACAACGATATCCCTACTCTAACTACTAACATTGATGCACCTAATATATGTCCAAATGACTCTGAACTTTCTAACTTACAATCTAACATTCAGTCTTTTCCTACAACTACCAAAAATACCAAAAATCTTGACAACCTCACTGAAAACAACTGTATAAAAACTAATACACATAAGAAAGGTAAAAAGAAAACAAACACCAAACAACCCACACAAATTAAAAAGAAATATATATTGCTACATACACTTGAAGAAAATTGAAATGCTGTGCGAATGCTGCTGGAATGTTGATAGAATGATGCTGGAATGCTGCTTATTTTCTAGACAGAACTACTGATACCAACCCAAAAGAACTGATGCCTGATCTGACAAGAAAAAAAACCATCCGATGATTATACGTACCAAAATTCCGATGATCTACAAATACCAACATCCCCACATGAATACTGCTAACCCGAACACCGATTCCAAATATTAACAACAAAGCTGATGATAAAAATAAACTGATGCCCGATATGCCCTTAAATTGATTACAAGTGCCAAATTTCTGATACCTAACAAATAACCTACTGACGTGGCTGGATCCCCATAATATATACCGAATACTAAATAAAGAGTTGGAGATACAGACAGTGCTGGAGATGGAGACGGAGCTGGACCTGAGCTGAAGACGGAATGGAGATGGAAAGAGGAACTGTACTTGCCCGATTATCGCAACCGGACAGATGATGATAAAAAGATAAAAACAAAATTGAAAACCTGATTGAGTCTGACCTACGAATGGTCGGGCTAGTTCCCTTAAAAGGACACACTGTCTCTTCGGAGCAGTTTTTCATAAATAAATTTTGCTTTAAATCACGTCGTGTCAAAGCTGCTTACCAGCCGTCTTTGTCGAATTTCTTGGGTTTCCTCTCTCTGTAATCTCTGCCATTCAATTTGTTGCTGTTCCGGATATTTTCTGGTCCATTGATATCTAACATCATTCATGATTCTCCTCGTATTACTTCGTTGTATTTGATTATCTGCGGCTATTCGTTGAATCATACCTCCTAATTGCTCAATCTCTTGTATTTGATTGTTTTGTATACTTTGGTTATAATTGTTCGGTTTTGGTTGTCTCGATTTTCTCTCTATTGTACAATTTTCAGCTATATGTCCGTTTAGGTTGAAGTTGTAACAGGTTCTATTCTCGAATCTTGTGGTTGTCCTCATTATCGTCATATCTCTTAAATGTCTAATCTCTTGTGTTGAATTGGTATGGTTTTTGTTGACTTTGCGTCCTTCTCATTCGACAATTCTTTGACAAATGACCAGTTTGATCGTGATTAAAATAGGTTATCATTTCTTCTCCTACTTGATATTTGCTTTCTGTTCCTCCGTCTTTGTCGAGTTCATTAATATTGGTTGTTTGTTGATACTTTCTGTGCGAACTCTTCTATCACTTCTTTGGTAATTCTCTACTGTCTTGAATCCTCTTAACTGACATATCGCAGATTCGTGATGGTTTTTTAATGTATTGATTTGTTTGCGGTTCATTATCTTTCGTTTGTCTCGTTGTTTCCATCGTTACTTTTATTGGTTCTGATACTTGATCTTTTAACTCGGTTTGGTAATTTTCTTTTTCGACTCCTTCTTCAATTGTGGTTAATATTTTCTCTTCTCGTATGATTTCCGTTTTCCATGTTCAGCTATTTTTGTTTCCACTGTTTTTGTTTCCGAATTTCCAATTTCCTTTTCGTCATTTAAATCTTCCTTCTTGTATTTTCTTTCTGAATGTATCTCCTCTACATTCCTCTTTAAACTCGAATATATTGTTTCTTGCTTCCTCATTTCTGGTTCATCGCGTGTGATTTCGTACATTGTTGATTCTCTCAAATATATTTCTGTTTCATCAGTATTTTTACTTGGCAACTCTTTTTTTGCATCTTTTTACTCGTACTTGTTTTCAACTGAATTGCAATTTTTGGTTCGGGTGATTTCGCGTTATTTCCTTTGCCAATTAACTTTTCATTTAATTTATCATATTCTTCAGCTTCTGTTTCCAAGCTTTCTAATCTTATTGTAATCATTGGTTCTGCTGTTGCTACTGTATTAAATTTTCTATCTGTTGCTGCTTTTCACTTTTTCTGACTTCCAATAAAATGGTCTATTTCTTTATCCTTGTTCTCCGTTCGTTTCGGTATATTCTCAGTTTCTCTAATCAGTGGTTTCCTTGATTCCGGTTTCTCGTAACTCGTTTTCTTGCTTCTATCCTGGCTCTATTATTCGTCGTTTACTTGATCTCTTTATACCTTGTCAATTATCTAAAAATAAATAACACTTCTAGTACATATTATTCTACATAAATTTCCGCATTAATTTTATCGTATTTTTCTCAATGCTTATCCTTATTTTAATTCTTTGTGCTGCGTCAACTTTTTTATCTTTTTAATTTTTGTCTTCTCATTTTAAGTTTATTTTAAATTATCTATAACTCGTATCAAGTATCTATTTGCTTTGTCTAAATTATCCTTATAGTCGCATCGATTATCTATATGGTCATATCAATTACATATTTTTTTTCAAATAAATCATCACAATCATATCAACAATAGTCTCGTTAATTATTCTCCTTTATCTCTTCATAATTTGTCCAAAAAAGTTTCTTACTCTCTCTGTGATGGCGCTCTATGGGCCTTTTTAATTAAATCCTCTTGTCTTTTTCCTTAAACTTTATTCGCTGTGATCGTTTTCCTTTTGATTCATCTCCCTTCATATTAAATCTACTTTAAATTATCTATTTCTCGTATCAATTATCTATCATCCTCGTATTAATCTCGTATCAATTATCTATAATCCTCGTATTATTCTCGTATCAATTATCTATCATCCTCGTATTAATCTCGTATCAATTGTCTATCATCCTCGTATTACTTATCTATATAGTCTTATCAGTTATCTGCATAGTCGTATCAATTATTTATATTTTTATCAAATAAAATCGCTATAATCATACCGTCATTCAATCCATTAATTATCTTTCCTGTCTCCCTGATTTACTAAAAATCGTTTACTTAATCCTCAATCACTGGCGCTCTATGGGCCTTTATCATTGGCTCTCTATGGGCCTTTATCTAAATCTTATTGTCTTTTTACTGGGACTTTATAGCCTTAAATTTTTCGTCTCAACTGGCACTCTATGGGCCTTTATCTCTTCCGTTGGCTCTCTGGGGCTTTCGGCATCTAATTTCAACTGGCACTTTATGGGCCTTTATCTCTAATCGGAGTTGAGTTTTCGTCAGTGATCTGTTGGGTGACTTGTTTGGTGGACAAGTTTGAGACCTCACACTGACGCTCAATCCATGGTCGTCTGTTGGTAGCGCATTTATCCGGTTACGCTTACCTCACCGCCATTCGGATATCCGGTACTCGGTGTGGGATCCGGGTTTTTGTACCGAACTCCTCGCTGGGATAAATAAAAAAACATTCCCTCAGTACTCGGTGTGGGATCCGGGTTGTGTACCTCTGAGAATATAAAAGAATGGAAAAGCCTAGACGTTCGACCAAGTTCCAAAAGCGGTTTACTTGATTTCTCGACTAGTGAAAGGAAAGGAAGCGATCTATGGGGCGGGAATTCCTAATATCTCTGTCAACTGCTCATCCGCTCCCGTCAGATTCCAGCTCTACTTGGCTGTGTAAATTCTGACCTTAGTAGTCCTTTCGAGTATGAATCATTTACCGGTTGGTTCACATCTCACCTACCGCTTGGTGTCCTTGATACTCGGTGTGGGATCCGGGTTATTGTATCAAGCCCCTGCTCAGCAAAAAAAAATTTTCGATCGATACTCGGTGTGTTATCCTGGTTGTGTATCGAGCGGTTCAGCGCTACCAGTCCCTTGGCTGATAACATCCTGAACTCGACAGTCCGCCGCTGTCCTCTGGTGCCTCACCACCAGCAAGGGAAAAAATGTTTCTAGGTACCTTTACTATACTTTTCAGTTCTCTCACTTTTGGTATCTAAATCATGCGCATTTTTTCAATTTTTTATTTTTATTTTTGGTTTCGCCCTCACTTTCCCAGTTCAAAAATTGTAGTAATCGCGTTGGTTTGTTCCCCAGAGAGGTGATCAATCTCTCGCCAGGAACTCCCCAACATTTGCGACGGATCCTACTACCTTCCTCTCCTCTGGTTGATCAGGGTTGCCCATCGGAATAAGCGTACTATCGTTATGATTGCTCGGTTTTAAATCTTACTTTCCAGTATTATATCCATATAATATAAATAACATTACAAAATATACTAAAAGAAAATGAGATGCATCGAAACTTTTACCGTACCTTATGTGTGATTTTCAGCTTTCGCTGTTTAAGTTGTGTTTTACTTGTCCACTCAGAATTTATTTAACGGCTTTCATGAGAAGTTCGGCTTTTTCCGTATGTTTTACACCTTTCGGTTGTTATTGATGTCTCATTTATTATTATTATTAATCTCAACTCATCGTACTCGTTTTCAATCATCATTTTCCTCTGGTTGCTGACTATTATTTTCGTAATTCATTATTATTTCTAATCCTTTATTTTCATTTATAACAAGCATCATCATTTTATTCATCTATGTTCATTGCTATCTATTCATTTCTCATTTACAACAAAACGTTTCCTTTTATCCACGCCTAAGTTTCTCCATCATCTTGATTATCTTTTCATTAACTTTTCCCATTTGATCGATTATCTCTTTCTCATTTAGGATCTAACTTGGCTTCACTTAGTCTCATGTCTTTTGAAATTCGCACAATCGATCGTTCGTTATTTCCGCTACAATTTCTTATTTCATAGGGGTATGGGTTCGAAATCGCTGCAACCTTTTTTATGAGTTTCCGTTAGTAATTTTGATCTTTAACTTAATTACTTCTAATAAATCGTTTATCACGTTTAAAATTATTTTAACTGTCATGGCGGTCTCGTCTAATTTCAATCAATATTAATCCGACAATTCTTAGTTTTACAATTATCCCATATTCTAACCGCTATTCTTATCTAACTTTTATTTATATGGTTCTGGGATTTATTTACACAACCTTTACAAGACTCTCTTTTTTTGTGGTTTCCCCTTTTCTAAGCGCTTTAATCCTCGTGATTTCCATTTTTTCCTTGCTTTTATTATTTTTATTTTATTTATTTTAATATTTTTATTCTTACTTCTACTGTTTTGGATGATATTTACACGATGATTTCCATTGCATACTCTGCGTTTCTTTTTTCCATGTTGACAAACCAGTCGTTTTCCAAAGTTTCTTTCAGTATTTTCCAGTTGTTATCTGTCTGCGTTTCGGTGAAATTCCGTCCCAACATTTATTGTTTTTGATCGTTCTTTGTTCCCATCTAGAATCGTCATTCATGTTAAGTTGAGTGCGCTCTTGAGAATATTTGTAGTTTCTTAATTTTCTTTGACATTTGTTTTTCGTTGTAAAATAATCATTAGATCTCAGCTTCGAGTGATTAAACAAAGTTTTTCGCTTTTTATTTCGCACTGATCTTTTCTTTCCGTATTTCTTTCATTCGTTAGTTTGCTTTCCATGTAGATACATTGGTCGTTTTCTATAGTTTTTGTTTTATTTCTTCCTACAATTGTCTGAAATATCGTCTCGTTGGTTACTTTCAAATGTCTTGCTTCTCCCGTTTGTTAGCCGCTAACTCGTTTTAAATTTTTTCTGTTGCTGTTTTTACGAATATTAGTTATCCAATGTCGTCCTGACGTTTTCTTGCTTGTTATTGTTTCTAACAGAAATCTTGTATATTGTTCACTTTGTTCATTGCTGAGTTCCCAACTTTGTACTTGTCGAGTCATTTGTTTCATTTCGTTTTGTAGACAAATCCATTGTTTTCCATAGTTTTCTGCTAATCTCTCTTTTCTTATTTCTCCCAGATTTGTATGTGGTGTCTAGTCATTTACTTCATTGGACTGTTTTTCTTATTTTGTAGCCAATTTGATCGTTTTCCACCGTTTGTTGTATCGCAGATAAGTCGATTATTTTCCATCGTTTGTTGTTAAGTTCCATTCCTTAGTTCAACATCGACAGAATGTCGTCCGATATTTTCTTTGTTTGAATATTAGATTCTTATTTCAGTTTTCTTTATTTGTTTTGCCAAAAAACCATTTTATCTCGGCTGAGGGTGTACTGACAAACTCGCTGTTATTTCTAAACTGGATAATTCTGATCTTTCCAAATAACGAAGCTTTATGCTGAGCCCCCAATTTGTACTTGGTAGGCTAGTCATTTGTTTCATTAATATATTTTCTCTATTTTGTAGTCGGGTTGCTCGTTTTTCATCGTTTTTTATTAGGTTCTCTTCGTTAAATACACTTCTTGTTCATCCGTCATTCGTTTCATCAAGATCGTTTTTCGTCGCTTGTTGTTTTGTTTCATATTTCCTTTATTTTCTTGTTTTGTATTCAAGTTGGTCGTTTTCCATCTTTCTTACGACATTTCATTGTTTGATAACCAAATTTTTGCGTCTTGTGCTCTTTGATCGTTTGCCAAAAAAATCATTTCGATCCCGGCTGAGCCCCCAAATTTGTATGGTGGGCTAGTCGTTTATTTCATTCCATATTTTCTTAATTTGTAGTCAAGTTGGTCGTTTTTCATCGTTCTTTATTAATTTTCGTTTATTAAGTTCCATCCTTGTTTATTAAGTTCCTTTGGTCTTTGGCAAAAACAATCATTTAATCCCGACTGAGCCCCCAATTTTGTATGGTGGGTTTCTGGGTGTTGATATTTTGAAACTATATGGTTGTTACCCAGATAACCCCATACAAATATCTTTCGCTTACCACTAGGCACCCGTTACTAAGCAACATTGGAACTGTGTTCGAGTGGGTGGATCGTCCGCAAAAAGTGAGCGCTATTACTAATGCTATAATTGACCGAACGATCCATGGGTCCAACGAGCTGCCGATAGAAGGCCTGTGCTCGATTTCGATTTTTAGGTCTCATTATTCTCCTATCTCTTTCAAATGTTAACCTATACTCTCATATCATTCATTTTTATGTTCATTCCCATAGTCCTTCTTATTGTCGTCCGTGTTGATGATTATTCTTTGGCCTGTACACCCTTTGTTATGTTAAATATTCACACGGTATCTCTCTTACTCTTATCCCTATTATAACCACAATGTTCCCTATTACGTATTATTGCTAGCCTTATCATTGATACTTTTATATGTATTACGTTTATTAATTGTTACTACTATTACCTTTATTATTATTTGTGTTACTATAATTACCATTATATTTATTATTATTACTACTATTATCATTATTATTATAAGTACCATGATTATTATTATTATTATTATTATTATTATTATTATTATTATTATTATTATTATTATTATTATTATTATTATTATTATTATTATTATTATTATTATTATTATTATTATTATTATTATTATTATTATTATTATTATTATTATTATTATTATTATTATTATTATTATTATTATTATTTATTATTATTATTATTATTATTATTATTATTATTATTATTATTATTATTATTATTATTATTATTATTATTACCATTATCCTTACTATTATCATTATTATTATCAAGTTTTTACTAGGGATCCTTCCTTATTCCTCAGCTTTATAAAATATTTTTCTTATATAAAAATTTACCCGTAATCCATCTGTATTTTTCCGGTTTTCGATAAAGTATTTTTGTTAATTCGAAAAATTTTAGCAGCGTACCTCCCTTATTTTACAGTTTTATAGGATATTCTATTAACAGTTGAACAACATTCAACTTTTATTTTACTATTTTCGATAAGTATTTTAATGGATTCGGAAAATTTGAGCAGCGTTCAGCCCTTATTTTATGGTCTTATCCGGATATTCTATCAATTATTGAACCGAATTCTACTTTTACTTTGCTAATTTTCATAAGTATTTTAGTTGATTCGGAAAATTTGGACAGCGTTCCGCCCTTATTTTACAGTTTTATGATAAAAGTTTCAATTATTTCCGAAAATTTGCGCAGCGTTCTGCCCATATTTTCCGTCTCAATTCAACATAGTTTATTTAATTCTTATATACAATTTAAAACATTATTTTCCATGATTTTAGTCGTTCGGATTAATCTTTTTCCGATGGCTATTCATTTTAACTGTTGCAACGATTTCGCTATTTTCCCCGCTACCATTTCCCTCTCTTTGTCCTTAACATCTATGTATGTTCATATTATATTTGATGAGTTATTGATTTGAAGCCGATTGTTGTTAAAGATTTTTGGTCTATTTTTCATGAAACGGATGTATCAGTAATATAGCACGAAAACCCAGCACCAACATAACTTAAAATACAACATACAACATCAACTAAACACTCTAAAATTTGATAGAATATAAATAAATATAAAATCAAAAAACTAAAGTAAAATTAAATAAATACAAAATGCATCAAGAACCGCACGAAATTTACATAAAAATAACATAATTACTAGAAAATTTAACCGAAAAACGATAAGTTATATAAAAGTAAAAAATTAATGAATTAAATGAGTTAAAATAAAATATTTTTAGTTGAAAAAAATTCAATTAAAAAATTTAAGAAAAAAATTGCCAATTTTAATTATGAAAATAATAAAACTTTAATTTAGATAACACAAATAATTTCAAGTTCAAATTGTGTTTTATCGCAATAAAAATAACATGCAAGGTTAAAGTCAAATTGTAGGTATATATACTAATGTGTTTTGACAAATTTTTAGTCATATTTTTGCAGTCTTATTTTCAGACTTATTTTGCAGTCTTATTTTTGTTGGGCCAAGACACGATTTTGTTTTAATGAATCGGTAACAGCACGCAGATTTAAAATCAGACCCATAAAACATGAATTAACCATGTAAAAAGATGAGAAAGAAACAATTAAATATAAATCGAAAAACATAAAAGTAAATTAAAATAATAACAAAGTGCAACAAGATCCGCATGAAATAAACACAAAAATAACACGAAAATACGAAATTTTGATCGAAATTTGACAATTTACCAAAAAAAGCGAAAGTCCATGAAAATGGAACTAAGATTAAATAATTTAAATTGGAAACAATTCAATTAAGAGTTAAAAAATAAAATTGTCAAATTAAATCACGAAAATAATAAAATTAAGATTAGAATATACCAGAAAATCACAAGGTCAAATTTTGTTTTACTAAATCAAATTTAACACGCAACGTTAGGGTCGTACAATAGGTATATATACCGATTCATTTTCACAGAATTTTAATCATTTTTTTATCAAGTTTGACTCAGTTTTGAACTAGATACTCGTCTTTACAGCACCGATACAATTTTACGATGTGAGTGAAAGGATATTTTGGAAACCTTCTCCACGTCGAGCACAAACAACCTCATATGAGCTCTGTTTGGGCGTTGGCGTGTGGAAGAGTTATTATGAGAATCAATTGAATGTTGAATGCCAACCATGATTATATGGTGTTAATTATATTCAAATAAAAACTTTAACTGAATTGTATATGTCGAAATTTTTCCGGCCCACAGCCACTCACGCACCACAAGAAAGCAAAATCTACACAACAATTCAGGCTGTGTAAGTGAGGTCCATCCGCCAATAGCCTGTGCCCGTGAAGGTTCCGGCGTGAATAACGCAGGGCCTAAACGTCAATATTATCCGTTATAGGGGAAACTGGGAGGAGGGGAAGTAGTCTTTTGGCTGCTCCTCCACCACTCATTTCCTGTAATTTCTACCGAACTAAAATCATTTCTCACACAACGGCTAAAAATCATAAACATTGAGTAGTCCAGTGGGCACTCATAAAATCATAATATCGATACAGCTATCCTAAGATCAAAATTAAAGGGAAGAGAGTGAGGAAAGAATAGGAAATAATTGCTATGCCATAAAAATAAACCACTCTAATTTAGTGTAAAATAACGGAACGAGGAAGCACGAAAAGATCAGAAGAATTGACTACTCCCAAAATAACGAACTACAGTAACTTACTAAAAAACCACCATCAAAAATCGTAATTCAATTTCCGATCTGACGTTATGACTATCGCCACCTTAGACGTAGATGGATTGACCATGACGTAATAAATCAACCCCACAACTTTAACCCCATAATAGTTAAAACAAACGAATTCATCGTAAATTAATTTTTACCCGTAAAATTCCCCAGAGTCAGCCCAAATGAGCATAATCATTCAAAAAATTAATGATTAAATTGCAAATGATTGCCGCCACAGCAAGTTGAGGTACACATCAAAATTCACAGAGATATCTAACACGATTTAAATCATCAATCCCCGATAAGGATTTCCGAATAAAATAATTATTAAACGATCATCATGGAAACGACCCACTCCAACTGAACCCATAGCTGCAGCTAAATAAAACTGATGCATCCAATAAAATGTTCGAATTGCACGACTTGATAATATTTAACGTATTAATTATAACACAACTCATAATGCATTAGGAATTTTTTTTATCAACTCAAATCAAAAGGTCAGTAAGGACAATTAAGCTGTACAGTAAATAAATCCCATGATGTATCTGAAGTCTGTAACCCGCGGAAGCCGTGGATAGGCTGCAATTTAACTCCAACCCCATGCGATCCCTAAACAAAATTTATTCAAATAAGTTGTAGGTAAAATTCGTCTAATACCAGACATAAGCATCGAATGGAAGTAAACCTGAACGAATTCTGTATCTGAAAGTACTGAAGATGACCCATAGAAACCCCAAAATAAATCAGTAAAACTACAACAGTCGATCTACCACAATTTTGGATCAATAAGATTAGGAAATGGAAATTTAAATAGTATGATAAGAAATCCACTAAACGAACGCAATTGATTAGCAGAGAACGACCAAAATCATGTAAAGGAATAATTTAAATAATATGTAAGAACTAAACAAATTTTTTTGAATTGAGATGGAAAATATGGGCGGAACATTGCTCAAATTTTCCGAATTAATTAAAATACTTTATCGAAAATTGTAAAGTAAAAGGGGAGCGCGGTTAGCTGTTCGACTATTCTGGATCCCTTGGTGATCGCGTCGGGTTCTGGCTATCGTGCACAGGTCTACATTGTACTATCTTACTAATTCCGACGGAAACATCGCCCGGAGTAGGTACTATAAAATCTGGGAAGAGCGACTTTAGTAAAGGGGGAATAAAGTTTTGTTTATTGTATAGAAAACTTAAAATCTTGACGGAAGATTAATCGTAAAATCGAGTAGAAAGGGATAGGATAGTGTAGGAACGTAACGTCTAAAAAATTTTCCAATAGTCGAAAGATGTAATGGGGCAGATGTGAGTAGTGTTTATTAAAGTGACCGCAGAGGGTTGTAACCACTTAAAGTTATGGGAAGTGTACCAGGAGCTAAGGAACGGTGAATCAAATTTGAAATACAAGGAGTAAATAAATATGTATTGTGATTAAATAAATGAAATAGGAAATTTACCAAAAAATAAGGGTGAAACGCTGCTCAAAATTTTGAAAGATACCTTGGTAAATAATTGGTAAAGATGACAAATAGATATAGGAATTGTAGTCAAGGACCCGAAAGGGAAAATATCATGAGGAATAGTTCTAGAAATGGAGCTCACCTGCTCATGAATTTTGAACCGCTATTTACAGTACCAACATGGTAATCACCATGGGTACGTAGGAGGGATAGAATAATAATCTTGATGGCGTTTAGTTGGGAGTCACACAAAAACCTTTAAAAAAATAAATAAAAATCAACCCTATTCGCCAACACTACTTTACTTTATTTAAAAGCAATTAACGCGACAAACAGAAATTTTGCATCAGGTCGCAAGACTGATAGCTTAATTGTAGCAGTTTTAGCGTCTGCTTAAACTATTTTTGCGAAAAACATCAGTTTTCGAAGGAAACTGCGTTGCTGTTGGTTTTGTGGTTAAACTATAGAGGGTAGTCATGTCTAGGCTAAACGTTGTCACCAAATCTCTGGGTGATGATGTTCGCGTATAAAATCTCGGGAAACCCTCGTCTTGTTCCTTTCACGATAGAGCGGAGCTGCTGATCTATTAGGATACAGCTTTAACCCTAACCCGAAATTCTTACTTTAGCATTAGCGGCCTTTTTTATAAAAAGTTGTTTGTAATATTAATCCATATTTGTATTTATTTCAAATAAATATTTGAAAAGTTAACGTTGTTTGTTTTGTTTACTCGAATAATCTTTGGAGTCAGATATTCGATTGTATTAGACGTTAGCCTACTAACGAACCTAATAAAACTGTTTAAATTTTGGCTTATAGGCCAACAAATTCATTAGTACTTTTTAGTATAGAAATTTTTTCTAATTCTCCTATAGTATAAGGTGCAACCTAATGTCCAAGGTCTTCTCTAATATCGGTTTTGTCTATGACACGCAAATTTATTATATTCCCATTCGGTGTATGAATAAATTCATATGCAATTCGTGCACTTTAGTCTATTACAAAGTTGATTCTTATAAAAATTAGCGCTATCGAGTTGAAATGGATGTTCAATTGGAAATAGCTGCTGATGCTGATTATCATCATTTGATTGTGTTCAAGCTGTTTTACAGTCATTGTTGTTGGTTGAGAGATCAATGGCAAAAACTAATTCTATAGAAAATCATAGTTTGAACAAATAAAACGCCCAGAAAACAATTTGCCATTTACTTTTAAATATAATTGAATTTAACCTCAAATGTGTGCACTAGCAAAACTTGGAAAATTTAGCACCTGGCTATTCCAATCATAGCTCACTACACATTCCAGATAATTTTAGCCCAACAACATCGCCTATCTAAAATGCCATTTATACCATTAAAAAGAAGACAAAATGTATTTAAATTGGTGAATAGAATAAACAGAATCTTTGCTGACCATTTCATTACTGTCAAAGGACATCACTTCATATTTTTAAACAGCGAATAAATACAATGAAGGTTGTCATAAATAATTCTAAACGAACTTTACCCGCTAAACGTATTAGACATTCAAGCCTTTAATTAGCGATTTTAGTATTCATTGCAAACACTAAATTGCATTTATAAAATAAAATTTAAGACAAACTATATTTTCACAAAATAAAAATATCCTTTACCAAAGCTATAATAAATAAAATAAAAACATTTCACTCATTGTGGTGTAATAAATAGCAACTGACGCTTGTCAATCTTAGTAGATACCTTAAGACATCCGTTGAGGCATATTTGTTACGATTCCAGGTCACAGAAACAAATTAAATATTTGGCTACAAATTTCTGTAACAAATTCATTTGAAGTTGTTTCTGGAATGGGAATCAGAGTAAAATCTGAATGCGACATGACGTCAAGAAGCACTTGACCACATCCTAAATTTTACAATTAAATTTTTAAAAATGTAAACAGCATACCGATAAAATTTGTAAATTCGAAATTATCATTCGTTTCTACACCTAAAATGTTATTTACAAACATAAATATATTTTATATTTGAAAACTTTGATCAACTGATCCGTGCCAGTCACCAAAGTCATTTTCGAACTCCACAATAACTTTCTCCATTTATATTAGAATTAAATTCTAAATTGAATTAAATAGAATTTCAATTTTATTATAAACTTACGATTTTTATTAAACATGAATTAGAAATAATAAATTAAATTTTATGATAAAATAGTGCAATAAAAGAAATATTCTAGAACATTCTAAAAATCTTTTAGCACCATTTAATTTTATCAATAATTATTACACTAACTTTTGATTCAAAATATTAATTTCAATAAAATAATTATTTTTTAATTGTGCTTATAATATGGTGATATTAAAAGTAATTTTTACATATTCACATAGTAAATACATTCCTTTTCCTTAAATCAATGTCTTTCTGCATTTCTCTTATTTCCTTCATATCCGTTGTTTATTCAATATCTATCATTTCTTGATAGTTAACATTGCCTTGATATTGTCTTTATTCAATTGGTTTTCTCGTCGAACCTCACTGGGCTATGGATGATTACTGTTATGGTGTAGGCACATTTTATTTTCACTTTGAATCATTCCAACCTTTCAGCTCCACACTCAAAACACATGATAACTTGACCTGCTATAACCAGTTGCTAGTCAACGTTGATCCAGTGATAGCCGGCTGGTTCATCTGGCAAAGGTGAGTTATGTTTAGAAAACTAGTTTAGACCTAGTGGACCCTTTTTATTCTTTTTTAATTTTATTTAAATAGATGATAGCGTAGTTTTCCAAAAAATGTTAATCATTAATTACGTCACTATAAGGTAGCATTACTTTACAGAAAAGTACCTTTTGTTTTACTGAAAAATTATATGTTCATCAAAAATCGAATATACCTTTGAAGAATATAAAAATGGAGAAAGTTAGATAAATACGGTTTGTCCAATTGGTCAATCTAAACGTATTGAATCTTTCTTCATTATAGCTGCATCATCATCAAACTACACTGATTATTGCAGTATTATTTTTTAATACATAATTGCAAATTTATTCGTTTCTTCAGATTTAGTAGTAATTTTCCTTTAAAAAATTATATGCAACGAGGAAAGTTGAATAAATCATGAATTTCATTCGATATTTTGAGCTTCCATAGTATACAAAAATCTTTCGAAATTCTTACAATTGCTGGGCACCTGAGCTACCACAGAAGATAATCATGCTCATTTTAATTACGAGTCCCTCTATCACTAATTCAATTGAAATAATATCGATTATTAAACCATTTTATTTTATTTTAAGAGTATCATTTATCAAATAATTTAAGTTGATTCCAAAACGATTATCAATGTAAAAACACAAATAATTTATTAAAAAATTTTATTAATTTGATCAATCGGTCAAAATCGATCTAAGATGTTTCATATGAACTTCTTAATTTGTTCCATTAATCGAGCCGTCTTCAATCTCCAGCGTCTCTCCCTCTTGGGTTTGCTGGGACAAGATTTATTAGTTTTAGACTTGCTAGTATTGTGGTCTATAATGACAGTTTGATTGGAGTTTGAAGGGGTCAATGTTTGATCGATATAAATAATGTTTGCGGTAGACGGGTGGTGTCCAATCTCGTTCCGAATATTTTTTTCCAGTTTTAACTGTTGGTTTTCTTTCTTCACCTTCTCTAGCTCCACGGCCATCTCGGCATGCTGTATTTTTAATAAATCATTGTGTTGGGTTAACTTCTTTGCTTGCTCCAGCGCGTCCATGTCTCTTGCATTCGGTGGCATCGTCGGATCATTGCTTTTATTACATATATTATTATAAAAATATACTGGGTCGTAAAATAGTGATAGGCATTTGAGCTTCATCAACTTTTAATGGATTTTTGTTTATTTTATTGATTTTGCAAATTTTGTGGTCAAATGACGTATGTAAAAGGTCCTAACCATATTGTTTCAATCAAGAATGTCATCAAAAATATGAAATTCGCATCCTTTCCCTTTAAAATCTCAAAAATCAAGCTTTTAATTTTATTGATTTAAACAAGAAATTCCGTTCTATTTTTAGAACAGGATTTTTTGTTCAACACCATAACTCGGTGAGAACAAAAATTAATTGGTTATTTTATCGATTAACCCATGTTTCTTTAGATTTTCTATTCACTGTTTTTTTGCCATTCTTTGTGGAATTTTCATTTAGACTTCAGTTGGATTTTACCCAATATTTGATGGAATTTCATCCAAACAAAAAAAGTAATGCCTTTCCAGCATCCGGTTATCATTCGCTAGGGTAAGTCGTATTTTAGCCACTCTTCCTCAATTTTTACTTTATGTTTATTATGACTTTGTATAATTAATATTTGTATAATTAGTCAGCGGTACAGTTTAGGATTTCGTGAATTGTTGGAGTCCAGGATCCATAGATGAGTGCGTTTTCTTTTTGGGTTGTTAATCAGTAGATAGAGAGTTAAAAATGATTAAACAAATATAATAGAGATTTAATTATAGTTAAATAATTAATTGAAATATAATTTATTGAAACTGAAAAAATAACTAATAATAATAAGTTCGCTGGGCTTTAGGTAAAAATCTTTTCCTCTTTCCTTCTCTGTTAAGCTGCGGTCAAGCGTTGGTATAGTTGTTTAGCTTGGGCCAGCTTAATCCAAGCGGCTTTGATATTTTGGATCTCCGACATAATTGTAACAGTTGTCGGTGTAGATCAGCGTTCTCCAGCCGCATTATTCTTAATTCTTGACCGTGGGTCCGCGTTGATTCCATATATAAAACCAAAGAAATTTGATTAGTTGCTTCTATAGAGCGGTATCACTACCATTGGCGTTTGTAATGGTTGCTAAACTAACACTCTAATAACTTATATATTTTAATATAAAATTCCTTAGGTTTACTAGTTTTCTATAACGTTTTGCAATTTTATTAAACTATCAATCATAGTTACCAGAAACTTAAAGTCCTTCTCTTAGCTTCTCTGAGCTATGAAGGTTAAAATCATCATCGCTAGTTAGAAATATTATGGTTAAATCCTTCTCGTTATTTAGAAATGCTATGGTTAAACCATCGTCACGCTTTAGACATTTTGTGGTTAAATCCGTTATTTAGAGATTTTATTCGAAAAATGAACATAATTAACCTTTAGAGGAATAAAATAAATTTAACACGCTAAATCATTTATTATAAATTCAGGTGATGCAGTACAAGTTTTTGATTCTTGGTTCAGCTTCGGCTATCGGGCTGATTATTAATACGCATATGGTTGGTGCGCCTCCATTGGGGGTATCGCCGAGCATATGTGTAGTCTCCGGGTTGCCGCTGTCCTAATCGATCCAGTAAAGCTGGTTGTAACAACCGATCTGGTAGAATTAACTTTGTTGGAGCTTCTATGTTCATCAGCCTGGGGTCATCCAATTCGAATAAAACCCCGTACTCCGGAGCTAAAACATCAGTACTTGAAATTAATCTGCTAGCAATATCTGCATTCACGCGAGCTAGGTGTCGCCGGACCAGGTTTGCTCGCCAATGGAACTTCTTTTCAAGACTCTCCAGGCAGTATAGACTGAATTTGGCTCGTTGGTGGGCCTCTCGTGCCGGGATCCTTCCCAGCTCTCTCTTGATGGTTACGTTGGGTAGCTCTATTTCATCGTTCCGATCTTCAGAACGACATGGCTAACTATTCTCCCCATACGTTGCCAGTGAGTATCTGTGGCTTCACAGAGCTTGACAGTATCTCGCTGCCAAATGAGCAGGAACTTGTAGCGTGATCCGAGAGCCATCCTTCCATCCGTCATTTAAGTATCTGTGATAAAATGTCCATTGGTTTTAATATCATAATATTAATGCGAGATAAATAAATAGTAAATGTCTTATTCATGTTACTACTCAGTAAGTATCTATCATAGTTATTGGTCGTTACTTTAAATGAACGCGTGTTACGGAAATGATATATCCCAATATATCTCCTCCAATAGACGGTCAGCAGCTGCTGTGGCGATCGCTGAACTATTCTTCTTCCCTACGTCCGTTATCCGTAGTGAATTGGTGTCTCTTGGGCACTGTAGACATTATTATTTATTTAACCACTTTGTGAATGTTTATATAGGTGTATTGCGTTGACTCTTTGCCGCTCGGTTTGCTTATCCCCCCATTAAATTCGGTCGAATTATTTCTTAATTCGTTAATTAATCTAAAATTCCTTTATTTTATTTTGGAATTTATTAGTTAATATGGCGATTTTTATGGTTGTGAACTATCCACTTGCTAATTAGTTCATTCTTCACCAGTGGTGCGAGTCACCAGCTGTTGTATTTTGAACTAATTTCTGACCAATCGTTCTGCTACGATTGGATTTATTGTGTTTATGTCGCTTCATTGACTTTAATATTGTAGCATAATATTTCTTATTTTTGGATTTTTTGTGGTTTCTACTTTTCACGATCAATGTTCCTCCTGCTAATCCTATCGTCTACTACCGCGGTCGTCAGGTTTACCTTAGTCAGAAACTGATCTACCTCGAACTCATATCGGTTTATTCTTTGCTCGAAGTTGGTCGCAATCTTCATAATTTTGGTTGACGATTGGTTCTCCACCTCACTGTTTATGTTCTCATCATCTCTGAAGGTCTGGTTCGAACGGGTCAGTAGTAATAATCGTCTGCTACAATGGATAAAGAACGGAAATCTAATTCAAACCAAAAGCGATTGGAATACCAGATGGATGTGCTGAGCACAACGCCACAATTCACTTGGCAATTGATCGCACAAAAAGATGTAAAACTGAACTGCATATAGTATGGCTTGATATTGCTGACACCTTTGGTTCTTTACCTCACGATCTTATATGGTACACCCTTCCAGGTATGGGCTTGAAACAAGAAACCATTTTTATTATCAAGGAGCTTTATAAAGATGTGATGGCCTTCTTTGATTGTCAGGGTACCTTATCTGAACTTTTTCCTATCACAAAAGATGTTAAACAGAGTTTTCCCCTTTCAATGACTCTTTTTTGTCTTTCAATTGATTACATTCTTAAGACTATTTTATCAGATTTCCCTTTTTTTCTTCATGATCTAAACATCAGTATCCTTGCATATGCTGATGATATAGTCCATATATCAGATTCTTTTCAGAATATTGAACGTGCTTTGAAAAAACGGTCGAGTTAGCATCAATTGCGAATTTGATATTTAAACCTTCAAAATCTGGATACTTATCTTTTAATAATCTTAACTCAGATATCTTTAAACTACATCTATATATTGAACAAATAACTATTATATCAGATGAGAATAAGTACAAATACCTTGGCGTTGACTTTTCTTATAAACGTAAACAAAACATTTATGGACGACTGGAATCTGCACTTGCACTTACCAGTTCTTTATTCAAATCTTTTCTTCATCCAGCACAGAAACTTAACGCATATAAAACTTTCACTCACTCAAAATTAATCTTCTCTTTACGAAATTGTATAATTAATCATAGTTTACTTGACTCTGACCGTAAACGTGTTACTCAAGGACGTGAAAAGCAACTTGGCTTTGACCAAAAAATAAAAGGACTTCTTAAACTATGATTGGAGTTAAATTCCACTCTCTTAACAACTTCGTTCCATATGTACACTGTAAACTTGGTGAACTCGGTATTATTTCCACATTTGATGAATACTTTATACAGAGGATCACTGGTATCACTAGATATTTTCGCTCTTCAAATCTAACCTTTAGAAATATGCTTATCATGGAACTGGCCCAAGCCCGGGGTGATAGAAATTTCAATGCGAGTTTGAAATGGCTTAATTGCGACATCTTGAAAAAATTTCCTTATACTTCTTTCTTTAAAAAATTCCATAAATCGGCACTTGCCCTTAAAAAGAAATTTTCAATATACATAAGCTTAACTTCATAGATGATAACTTTTCACTTGAAATATCATATAAAAAACGTACTTCTTATATCAATATTTATAACTTAAACACACTTTCAAAAGAACTTCAAAACTTCATCGGCTTTCACTACGCAGTGCAATGGTGTCTCATGCACATGCAGGGACATATTGCAGCTGCCATTGGCGATAGTATTACTGCTAGATACATTATAACGAATGACATTCTTAATGATGCACAGTACAACTTCTTGATACGAGCTAAAAACAACCTTCTTCAACTTAGCTTTACACCTTTTTAGATTAAAGAACAACATGATGTCAAAATGTAGACTATGCCACCGTGATGAAGAAACACAGGCTCATGTGTTCAATCATTGCCCTAAGTAGTGGGATGTGTCACCTCCAGCACACCCCCTCCCCCGTTGAGAGAAAATTTTTGAAAGTCCAAAAGTACAAAAAATGTTTAAGACAAAGACAATGACTCATTCAAGGTCATTGGATGACTCATCAAATTTTTTCAACTCCATTCAAAATTTCTCAATAGTATTTTTAAACATTTTTTAATTTTAATTTACTACTTATTTTTTATAAGTAGTATATATTTTGTAAATTTATTTTATTATTATTTTATAAATATTATTGTTTTTATTATTATTTTATTAATATTGTTATTAATATTATTATTTAATAAATATTATTATTAATATTATTATTATTAATAATATATAATAAAAAACAAAGACATATATAACAAAAACTTTTATTATAAAGAAATAATTCTACTATAATAATATTGTCGAAGGGCTTTATTCAAAGCCCATTCCACATACTTTCGATATCGGGCCGCACAACAATGACATCCATCACCACATGGATATTCAGGTTCCATATCTTTTGACAATTTCTTTTGCTCGACATCCCATAGGAACTCGTCGATTACGATAAATATCCATATTGACGTATAATTAAAGACTAAATCTGGAATTATTGATTTTTTTCAATATTTCATGGATTTCTGGATCATATGATTCCAGACGTTCTTTAATAACTTTAAAATAATCATCTATCAAATAGTTAATAATAATAATATTCAGTAATTATTAATTACCATAATGTTTAATTTCATTTATAGCTTGAACTTCGCTTAGTACATCATTATAATGATAAAAATTGAAAAAACCATTACTTTTATACTAATTTAGACCAATGAGAAGTTAAACACACAACCTTTTAGCTATAAACAATAAATATTAATTTATATAGATTTGAAAATGATTAAAGAAATTTTAATAATAATAATAGTTTTTAATATGGTCAACTCAATTGTTGTAACCGTTCAAGGTAAAAATTCAACAAGATGTGTATGTCCTGATACAGCAGTATTGATGAATATTTTGTATATGATAGATAGGCATAGATATTTGAAAACTCCAGTCAAAAGATTATCTGAAAGAATGTGTAATTTAGAATTCCGATTTGAACATACATATGAGACTTTAAAAAGAGCTAAAAACGAATTATATGATGATATTATATATCTAAATAAGACCATTGGTATTATCCAAAATGAATTAAGAAAATCAATATTAGAATTGAAAGAAAATCGCAAACTGAATGAAAAAATGATGAATCAAGTTCAATATAGTATAAAATTTTATTCTAATAAAACAACTGATCAGTTCAATCGTATAATGAAATTACAACAACCAGTTAACAGTGGTGGCAACAAATTGAAAGAAGTCAACAGTGCCAACAAATCATCATTGCCATTCCCATTATATATTTTTACATATTTTCTTAGTATTACATGATTCTGATTGGTCGAATATAGTATAAATAAGCTTACACTTTCAAATATTTTTATAAAATGCCAGAAACTAAATTTTTTATAACTTTGTTGAATGAGCTGGTCTCTAATAATAGAGAAGAAGATGATATCATTAAAAACATAAAATTTATGGTAAACCGTACAGAGAAAATCGTAGAAGACATCCCATTTGATTATGAAAAAATTCTCAATTTGCCAACATTGGAGAGAAAGAATGCGTTCAAATCAATATTTAGTTACATGTTTCATGAAAATAATAAATGGATGCGAATAATAGTAGGATTAATGTATATGAAACACATGATATTAAAATCTGGATCTGACTATGAAAATTATTTCCAATGGTCTATAGAGGTAAATTACTTTATATTGCTATTAATTTATCATTTTTTAGGTGATAGAAACAAAAATTGATCCGTGGGTAGAAACAAACGGTGGATGGACAGCGATTATTCAAGTTGCCGCAGAAGCCTAACGCTCTGATATTTATATCGAAAATTGCAAATTTTTATTAAAACTATTAACTGGAGCATCGGTTTTATATTTATGTAATAAAGTTTATCATAGAATTTAATAAATATTTCTTTGTTATTATTATTAATAATAAAAAACTACATTTTTAAAGATTTATTGATTATTACATGTACATTATTCATCACCACAATATTCTATCATAATATTTTCTATAACATAATCAAAACAATTCTTAAATTCGGTAGGCTCATCTTTAATAATTTCGGTAGTATCTTCAGTATCATTAATATTTTCTTCATCATTAATAAGTGTTTCATCAATAATTTCTTCAGAATCGTTAATAATTTCAGTATTAATTTCTCCATCATTAACAATTTCAGTATCATCACTCTGACATTCAGAATCACAACATGAATCTTCTTTACTCAATGCTTCAACTAGAGTCAACATATCTCTAATTTTTACACCGGTTATTTCTTCGAGTTTATCAAACAAAATGTTTATTAAATATTCTAAACAAAAATTAATTAATTATTTTATATTTTATATTTTACCTTTTTCAGACATCATTTTTAAAACTATTTTAACTACTTATAATTTTGTTTATAGAATAACAAAAAAAACATTAATACATTTATTAAACACTAAATACTATACATTAAAATAATTGTGAAAGTCTAGCAGTAACAATATACCAGATTGGAGAAAGCACATCATTTTGATCAGCTTTATATCCTTGGATTGCTATTGTTAAATACCAGTTTTCCTGTTCTTTGAAACCTATTTCTGTAAATGCATCATAATATCTGGTATATTGACTCGTGAAGAAAGCATTTTCATTGCATTTTAAATTGGAATTGATCTTTTTGAACGTATTATCAATATCCTTGATATCTAACATTAATAGAGTCCCAGCAAGAGATTGAAATTGAGTTTTATTGAGTTTGACAGGATTTGCCAATTGCATATTGATAGGTTTCTTTAAAAAATACATTTTATAATTGTGGAACATCTGAACTGGTTGGGCACTTATTTTCTTGGTCATGTTTGATTTATGATATTTATAAGGTGGTGACGCGCTTTTATACCCTTGACAGATAATGATTAACCAATCAGAATCATGCATATTATTGTAACAAAAACAATGCATGATAAGTGAATGATAAGTGCAAGATAAGTGCGTGACTGCAAAAATATATAAACCTGTATGTGAATTAACCCATGGAGTTTGTATATGATTTTACACACATCTTTCATCTATATAAAATGCATTATTAATATCACGTGTTTTATTATTACGAGTTATTATTATTATTATTATTACTATTATTATTATTATTATTATTATTGTTACCACCACCAAAATAAAACTATTACTACCAAAACAAAACAAAATAAAATACAAAACATTTATTTTCTAAAAAGTTGATATTTAGACGAATTCCTAACAGATTCCGCAAGGCACCATTCGACATATCGCTGGTACCGAAAATCACAGCAGCTGCAACCCAGAATACAGGGGTATTCGGGTTTCATCGTCTTCGGTCTTCGGTCAAGCTTTATTTCCCATAGAGCTTGATCTATGATATTAAAGATCCATATATTTGTTGTTCCATATACCAGATCCGGAATGATTGATTCTGGCTGGTCTTTCACTATTGCTCGTAGTTGTGGGTAGAAAAAGAACAAACGTTCTAAGATTACGGCCTGATATTTATCTGGAAACAATAATAATAATAATTATAAATAATAAATAATAAATTTACCGTAGTTTTCTATTTCTTTCTTTGTTAATTTTGTGCTTGTAGTCATAATAGTTTTTTCCATTTTTAAAAATGAAATGAAAAACCAAGGTGTTTTAATCAATAATTAGCCAATCAGATATCGACTTATCCCATGATTTCATTTTGTATGTCACAAACAATATTTTTGTAATCTAGATTTCGCAACCTTAATATGACTATTTTGCCACTGGCAAACACGTTAACACACATTGGGTTGTATTTTAAAAGCCTCAGTGCAGGAAATAATTCTGTCTCGAACATACAAAGACATTTTGTTGACATGTTGAATAGATTGATAGATTGTCCCATATCCATGGTAACCGTAATTAACTGTATTTTAATTTCCGTTATTCTATATTGTAATTTATTGACATCTAAAGGTTTCTTGCATCCCGTGATTCTGCATTTGCCAGATTTGAAAAATATTATAGGTATTTTCCACTCCTATCAACAATTTGCTGGGGTTTACCATTTGGAAATGTCATTTTTGATACATCGAAAGTTCCTTTATAATTTATATTTGATAACATAATTAAACAATAAATAAATATTAAGCTATATATATGATTTTTAGGAAGAGTTCATTAAATCATATAATATAAACAAAAACCTATAATTATACAAACTAATAATGGAATTAAGAAATGATGCTGTATATCAAATCGTCGGCCCAAGTGGTAGTAGTAAAACTGTGTTTATGTGTAAATTACTGAAATCTAATTTATTCCAAACAAAATTCAACAAGATTTATTGAGAATAATAAGATTTTTATTATTTACTAGTGATAACAAAGGCTTACGATGTTTATTCAATACTAGTTTTTTAGAATTACTGATTTTAATTTTACGTCTGACTACTTTTAATAGAATTTTGAGTAGATCATCGACAACAAAACTTGGAAATGATTGTAAAATATACATTCTTTTCATACTTGAAGCTTTTAACAATGCACTAAAATATGGGAAACTCCTATGATTTTTTACAATTTTAACTTTTTTCTTACTCTTTTTAATAATGTTTTTCGAAATAAGATTCATTGCAGGGTAATTCTCGGTTAATAGTTTTTTAGATGGTGTATAACTGGTTTTTGGTTGAACTTTTTCAGTTTTTATTGTCTTTTTAATACTTTGTCTAAGTTTTCGGATATTTTTAAGCCTGGATTTCATAAACATTTTTACATGTTAAAGTTTAAAACTTTGTTTATATACCATGGCACATTCTTTATTGAAAATATCGGTTTTTACCCTTAAATCATCATTGCATTGTTGTGTGAAATCAAGAAATATATATCCATGTGGTGATTCTGCAGCATCTTGAAATGCACTGATGAAAAAATTACGATTATTAGGGTATGCTTGTCGAGCAAGAAAATCAATAACTGTTGCATCTCTAGGATTCTTGAAAATAACTAAATATTGAACATTTAAATTCCTTGTTCGATGTGCGCCACCTGATGAAATAGATTTTGAGTAATAAAGATCACCGTAACACCAACATGTCGACTGATCTTTGTGAATAAATTATTAAAATTTTTTTCTTTATTAGCTTCCTGATACAAATTATCAATAATGATGACATCAACTTTCCTTAAACGACTTGACCAGTTTTTATCGAAACCCTTTACTATTTTCATGTTTTTCAATTTACAGAAATTATCTTGAGTTAATCCATGTTCTTCATCTGCACCCCTATAGTGAGAAATATGGGTTATTTGGATAAAAACCTTAATTGTGGTATAACTCTTGAAGATTTTAAAAGCAAATATCCATTCTTTACATTTGTTTTGGCACCCGATTTTGATTTAAGTCAGAGTCAATTACCTCAAAATGGAAATTTACGATTAGATATAAAGTTTGCTAAAGCTACAAATGAAACGGTAAATGTTGTAATATATGGAGTATTTGAAAATGAGGTTCAAATAACTTCAAACAGAACAGTGTTGGTTTGAACGAGCATTGTTGGTTTGAGTGGTATAAATGTATAGATAATTTATGATAATTTGTCATGGAGTAAGTTTTTCACATATTATTAATGTAGTTCTGTTCAGGTCTATCGAATTGGAAAACAAATACTAGGACATGAATTTTTAGGGGTATTTCCTCTTGATAAAATTCCATATTTATGTAATAATCAAGCCATAATCGTCACATCTCGGTGGAGAACATTGGTTAGCAATATATATGAAACCTAGCAAGATATTTGTATTTGATCCTATGGGTTTCTATTATCCGGCTTTAATTGTTTCGAAACTTCAAACAATGGGTAAACCTATTGTGTATAATAAAACTATGTATCAAAAACCATGGACCTTAACATGTGGTCAACATTGTTTAGGTTGGTTATTATCCAAGCGATTTGATGTTTAATAAATGCTTTATTAGTTTTTTATTTATTTTTATTTATTTATAGAAATTAAGTTAATGATATTTGAAGTATTATTAAAATAATACATCAAATATCAATAATTTATAATAAGTTTCTATTTATTTTTTAATCTATAAGTTTTATGATAAATATATTTTTATTTTAAATTGATGAAATTTAAAGTATTATTATAATAATACTTCAAATATCATTAATTTATAATAAATTAAAAAAGAAACAACTATTATTACTGAAACAGATATTACCATAATAGGTTAAAATTATAAAGAAATATATTGTCATAATAGTTTTTGAATTATATAGGCATTTTTATTATAGATTTTACAGTAATTGTTATTGAATTATATAGGAATTATTTTAATAGATACTTTATAAATAAATTATTTAATATTTTGCAGTGAGCATGCAAATATTATTAGATATTTTATATAGTTCTTATTTAATAGTTTGCAGTGAGCATGCAAATATTATTAGATATTTTATATAGTTCTTATTTAATAGTTTGCAGTGAGCATGCAAATATTATTGGATATTTTATATAGGTTTTATTGAATAGTTAGAATTATTAGATACTTTATACAGGTTTTATTTAATAGTTAGAATTTTTAGATACTTTATATAGGTTTTGTACATTAATTTATTATTTTTTATTAGACACTTTTTATCCGAGATATTGCATCTCATCATTGCAACATAATGAAAGTTGTCATGAAGAAATGAAAAAATATTACCGCCATAGATTTAATGGCATTGACTTTTTTTATCTGCGCCATATGCAAAACATCTCCCAGAGCATTAAATATAAAGAATTTTATAGGGAACATGCGGTTCATTTAAATTCTTTTAAGTCTAATAAAATTAAAATGTTTAAGAAAATTAATAAAAATAACGTAGATATTTTGAATATACTACAAAATAAAAATACATCAAATAAAAAGAATAAAAGACCTGCTGCACATATTAAAATTAATATCCATAAGAAAATAATTAAAAAAGAAGTCATCGAAATCAGTGATGATGATGACTCTAATATTATAAATAATGTAAATAATGAAAATAATGTAAATAATATACCTATTATAAATAATGAAAATACTATACCAGATATAAATAATGAAAATATTATAAGTAATATACCTATTATAAATAATGTAAATATTATACAAAATATAAATAATAAAAATAATATTATACAATTCGGAAGTTCTGTATTAGAGAATGAGCAGAGCATTTCAGTAAATTTAAATGGCGCTATCAAAACTTTACGTTTTGATATATCTAACGCGCAACTAATTACAATAACTTTAACTGAGCGAATCAGTAATAAATTAATTTTAGAAATAAATAAAATGAGGAGCGTTAAAATTTAATTTGCAATATTAATTAAATTTGAAAAAGATGGTGAGATCCGTGACAATTATTTTTCGAATAATGCGGAGACATTTTCGAATAACTTTTTAAGCGAAAGGGTTAATAAGCTTAATGAAAAAATAGAACAATTCACCCATTTAGGCAGTGGATGGCGTGTTATTAATATTATGGAAATTCATTTTATTTTAACAAAATATGCTCCTATTAATCGTCTGTCTGGACATAAATATATTAAAACCCCTTCTGCATTGAAAAATAAAGGATCTATAGTAAATATAAAAACAATGACGACAATGCTTTCTTTACTCTATTCTTTATTTATTATAGAAAGATATAATTGGTGAAAACCCACAAAGAGTCTCTAAATATACAGAGTTTTTAGACGAATTAGAATACACGATGAGATCACAGATTGTCACATGAAATTAATAAACATCCCAAAGTTCGAAAAGAAAAATTCGACTTTAAAATTAGCAATAAATGTGTTTTCGTACACACCAACTGTTATAATTGATGAGGTTCCAGATAATTATGTCTTTCACCATTCTCATTTAAGTTTGATACATAGAACCAAAGTCACTGACGGAAACCCTATTTATTTATTATTACTTGAAAATAAGGATAGATATCATTATACCGCAGTGACCAATATTGATAGTTTAATGAATTGCCATCAAACCCATGACTGTAACATTCAAATTAGATGCCGTTGGTGTCAACATTGCCTTAATGGGTTTAGATTAGATAATGCATACAATACACATGTTGCATTATGTGCCAAAAATCAGACTGGCACAACCCTATACACGCTCCCCGAAAATAAAAATTTAGAATTCTTAAATTATTCAAAACATATCACCCTACCTTTTGTGATTTATGCCGATTTTGAATCGGTTTTACCTCCTGATGATAGACATCATCAAATTCATATGCCTATTGCAGCAGGCCTTTTATTAATTAATAATTACACTAACACAAAATTATATTATTACTTTTATGGTCTTGATTGCATTCCTGATTTTCTTAAGAAAATTGAGGAAATTGCAACTGAAATTGTTATTCCGTACTATGATTCGGAAGGTGATAAATTGATAGGGCCTATGTCTTTCAGTGAGGTTCGACAGTTTAAATCTTGTCGAACCTGTTATTTATGTAAAAAACCGATTGTACATCCGGTTAGAGATCATTGCCATTTTACTGGTAATTATCTAGGGGCAGCTTGCCGAAAATGTAATATAGGTCGTAGGATTTATCGATTACTACCTATAGTCTTTCATAATTTAAGAGGGTATGACCTTCACCATATTTTAAAATATGGTCTCGATCGCTTTCCTTCATGTACTTTAGATATCATACCGACCTCTACAGAAAAAATTATTTCGTTAATTGTTCACATTAACAAATTGGCTGTTCGCTTTATCGACAGTATGCAATTTGTTAATTGTTCGTTAGCTAAGGCTATGAAAACACAAACTTCTCTTCCATTGACTTCGTCTGTCTTTCAATGTTTTATAGTCGACTGTAAAGGTATTTTTCCGTATAATTTTGCTGTTTCTGAGGAAGTTCTTGAGACTACTTATGAGTTGCTTCCAATTTGGGAGGGCGTAAGTGAAGATGAGTACGATAGGGCACAACTAATCTGAACGCAGCAAAACTGAAGGACTTTGTGTGATTATATGTTAATTTACATTAAACTTGACGTATTTCTCCTTGCGGACTATTTTCAACAATTCCGTGCCAAGTCTATTGTTTACAATGGTCTTGAACCTCTAAACTTTTATGACATTCCGGGTATGTCATGGGCTTCAGCGCTTATGACATTAACGGAACCCATTGAACTTTCACAGGACATGGAAATGTTCAATTTTTACGAAGGTGGAATACGGGGTGGGTTAACATTTGTTAACAAACATTACATTGCTACTTCGGAGGATACAGAATTATTGTACATAGATATAAATAATCTGTATGGTTGGGCTCTAAGCCAAAGTCTTCCTTACGCTGATTTCACTTGGGTGTATGATGGTTTGGATGAGGTTTTGAGTGAATGTGCGAATGTTGTGGATATTGAAATCCTTCCATATGGATATACTATGGAAGTTGATATCGAGATTCCAGATAATTTACATGATTTTTTAAATGACTTTCCGATTGGATCGGAAAAGATGTGCCCACCAAATTCAAAAGTTGAGAAGTTAATCCTCACGCATTATCCTAAGAAGAACTATGTTCTTCATTGGAGGCTTCTCAGGCTTTATCTTTCTCTCGGGGCTAAGGTTACATATATACATAGAGCTATTATATACAAGCAAGCTCCTATTTTTAAACATTATATCGATAAAAACACTAACTTGCGTGCAAATGCAGTAAGTGAATTATATAGAGATTTATTTAAATTGTATAACAACAGTCTGTGTGGTAAATCTGTTAAGAACCTTAAAAAGAGGATGAATTTGCGATTATGTAATTCAGCTGAAATGTTAATTACATATTTTTCAAAACCGGCATTTAGAAAAACAATAGAGATTACTGATGATCCTTTTGCCGCTCATCTTAATAAGGACTCAATATGTCTGGATAGACCTAGTTATATCGGTCAATCAGTTCTAGATTTATCCAAACTACGGATGTACCAGTTACAGTATGTTGAGTTACAAAAATATCGTGATATTTATAATTGTGATATCAATCTAGTAGTGGGTGATACAGACAGCTTCATTTTTGAGATAAAAAATTTAAAATTATAAATTTTATTAAAAGCGATGATTTCGGATGACTTATTAGACACCTCAAATTATGATCCTTCTCATCCTTTATATTCTAGACGACTTGACTCGGTTATTGGCAAGTTCAAGGGTGAGAGTAAAGGGTTAGGATATAGCGAGTGGGTTTTCTTGCGCCCTAAATGTTATAGCTTGCTAGGAATTAAATCAACAATGCGAGCTAAGGGTGTAAAATTACCGGGTACCAACATTAAACACCAATCATATTTGCATTGTTATAATAAATGTCGGTACCTCAAACTAGGATAGGGACCCGAAATCACCAGCTGTTTACTTTTAAAAATTCTAAAATCGCATTAAACAACCATGACGATAGGAGAGCTTGGGTAGGGAAAAATTCGAGTTTTGCATATGGTCATTATAGAGGGGTTGATGTCCTTGATGTTGGCGGTAAAATAGTAATGCCTGAAGCCGATCCTGCAATTCTCGATGAACAATTTGCAGAAATATTTGACAATATAATATATATTTATTGATCGAATTTGTATGTAAAAATAAAAATTGTGAAAATTTCTCTTTGATATTTTCATTTTTATAATTTATTTGTTTTCATTTTTTATAATATTTTTATAATATTTTCATGACAAATGCCCAGCGTGAAGAAACGTGAAATATAACTTTATATTTGTTTTAATGTATATATTATTAATAATTGATTGATTTTTTATGTAGTTGTTTTTTATGTATTTGTTTTATTATATATATATATATATTATTATTATTAATAAAAAGTAATAAAAATTAAAAGATGTAATAATAATATTAATAATAATAATAATATTTATAAAATAATAATAAAAATAATAATATTAATAATAATAATTATAATAATATTAATAAATAAAACTTGTAATAAAAATTAAAACATGTAATAATAATATTAATAAAAATAATAATATTAATAATAATAAAATAAATTTACAAAATATATACTACTTATAAAAAAAATAAGTAGTAACTTAAAATTAAAAAATGTTTAAAAATACTATGACCTTGAAAAAATATTACGAGTCATCCAATGACCTTGAATGAGTCATTGTCTTTGTCTTAAAAATTTTTTGTACTTTTGGACTTAAAAAAAATTTTCTCTTAGCGGGGGAGGGGGTGTGCTGCAGGTGACATGTGTTGGAGGTGACACATCCCACTACTGCCCTGCCAAGCCAAATGCTAAACGAATTAATCATGAGGATGTGCTCGTCAGTGAAGTGAGCTTCTTAGAAAAATAAGGATTTCAGGTTGACATTGAACAGTCTCCAAAATATAAAATCCCACCAAACTGAAACTCGATATGGTAATCAAGTCAAGAAGGAACAAAGAAATCCATATTCTGGACCGAAAGGCACTTTATGATTAGGAGGAAACTTTTGGAAAAGCTCGCGATCTGAACTATTCAAAATATAAGGATCTGGCAATGGAGATTGGCACGCTTTTAAAAAGAAAACGACAATATCTGAGTTGGTTATTGGATGCCTTAGAACTTGAGACAAGAAAAACAACCCAATACTTTCAAAATTTGGAATTACTAAATCTGAAATACAATCTTTGCATGTCCAAATGCGATAATTGCTTGCTATCACATTTATCCTGAGCATTTATCCTACCTAAAGAGCACTATGGCCTTGCCTTTTAGCCTGACCTAATGTTAGTGCGGCAATTATGGTATTTTATCAGAGTTGCAGCCTTGTGGATGAGAACATAAGAATCAATAGTTAAAGATGCTGAGCTACGCTCGCATATTGTGGCCGAAAGGCAGTTTTTATGTATTAAAATAAAATTTAATTTTTTTATGACTCTACTAACTCCTAGGCATTTCTGCACGTGGCACCAAATAGAAGAATATGATAATCATGGTCGATACTATTAAGGCAATTTTATGTGGGGACAACGTTATGTAACCATTCGTCAGTAGGACGAATTCTGTTCTAATTCTTTACTAATTTTGTTGTTTTATTAGTTTAAGTCTGAGGAGATCAATATGGGTTCTTTAGTGGTGGAAGAATACCGGACGAGATGGCCCAAAAATGTTCCGTTAGTATCAATCTTCTGAACCTAGTTTATAATCTAATATGCAGCTCATTATTTTCATTTTAGATAACTTGATCCTAGCTAATAGGTTATGATACTCATTTTCATAAGTTTACAGGTTTTATTTAAGTTAGTTGCTTCGATTTCGAGTTTCCACTTCCATTTCCCTCGAATTTGATCTTAAGGAATATGTGTTAATATTAAGATTTTGAGAGTGCCTATTGGAGTACTCGGTTTAAGAAATTTAGCAGATGTGTTATTTAGATTTTAGGTCGAATTTTCGGGAGATGGGGGAAAGAGAGCTAACCGAAAGACTAGTTCCCGATCTTCCCATTGTCTCTATAGGATCAAATTATTTTACGTTCGAGTTCGTCGTTACGCATGACTGGACCCTCACATGCACAAGTTATAGGCGGAGGAACCGCACTTACACAGCTCGATAGTTATGTCATAATTTAAAAACTTACAGGTTGTGTGGCTGTGGGCCGGAAAAATTTCAAAAAATATTCATTAACATAATTCATAAGTTATAATTTGTCCCATAACATTTTCTACATGGCATCTCATTAAAAAATACACAATTCAAGGCAATTTGAACAAAGACCATGACTCATCCAAGGCCATTGGATGAGTCATCATATTGTTCAAGGTCATTGAAACAAAGACAATGACTCATCAAATTTTTTCTCAAGGTCATAGTACTTTAATTATTAAAACTTATTATTATTAATATTTTCATTATTATTTTTATATAAAATAAAATAAATTTTTGATAATAATGGACTAAATAACTTATAATCAAATAATTAAAAACCTAAAGGCTCAGACTTCTAATAATTAAAATTTACGATAAGAGAGGCCAATATGAAGCTTATGCTTTATTATTGACAGACCAAGTGGGTCAAAAAGTACCTGGTCTTCATTGCACAAATTAAGCCTAGATTGTCGGGTAGTTACACATTGCACAACTTTTAGTCGCAGACACTAAAAAGCGTCATAGGCACTTAATTAATTAATGTTTATTACTACCAAAATAGTTATTTGCAGACTAGCAAGACTACAGCCATCTACGACCAACTTGTAAATAAAATGTAGTAAAGTGTAAAAATATTATTATATTTAAAAATAAAAAGAAATAATTCATACATTAAAACTTCAACTCATCGGAATCGAATGATGGGAGTCAAAATAATATTATTATGTCAAAACTTGATATATTAAATGCGCGCGGGTATACTTTTAATCAACATAATTTGTAAAGTATTTTTTCAAATAGAATAACATAATTATATTTCATAATTATATTTTATAAGTGATATAACAAATTTAAAATAAAATCTGTAATATTCACCAAATTATTCCACCCAAGACACGAAATGAAAGAAATCAGGGACAAGACTCGAGGAGCCTAGGCTAGTGGGGTCACGATGGAGGCAAATACGAATGCTAGAGAGGGTGAGTTTAATATGTAATGATACTAACCTTTTTATCATAAATTCGAGATCTAGACACCGCAACGACGCAGACCCTCGACGTAGATCTCCCTTTTCGTCCAGAAGATTATTATCTCGAAGCAAATCCTGATAAACCATGTCATTAATTTGATAAATAATACATATTTTGTCTCCGTTAACTTATTAAAAATCTTGGTGTATTATTCGCACGTAGAACCGATGGGGACTATGAGACCTCACCCGGAAATTCTAAAACAATGCATAACATCGAAATAATCTCGTCAACTGTACGCGGGTTTTTCGGGAAATAAGGAAATAGATGTCACGATTAATCTCCACTCGACTACCCCAACGAATCTCGAGAAAGTAAGTCAAAACGGCGGGTCAACTGACAACTCCAATGCTAGAAATGAATCACAAAATTCCCAAAGAGCTATCAACTACCATCTTACAATTTGATATTCATTTCGTAACTAAATCATCATTATAATGAAGTCGAATAGAGCCAGGTACACCAAAATTAAGTATTGTCAGGAGAAAGCTAAATAAAAATTCCATTCCAGCTTAACCACGATGGAGTAAGCAAGCGGACATAATTGTGAAATAAGACAGATCCTTATTTATGCACCAGACGAACCCAACATGACAATAAACGACACTCTACTCGACCTAGACTGTAGTCCGAAACACTTCAGCGTAAGGTAGCGAAGCACTTGCCTAGTCCAAGGCACTAGAAGGCAAGACAACGACCACGCACGAACCTACATCACCCTCTCCAAATTCTCTCGTTGATTTGACTAATACCAGATTGTATCCGCGTTTCCTTCTCGATAAATATATACAATGATTTAGCGATTCATGATTAATTAGATTAGCAATTCACGAATGATTAAACTATAAAATTCACTCAGCGACTCATGTTTGATTAGATTGTCAAAATAAAGTTAAATAAACCGAATAATCATTTGAGTTGTTTTTCCAGATAACTCCTGGATCGACGCGTCCCGAATCACGGTGCGATTCCCCGAATATTCGGCTGCTCGATGTAAGCAGGTGACGTGGGACGCGGGATTCTCGATCTCTCCAGTGACAGAATCCAGGATGGGTAGGCAAAAGGATTTCGGAGATACTGATCTCCCATTCGTCGCTATCAAAAGAAAACCCGGCCGCAACCCAGTTCGGGAAATCAGGGGACAAGCCGAATATGTTAGATCGCCTCGAGGAGCATCAGCGGAAGACCGACCGGCAAGTAGAGAGGGCCAGACACCATCTGATGGCGATAAATGCGGATATCGCGGCGGGCAAAATTCCCAGCACGGACGGGTACGCTCCCCGATACAGCGTATCATACGAGCTCCATGACCAGAAGTTACGCGAGAGGACCGCAGCCATCAATGTGGTGGTTCCCGAAAAGTTCTCCCTAATAAACTGCAGGATGAGAAGAGATGCTCGAACAATCGTCGCGACCACCCATATGCTCGCGAACGCCCGAGACAGAGTTTCAACCAAGGCTACTCCAGATCAGAACGTCATTAATTGTAATGTAATAAATACTTAGGCTTGAATTTTGTTGTTAATCTATAAAGTAATTAGTAAGAAAAAATTATAGTACGTCTGACAGTAAGCCTTGACACAAAATTTTTTAAGAAAAATACCATTCAATTACGTAGATCTGACATCGACTTTTTTTTGCCAGTGGGGGATGTAAATGTCTTTGTCCCAGCGGGTTGTCGGTTTTCCGGGCGTTTAAATGCTCTAAATTATTTATTAATAAAAAGAAACAAAACAACATATTACATCAAAATAAAATCAATAAATATCACATCAAATTGTCATTATCCTCATCAATTAATTTTCACCATCCATTGTTTGATTTTGATTATTATCTACATGTATATTTATCGTATAAGTATTGTTTCCTATACTATATGGCATATAATATTGTATTTGTTTTCATTAATTCTCAATATTCCAAATTTAAGAATCAAATTGAATTTAATTTCGATAAAAACATTTTGCTAACGGTGAACAAAATCAGAAAGATTACCAGATAAAGAAAATGATTGAAATTTTGGATTAATAAATCTGTATAACTAAGTATTGTTTCCTATACTATATGGCATATAATATTGTATTTGTTTTCATTAATTCTCAATATTCCAAATTTAAGAATCAAATTGAATTTAATTTCGATAAAAACATTTTGCTAACGGTGAACAAAATCAGAAAGATTACCAGATAAAGAAAATGATTGAAATTTTGGATTAATAAATCTGTATAACTAAATCGATTGATAGTAACATATTATTTTGCCATTTAAATTTTAATTTCTTTTGTAATGGTTTAATTATAATAGTTATAAAAAATTAAATAAAAATTATTTAATACTAAGCAATTTAAATTATGTTTTTAGCAAATTCAATATTTATTTATTGAGTATATTTTTAAATCGGTTCAACAGTTGACTATTGGTAAAGCCGGATGATGGAAACAATATGGATTTGTAGAGATATTATTAAATTATATGATGCTACTCTTTTAGTCTAAGTTTTTATTTATATTATGTTGAGCTTTCAGTTTTGATGCTCTAACTAAACTTGATAAAAATAATAAAACAAAATACTAGTTCGGAAAAGAAAAAAAATATCACCTTTATTTAATTAATTTTAATGTTTCAATACCTTGTATCATTTTCGATGAATTACTATATACATATGAAATTCGTATGCTTTAGAATCATCTAGAGTTTAGATATTGGTTTTGGAAGTTAGTTTCTAACTCGAATTTTTAATAGTTGTTTTTATATAAAAATCCTATAGTATTTATACATTTTTTCCTATTGATGTTTTGTGGGTCATTAAACATGTTGATTATCATTAAAAATAATTTTTGTTATTTTTTTTAAAGATTTACGAGTGCTTTCCTTGGATAAAAGTTATCATTGTTTATTTATATATTCATCTTATTAATATATACAGTCTATATTATTATTATCGCTATTATTATTCTTATTTTTTTTATATTTCCCACTGTTGGGCTCAGAGCCACAATTTAAACAAAATTAAAATTAAAATTAAAGTTAGAGAGCAGAAGTAATGGAAGGAATCACTGTACATAAACATGCACCGCACCAAGATATTAAAAATCAACGAAAAACATATTAATTAAAACAAAATAAAAATATAACAAAACTAAATAAAAAACAAATAATTAATAAAAATCACGAAAAAGCAAGACAGCTGCAGAAAGAAACATTAAAAATAAAATAAACTGCCAAAACCTTGCAAAATAAGGTTTAGAAAAAACATAGGCAGAAGTGGCGACCAGAAAACAAATAAAAAGGGCAAAAATAATATTATCAGAAAAACAATAATAAAAGTAAAACTCAAAGATAAACTAAATTATATATAGAAAAATAAAGAAAAATATATAAAAAATAATAAAAATAATTTTAAAGCAATTAAATAATTAAAAAGCCCTGAAAATGGCAGAAAATCGCCCATTGGTCGCACACATGCATAAAATTAATATAAATACAGTGATGAATTTCATTATTTTTAACTTTTATGCCATTCAAACTATACAACTTTGAGATAGAAAAAAAACATTCTGCAAAAACGTAAGGAACTTTGTTGTTGTATAATTCATGTCGTAATTTTTATTTTTTCTCATAATATAAGTTCATAATGTTTCATTCTATTCTATGCTAATTAACTATATGCCTATTTATAGTCCGACCCATTTAATCTACTATATAATACAGTATTGAAATAGAAGGTCCATGGGGACGGATCTCGGGCCGGCTAGTGGGTGAAAACCCTTAGTTGTGCTCGTGGGTCATGCCTCGTGGACCCCTCGGCAGTCCGCAGTCGGGTCTGGCGATAATGCACAGGACCGCTACGCAGGGCGCCGTTGTACACTCGGGGCGGCTACTGAAATATGTGGCCGGAACGAGTCGGATTAAACTCAGGGAAGATGCGACAGCAGAGTGAGGGGGAATTGAAAGACGTTCGTGAACGAATCAGACAGATTTTTGTTTATTGTCGGACAAGAAAATTAGGGAATGGGTAGCAGGGGTAAGGTATTATCATGATTACCAAATCGGAAAAGTTTTACGAATAGAGCACAAACAGTAGGGAAACCAAATAAATGATTATAATAGTAGTGATATGCGAACAGGATTAGGACATAGATCTATCATTGAACGGGAGTGTCGGCACATAAACTCCTTGATTCACTGGCTCATAGAACTTCACTAAACCCCCGTTTCGCCGGAAATCTACCCCAAAAATGAGAGATGTTTCTCACACGCACCTATCGTACATTAAAGTGCACCAAATCAAATCAATATTACGTAAAACGAATCAACGCCAATAGCTTACAGTAAATGATAACCGTCACGCACTGACAGACAACAATTTAGTAAATATTGAATGAATAAATTCACTGCAACTGAGCAAACGTTTCTCACAGATATATATTGACCCACTTCAATAAATCGACTAGTACGACCAAATTTTCAATTTATTTAGACCATAAATCATAAATTTGTTTTCATTTAATCAAATTTAAATAATTTGACTACCTTCCGAGCAAATAGGAACTGTCCAAAAATTTAAATATAGATACGGATGACTAGATACACTTTTCTTCATAGAATACCCTTCACCTAAAATATTTACGGAGGAGTTATATTTAAATTCTGTTGTGGTCTTGTCCCCAAGACGACGAATGGTTAATAAATCATGTTAGAAAATACCAATATAAACGTTTTTGATTTCGGCAACAATGTAGGCGGTACACGAATTTGCATTGATTTCATAACATATGCACAATTAACCACGATAGGCGGAAAGTGAAATTTTTCCAACACTAATGATGCATGATCCGATCAAAGGACGCCATGCCTGTAGTGGCACCAAGGGGTAGGAATGGAATAAGGTCGTCAACCGTCAATATGTCAAAGACCAAAAATTTCTGAGTGAGGTTACAGATGCGATAGATATTTGCCCAACACCCCTTCCATTAATTGAGTCAACTATTATTCGATATAAACCGACTCGACTCCGATAACTCTAGTAAGCCCGACCGTACTCGCATTTTTTTTTGATAAGAATAAAAACTATAAAATATCTTTCGAGAATCCCTTCCCGAGGTGTTTGTACTAATTATCATAACCGCCCCTCTCAGCGATTCTCATTTGTAACTTCCTTTTCTTTTCTCCAGGATGAATGCGAATAACCAGGACAAGTCCAATGATCTTCCCAGGATTCCCCGTCTTCCTCCTTCCATCATAGCGATTCGTCATCAATACGAGGAGCTAAAGCAGGCGCATGGTGAGCTTAAAGCAAAGTATGAACGCGTAAAAGGTACCTGGGCACCGCCCGATACCATCAAAGTACTACGGCGGAAGATAGAACGACTCACTCGGGCGCGAAAGGAGTTGATCTCGGAATCCCGTGCTCAACGGTTACTCATCAAGGAACAGTCGACCGCATTGCGACGTGCGTTTACGGACGTGGAGCTCCAGGCTCACGTCCCGGGGAGCGTCAGGGCCAGTCAATTGGGCATAATTCCGGCTCACCATCTCCCCGTGGCCGACGTTCTCTCGTTACCTCCTGTCTCTAATTCGATAGCTCCAGAAATCCGAACTCTTCCGGAAATGCCAGTTCTTTCCCAACAACCAACCGAGGTCAGGGAGACCCCTGGACCCACTGCCGCTCGCAGGCGACCGAATCGGAATCGGCGACGCCGCGATCGTCGACGTCGAGAGGAAGAACTCGCTAGAGGAATAGGGGACACCACCATCTTGTGTCAAACCGAAGATTTACCACCTCCCTATGAGGAATTCGAACTCCCGGAACTCGACCCGGACATATGTTATGCCCCGAACGTCGTTTTCCGATCACCATCCACATCAATCTGGTGGACGAAGATCCGAGTCCCTTCCCAGTTTCTCAAATCCTCGATAGACTAGGGCTCGGAACAGAGGATGTAGCCATCCTCACGGGCGAGATGCCTCATAATATCCCTTCGCAAGAAATAGCGGGTCCCTCGACCCGGAGGGAAGACATCTGCCGTCAGGCCAGTCCCCCGCCTTATAGACCGGCGAAGAGGAAGTATCTTCCCACGGATATCGACGAGGAAGACTGACGGAAGACGAAACTAACCCTGATGGAATGGAGAAATTCGTGTGGATTCCTTTTCATTTTCCATAATTTACTACTAATTGTGAATCTTTTCTTTCCATCTCGTTAATTTATATTTCCATAATACAATGTTTTTTTTTCGTTTTGCTTTCATATTAAAATAAATCAAATAAATTGGTCCACGAGAGAGGGGGTGTAGATGAAAAGTACAACACTCGGTGAATCAATGTGAACTCTGGATAATGACTATGAATTTCTCTCCGCGGGTAAAAGTAGGATGAACCAATGGGTAATAGCATAAGTCCTTCTAGCGGCAGCTAACAACTCGGGGAAGACGAAGGTCCTTCGGGGAGTAGTGCTAGCAATAGCGCTCACCTGCTCGAATGGCGTTCGGTCATTGTGTACAACACCAACGTGATTTCGGTCACGGGTACATAATGATTACTAAAATCGTGCGGCGCATCAGATGATTCTCCCTAGTCACTACTAGTGAAGGCCACATCCATATGACGAGCAATTCCTGAGATTTAATAACTCCTGTGCGTCCAGCACCACTTAGTAGTGTTGATTATTTATTTTGCACCTGTTGGTGGTTTTGCTATTAATTTAATGCATATTTCCCCGCATATTTAAAGTGACCTTATGTTTTTGCCAGGTAATTTATTATTCTGTTTTTTATAATTATTTTTAATGTAGATAGTTTTGCATTTTCAACATTTCCATAATTTATTATTCTGCTTTGCTTTTTATTATTAAATTTTGGATAATGAAAAAAAACACTGGGTGTTGTATTTTTACATTTCAAATGTAAGTTATATTTTTTTAAAATTTCATTGATTTAATTGAAATCCAATGCCGATCTGTAAGAAAAACATTCTATATGATATTGTTTCAAAATCATCCTTAGAATTACTTAATTTGTTAATATCATTGGGTATATTGAACGATATACAACATTGTATTCACTGCACTCATCCTCTTACACTCCGCAGTTGCCAGTCCCGTTGGTTGGGATTTCAATGGTATTGCACAAATACACTTTGTAGTGGATTAAAACCATGCTATAGTAAGACACTGAAGTAGTTTTGAAAGCATTGCTACGCCATTCAAGCAAATTTTGAAAATATTGGTATTTTGGTCGCAAATTTATGGACTTTACAAGGCCTACGCTTGGAAACATTAGGAAAATTTTCATTGCCAAAAATGAAACCTATCTTTCGAGAAATCCCATTAAAATTGGAGGACAAGGTGTTGTGGTTCATTGTGATGAAACAATGATAAACTTTAAGGTCAAGAACCACAGAGGAAGATCCTCTCGTGAACAAGTTTGGGCTTTGGTGATTAGTCGTATTCACCTGCAATAGGTTATGCTGAGCTCGTACCAAACACAAGACAGGAAACATTACTACCAATAACTGATCGTGTTGTTCGTAGTGGGTCTGTTATTTATTCTGACGAATGGGCCAGTTATCGAGGTTTAAATAGGATAAATGGCTATGAGCACAGTAAAATTGTGCATAAATATAATTTCGTTAATCCTGTTACCGGTGCTCACGCGCAGAACGTCGAAAGTTGGAATAACAAATTTAAATTAAAAATCAAAGAAATGCGAGGGTTAAATGATGCTGGAAGAATAAGTTTCGTGAGTTTATTATTGGGCAAAAACTGACGTGAGCCCTTAATTTGTTTGGCTAACACGGTAATGCCTTTATACTTTTGAGCGGTAAATCTAAATATTAAATTTAGAAAAATATAAAAATTAAAAGAAAAAATAAAATAATTAAAAAATTAGAAAATCAAACGTTCCTTGTTTTACCGCATCAAAATACAGACAGGGAAAATAGTGGTATATAAGGCAGTGTTGGGCAAACAAAATTCAGTACGTTTTCAACAATTTGTTTATTTATCAATATTACGTACTCTTGAAGTTAATTATCATCTTGAACATTTTATCCTTCGAAGTCAAAATTTGGTCAACACAAGTAAAAAGTTATTTCTTGATTTATTTATTATGCTACTTTATTTTTATACATTATAATAAGTCAAGTTTTATTATGATAAAATTTTATTCATTCTATCATTTTATCATAAACTCGTCTAATGAATCAAATAATTGAATTATCTATGATCGAACTCCATTTCTTCAATTAAAACTACAAAGAAAATGTTGTACAAATACGCAAGATATTAAAATTATTCGTGACCGACTGTGGGTTATTTCTTATAGACCATAATGCCCAGGAGGTGAAGCAGCTGTGCGGACGGTTGTCATAACAGCCCAGAATTTGCCCCTGGAGACCTCATCGCCTGACCGTCTGTAGACCGAGAGTGGCTATGAGGAAGGTTTAAAATCAAATTACATAAATGAGAAGCATAAAATGACTGGATGAAAGAAGAGAATTGAGGCTAAAATGGTAGTTATACTATTATTTCGTTGAGTGAATAATGATTTGGGTACGAAGCTGAGGTGAAACAAACCATGAATGTGTTGCGAAGAAAAGTTGGATTTTCACAAAAAAAGCAAAAATATGCAACGATAGAACGTTTTTTGGAGATTATAGTACATGTTGTTTGACGATAGTCAAAATTTATAATTTTTGATTTAGGAAATTTTTTTTTGCTTATTCTGAGACTTAATTAATACTTTAAATTTTTTTATCGTGTTTAAATAAAATATTACGACGAAAAGGAGGGATTAAATTGAATACTATTATAAAAAAATTAAAACAAAGCCGAAAATTTTTTTCCAAACATTTATTTAATTAAAAAGAAATAAAAATACGTACTTGGTCCAAATGGTCAAATGATTTTAGCTTAAGGACATGAGAATGGAATTGCTCACCGTCTCCTATTTACTCTATGAAGAGGTTAGATATATTTTTTTTGTGTTTTATACTTATTTTATGTTTGAAATAAAAATGGCTTGTGAGTTATTCGTTTTTTTTGTTTTTATACTAGTCTCCATGTTTACTTATCCGTGATTTGTGATTATCTCTATGTTTTACTAATAAACGTTTTATGCTTGTTATGGTAGTCTCTATGTTTAATAAATTATTATGATGATCTTTTTTATGTCTGTACGATTTGTTAATTTATTTTGGGGTTATTTCATGTCCTACGGCGACCTTGGTGTGTTCCTGTTTCATTAAACTCATGCCTTAGTCTGGGTTTATGTATGGTTATTTTTATTATTGAATAAATTATTTTGGAATTTGCATTATGATTTGGAATGGGTCTGCTGTATGTCTGTTTCGCGACCTAACGCAATTAATTTTTCATGTAGGGTGTATATCTATATGTTCGTCTAGTGATTTAATGCGTAGAGTTGATTGACTGTTATTTTTATGGGTTCTGATCCTCTGCTTTTAATTTTTATGAGTTGATGGATATTTTTCACTACGGACAGAGTCATATGCTCGATTACGATTTCACTAATGTGACTTTAGGGGTTGTTTTTAGATGCCTACTTTTAATTCGTTGACACTAATACGTTGGGTCGCCTTCATCGAAATAATATTAATGATTTTTTAGCGTGCGAGATCTTTACGTTTTTTATCAAATTTACTGTCTAATTCCAATCTGTACCGACAAGTACCGTTTTTTATTTAATTTCACTAACATGATCGTTACATCAATTCTTTTTAACCAAAAGTTGACCCTAAGATGTTCATATGTTTATATTGGATTTTAAGAGTGCCCACTGGACTACCTGTGTAATAATTTTAGCCGATGTGTTAAAATTTAGGTCGATTTTTCGGGAGTGAGTGGAAAGGGAGTCAGCCAAAAGACTGGTTCCCGATCTCCTCACTGCGAAAAATGATTTGACGTTCGAGCCCGTCGTTGCTCACGGCGAGGTCTCTCACGGGCACGAGCTATTGGTGGATGAACCGCACTTACACCACTCGATAGGGATGTGTGATTTTAATTACTTGCTTGTGTGTGCCGGAAAAATTTCGATAGAAAAACAATTTTAACACTCTTGAATTCATATAATTGTGATTATAACATATTGGCATAGCATAGTTAGATTACTTCCATCATACGTGCATAATATTCATTCAGGCTCACTTTGAGAATTTTCTCCAATAGTGCTTAGTAATAGTTCTAGACAATTGCTCCAGTACTTTGATACAATGCTGTTTTTTCTGATAAAAAACTAGAGAGTTTTTACGAGAAAAAGTGATCCCTCACAAGTGATTAAATTTATGCGAAAATGTATTGGTATTTATACCTATTCTGTGACCCTAACCTTGCGCGTTAAATTTAATGCGATAAAACAAAATTTGACCTTGAAATTATTTGTATAATCTAACTATAATTTTTATTATTTTCTTGATTTATATTCATTAAATTTTTTAATTAAATTATTTCTAACCAAAATTATTTTATTTTACTTCGACTTTTCGTTAATTCTTTGCTTTTACTTAAATTGTCAATTTTTCGATTAAATCTCATGTTATTTTGTTATTTTTGTGCGAACTTGATGCAATTTGTTATTATTTTAATTTATTTTTGTTTTTTTGAATTTATATTTTTAATTATATCTTTCTCGCATTTTAAGGTGTTTACTTGATGTTTTTTATGTGTCTGATTTTAAATCTTCATGTTATGTTTGCGTGCTGTTTCCGATTCATTTAAACAAAACTTAGTGCTAGCTCAACACAATAGCGAATCAATAATCCATTGATCACGATGACAAAATTTGCTACCCAAGTGGATAGTCACAGAGAGGCGAAACAGAAGTCTACGAAAGTTAGGCACAACAGCTAGATTTGTCCTCAGCTAAATCGATAGTGGATTTAGCTAGAAGTAAGTAGGAAGTACTTTAATTTTTTCTTTCATTGAGGGACAATGACTGATATCATCATTCCATTCAATTTTTTGGAACGAATCAACTAATAGACAGATACAATTTTAATTTTGAATGAATATTTCTCACGTAATTAAAGCGTATATTATAGTACAACCTACTAAAGCAGATTTCGAAGTTTCGGAAGGACGTTGCGTAATATCACGAAGAAGCGTGCAGATTCTCTCGTCCGTCGTTGCAGGCGCATAAAGGAGACCTCGATCCGCCCGGACGAGGCAAAAAAATTGCACCAACAAATAACTCAAGTGAAACGGTTGTAAGAGGAGCTCAGTCTATCGAGGGTCCTGAAAATAAAGATACGCCAACAAGCTTGCGTGATAACGACGCTCGAAGCTCAATTACAGATCAAGAGTGATATTACTCAGAAACCGACATGTAGAATCAGAATTATTCCCAGCTGATAACACCTATGTCGTAGAAGTAAGAGCCTCGACATCCGCACCGCAACCGGAACCAACGAATAAAGCGACGGTGCTAGTTCGAAAGTGAACACCACCGACAAAACCGATGCAAGGCAAGCATGAGAGGGCCCGAAATCGAAAATTGAAAGAGGCTCGATTATTGGGACAGTTTACACATTTATTTGACTTGGAATATGCGGTTTTTTGTAATTTATGTATAGTTGAATATTAATCATAATTTGAATTAAAAGCTTCTCGTTTTATAAATTTTATAACTTTATTAATTTACAATTGGTTTTAAATATATGTTGCTCCAAGGTTACTAAAATGGCTAATTGAAGGGGACCTAAAATGATTCGGACGTTAAACCTTCTATGGTAGTCCATGACCCCAAAGATATGTTGGGGCATTAACAGCCTTTGTAGAGAGGCTCACCTTTTGCTAACATTCCACCCACTAGCACACACTTCTAATGTCATTTTTCGACGGGTTTCTAGTGGTTACAACTTGTTATGCACGTGCTGTATAGGGTCTGTTGGATCTTCACTTGACCATTAATAAAATTTACTCCTATCAGTACCCAGCATTATGTTTCTTGATCTCTTCAAGAGCAATACATATGAAAAAATGCTTGAATTATTAAAATCCTAGTTTTGATTGTAAATTATTTCTTAAGTACAAATATTGTAACTGGTACTCAATTATAGTATATATTTTGAATAAATTATAGTGTTGTTTTTTTACATGTGGAATCTATGTTGTTTTTTTACATAATTGTATTTAGTGTTGGTTTTTTACATGATCCAAATTTTTTATACAAATAAGGTAATTTATTTATTCCACTTTTTATATCCACATATTTATTAAATATGTTGCATAGATTTGATTTTAATTGTAAAATAACATCTTAATCATATATTCATAATATCATTTTCACCTCAGAAAACATAAGATCTTAAAAATCAATATAAAAATCAATAATGATCAGTTCATATAATCATCAATTTATTGAATTCTAAGACTACATTATTCAATAAGAATATTTAAACGAAATTTGTTTTTGTTTATTTTATAATATTTATTTATCTCGAAGATTTTTATTTTTCTTCCGTTATCTAAAACTTAGAAAATCAAGAGTTCATTACAAATCAACTGAAAAGTTGTGATAACTGGATGAATTCATCAACATTTGTTACAAAATGGATCCGAAGAAGGAAAATGATATTATTTTGGAGTTTTAAATAAATGGAGTAGAATGAGGTCACTTCTATCCCTTTATTTAAATATTTGTTAAACATTCCTACCTCTTATACATCATTGTGATAACATCAATATTTCGCTTTTGTCAAATTAAATTTTACAATTATCTGCAAAATTCAAATTATTGTATTTATGATTTAATTTAAATCAAGTATGGAGATAGAATCAAATCGATCATCGATAGAGAGATTCTTTTTGACGAATATGTTGTCATGAAGTCATTTGCTGAAGAAAAGTTGTCATCGTATGCATATGAAGAATTTACCGTTGAGAAAATATGGATTAATATTTTTACTCACTTTCGCGAACAATCAACTCGCTTTGTTAACATGGAAAACGGCGCAGAGTTTGCATTTTCAGTGCCAGGAACCTGGCGTGACGTAGTGAGAATTTTTTCTTTCATTAATCGATCGTGGGAAGATGAGAAAAACAGATTGATGTTGAAACTATCAGCGCTTTACTCACTATCCAACACAACTAAGAGGCAAATTGTACTCAATTCTATGCAGCGATAAAAGGAAATGCTGAATTCTTGGAAAAAATAGTGTCTTCTGATAAATACGCCAAATAAAGTTGTTATTCAAAAGCATTTATTTTTTTTCATTTTGTCCGGTATAATTTTGAAAATTGTCTGGTCACGTTACCATTACTAGATAATATGTTAAAATATATCTTATTTTCATTTAGTTATTGTTAAAGTGATTTCTAGATAGTAGAATACTGATAAATGATCGAAATATAGTGATTATATAATATATTAAGTTTGTGTGTTTGAATTATAACTTTTCTTGTTTTTTGGTTTATATATTTATTTATAAATTATACACACATTTCTTATTATAGTTAGATGAAAAATTTTACTTTAATTGTAATCCAATTTTATGATTCTAACACATAATTGTGACGTAATATATTTATATTAAATTACTACATCGTAATATATTTGAATCAAATTATTTTTGGTTTTCAGATGACTAACTGAATAAAATTAAGGTTTTAAAGTGATATTCAATGCGATTTCTAATGGCAGACTAGTTTTAAGCATATTTGGCTCTCATCAGTACCATGTAAGAAACTCGATCCCATCCAGAATCCAACCCAGCGACTTTAAAATCAAACCACTGAATCTGACCTTTGCACTACCAGGCCACATCAAATATCACAATTTTTAGACCGCTTTTATCACATTTAATATCCTGCAAACTAGGCGTTTGAGAGACTCATATCATCCACGTATCACCAAATAGTGCTATACACACAGTTAAACAATGAAATCCGATGGTTAGTGATTAAACAGAATGAAAAGTTTCAATAAATAAGCTTATTTTGAGATCTTGAATAAGATGTTCTCTTCAGTGCTGAATAATAAAACTTCTGGAAATGTGGGAAAAGTACTCTGTTGGAATTTTCTTCAATTAAGACTTTAACAGACGGAAATTTAAAATTCAAGAGAAATGTAGTGAGAAAATTGAAATGATTAGAGAAGCTGAAGAAAACATCAAAGATTTTTCCGCAATGCACTGAAACAATTTTCGCATCATCTGAAAAATTAGGATAAGTTAGGCAGAGTTGAAGCTAATATCTTCAAAAGCTGCAAATTAGGGAGTTTAGAAAAATCTTTGTGTCTCCCTTCAATAATAGAATATGCAACAATTTTTTGAGACTATTTTTAGGAGTTAATGTGTGATATTTCCTGATTAAATACTGACCAAAGTTACATAAAAGCTTTAATGTGTGTACGAACATTTCTCAACGTTCTGAATGCCCAGACGCAAGAATATGTGTCTACAGCGCTTCATAAAGGGTTTGGTACACTTTTGCAATACCTTATCATCATTGCATACTGTGGAATTGTAACTATTTAAGACGACAGTCAATGGAATCAAAACAACCTGCACATACCATCATTCTCAATACTTAGATGATTCATGCATATAAATGAGCATCAACATAAAGATCTATAAATAAGTACTGGTTTTAATCAGGGTCTAACTGAATTCAAAAGAAATCACTTTTTTACTGCAGAAAACCTCACTTAAAAGGCATATATATTACATAACAAACACAACAATTAAAGATAGTTAAATTAAAAAGATAGCCCGAGAAGAGTTTTAACCATACATGTTAGATGACAAGGGAAGGCCCTTAAGCATTTTTGTCCTGACAAGTGATTACAGGACAGAGTTCAATGAGTTTCGAGTCAACATTTACAGTGAAAGCAGATAAAGGTCCAGCATTAAAACCCCCCAATTCACTCCATCTAATGACAATTTATTAGTTATTAATTTATCGTTTTCGACAATTTATCCTGTAATTAAAAATTGATTTTTTAATTGATTCCTTGTGATGTATATATTAATAACTGATTTCGATATTTTATATTATTTTATTTAGTGTATCCAGAAATTGCATTTATCTTGTATAAAATTTTACATTTAAAAAAATATATACAATGACAATAAATAGTATTATTAATAAATATTTTTTCATTATAAATAAGTACTTTATTATTATTTTATTTAAATCTAATTATTATTTCATAAATCAGTATTTTACACTTAAATATTTAATATAATAGAGATAGTATGTAATATAGTAATTATAAGAAATAAAACTTATCGTGTAGTTAGATATCTAATATAAATAAAGATAGAATACAATATAGTAAATATAAATAAATTTATAAATTAATATAGTAAATTTATATAAATATTTATATTAGTGTATATAGCAAAATAGTATAAATACCGAACGCAAATTTAATATTGTCGCCATTTAAAATTCAGTCTTATATACATCGAAAGATTTTTGGATTTAATCTCTTAAAATTTTCAAATTCAGACAGCTCAAATTATAATAAAGATAATTCAGTCACACACATATTTCGCAAAAAGAAAACATAACACGCACTGCTGTCATTTAACACTTAAATATAGTTTTCATACGAATTTAGTTGGATTTTGTTTTAAATGGTAAATTTTTATCAATAAATTTTATATAAAAAGTCTTAGTTTTTCTATATCAAATTATTATATAAAAATCACCAGTGATATACGTCGATATCTGAAAACACCATTTATGGATGCCTTGACATCTGCAAGAACATATTTGTCCTACAATAGTGGTAAAATAGAAATGCAAATAATTCTGTTCATAAAAACCAAATGCCATTTAAAAATATTTATATTTAACCATGTCAAGAAGTTGGGTTTTCATAATCAATCGACTGACCAGAAATCATCCATCCAACATAAAATATCTATAGATTTATTCTACGGGTTTTCTTTAATAAAACCTCAACAGGAATGTAGATACACTCGACTGTCATAAATTTGGTAGCAATATTGAGAAACTTTTATAAATTATTAAATGAGAAGTTTTGATTGTGTCAATAAATTATTATGTAGATATTGCAATAAAAGATATAGAGAATTTTTAAAAGTACAATTCACCTAAAATTGCCATCATTTTGTTTAAATCAATTTGTCTTATTATAATAAAATAAAATGTGATATAACGGAAAATATATAAAATCAATGGAAATATTCCATATCTATGATTTCAAATATTTTTGTCAATATTTAGCATTTTTAATTTAATCATCCTAGCAATTACTGAAACGTCCAACACGCTTATTTAATCTATAGTTTGAATATCATTTAATTATTTTATAAAGAAATAAAATCGATCTGTTTATTGGGAAGAATATTGTGACAAAAATCCGAAGACCGTATTTATCCTATTTCATTATATTTAAGCGACGAATGCAGCACTCTTCCGTTTTATGTGTTAGATATGGTTATAGACAAGTTTAAACTTGTCTGTTATTTTATTTGTCATGTAGGAACGTTTGGATACTTTATAGTTATAAAGTATCGAAGTTTATGGAATTTGTAAATTATATTTTGTAATTTCTAGGCATATTTAATAGGAAAATAATAAAATTTAGAATATAATTAAAAAAAAATTTCACATTTTTCTCAGTTTTTTGTTCTTAAGGATTCCATGAATGAAAATGATTCAATGTCCAAATTTTAGGTTTAACCACTTGCGCTATGATTTAATTTTCGGTAGCTGGGCCGCGCTCTACTATATATGTAAAGTATCGTAAGGCATCGAATAATGACGTTACGTCTGTCAGCCGACGTTGCACACACGTCGTTTTTGTTTTTGCGACAAATGCTACCGACGTGGTATACACGTCACTTGCGGTTTTGAAAAAAATCATCAAGGCGTGCCTGGCACGTGAATATAGCGCAAGTGGTTAAAAAATAAAAAATTTTGTAGCTATATTGTAACAAATTGCAAATTTCTTTAGTAACATACATCAAAAAGAAGCATTTGACAAAAACAAAGATTTAAAACCATGAAAACTTTATTCATTCTTAACGAATCCAAGGAAAAATGAAATTAATCGATAACATACGAAAATTATTCTAAGTTGAAAAAATTTCTTTCAATTTGATATAATAATATAATAGTATAATAATATTATAATAATAATAGAATAATAATAACATTGTAATAATATAATATTATAAAAATAATATAATAATAGACTAATATTAAAATAACAAATTAATAATAAGATAATAATAAGATACTAAACACGCTCCAACAATCGAAAATCGACACGGATCACATATATAACGATGGATCAATGCGACGATTTGGGCTACCTATACATTCTCCTGGGCCAGCATTCTTTTTGGTTTTACTTTACGACGCTACCAATACGACAACGAAAGAATTCCATCTGGATATCAACATGTCTCTATAACACGGATACAACGGGAAGGAAAAGTATTATTAGTCCGATTTTAATTAGTTAGACCCAGTATCATAATAAAAATAAGGATCATATTAACAAAATTCACCGCTTAAGTCTTTAATATGAATTCCCTAGGAATTCAATTTAAATAACGTTAATAAATCATCGATTAACGAAAAGATATCAATTTAAATCAAGCTGGTAGACTCTGAAATAAAGAAAATTAGCACACATCACGACGCTTCCGTAACCAAAACGAACGAAAGTCCCCTCACATTCCGCTCAAATCTATATTATTCTTTTCATTTGTTATCCCCATTAATAATGTAATTCAGTACAATATTCCACTATTACGGACGGCTCTTGGGCGGAAAAATCAATCAATTCTCTTCCGACTGCCTGCACTGACATTTTAGATTTTGTTTCGTCGAGAATTTGCCAAGCCAGCATACCGAAATCAATTATTCAGGGTGACAGCATCAGTTTTTCACACACCGAAAATCAACCAATCGGATTCTTTTATTTGGCAGTGTTTTTGGAATTCACATTATGGATATATTATTTTAATCAATTTATCTGAGAATCATTGCAGAAATATAGTCCAAAATTTAAGTAGGATTATCAGAAGTATTAAGTCACATTTTCTTCGCTGTCGTTCTATCGTACTGGCCTTTATGAATCCCTAAGAGATTTTTCATTTATTTGGATTGATTTTAACTAAATGAATGTTTGTCACAATCTCGCTCACGATGATTTATCTCTCTATTGGATTTCGGTTACATCTTTCCTGTGAATTGTGAAAAACATCAAAGAAACAGCATTTACTATCGGCCACCTTGACAGTTTTGCCAAAACAGCAGTAAGTGAATTTTTGAGTATTTTATTCCTTTATGTCTGCTAGGTCTTTCCCAGTTTATCGATCAGAATCTTGGGTCGAGGGATACAATTTGTATTGGATTTTGGACGCTCAATATCATTACCATAAAATCCACTATTACCCGCCAGGTTAGAGGTTCCCAAGTTTTCTTACCAATGTGACGACAGTGGATCGAAAAATCTCTGCCACGAACTTAGTTATCATGGCATTTACACTGGGCCATTGTAGGTTCTGGAGGGTGTTAGGAAGAAATTACATAAGACGAAATTACATAGGAAGAAATTACATAGGAAGAAATTACATAGGAAGAAATTACATAGGAAGAAATTACATAGGAAGAAATTACATAAGAAAAAATTACATAAGAAGAAATTACATAAAAAGAAATTACATAGAGAAGAAATTACATAGAGAAGAAATTACATAAGAAAGAATTACACAAAAAAAATTGCACAGAATTAGTATTTATTGTTTTTAATTAAGCATAATATAAAATTTGTAGTTTCTTTATAAATATTATTATTTATAATTTTACAGTTTTATTTTTTTGCACGTTCAAAAAAATTCAAGCCGTAGTCGTTATATCAGCTTAAAAAATCGTATTTCCAGGATTGTACAAAATTATGACTCTAGTAGAAAATTAGAGTTTTTGTGGTCTATAGCGCACATTACTTAGTTTTTGTATATTTGATTCTTTATTACTAAATTTAATCTAATAAACTATTTTATTATTATATATTATATTGATAAAAGTACTAATAAATTTAAGATTAAAAAAATTTTATAAGTGTAATTTTTATTAACATTTTTGTCATACTAATTATGTGTAATTCTTTCTTATGTAATTTTTTCTTATGTAATTTCTTCCTATGTAATTTTGTCCTATGTAATTTCATCATGTAACCATTCTGGAGCTGTCGAGTATCATGATTTTTATTAATCTAATTCATAACTGAGTTTATGTTGATTTTTTGTTGATTCTAATATTCCTTAAATGTTGTTGACCTTGGAATATTTTAGGTGTGGACCTAAAACGAATAATTCCTTACTCCGGTATTTTCAAATTTGATTTACACAGTCGGTTTTGTTAATGTTATTTTCTAATGTCAAAATTCAATCGTCATTATTAAATGATCTTCCGACGTTGCTAGCTGTTAACCCTATTTTATTTATTTGTCGTAGAATGGGAATTTGAGTTTTCCTTTTCCCTATTTATTAAATATCCCGAATATTACTATTAACCTCCCACCTACCTTTACCGTCCCTGAATATTTTGATTAATTTAGGAGTCTTATTTTATTCATTCATATTTTGTGATTATACCTACACTAGAGACTTATTTTCTACCTTGTATTGTTATGGAATTATCCCTGATTACGTTATAAATTTATTTTATAATATTCCTAATTTTCAACTACTAAACGATTGTAATAACTTTAAAATTTCAGTTATTTCTATCCCTTAGTACGGTTATGGAATATTTCTGTCCGCATTACGATTTTATTTTATGATATCCTTGGTTTTATTACTACTACAGTCTTCCGCCGAAAATAGCGCCTAGGCATTATATGTGAATACTGCGCCTACGTTGTGTGAAAACTCTAAATATGACACACAACCAAGTTTTTTTTTCATTTGTAATATGAAACATTTGCTTATTGGGTACTTTACATTAAAAAATAAAAATTATATACGAAATTCCAATCTGTTGCGATTCAGATTTGCTGATTACATTTTTTGGTTATATTTTTTTTATAATTTTCGTAGTAAGAAATTACAATTCAAAATATCATGTTTTAACTACTTCTACTTTTACTTAGCAATATATGTTTACGATTTGACAGCACATGAATAAATGTTACTGTATGAAAAAAATTCAAGTTTGTTTTTATAAAATTGAGTTTGTTTTTATAAAAAAATTAATACTCCTTTTACAAATTAACAAAAGTGGATGTTTTTAGCACGCTATTTCGTAAAGGTAGACTTTTTAATTTTAATTAATGCAAAGATCATTTCATTTATTTTAAATTTTATGATTTCAGCCATAGCCATAGAATGTCAAATAACCTAAAAAGAAAAAATTATTCAATTAAACATAAACTAAAAATTTTAAATGAATACAATGCCGGTGTGAAAGGCAGTGGCTGGATGGCATTGTCAAAAAAATACAACATTGGTACATCAATTCTTAGGGGATGGCACAATCAAAAAGCACAACTTCTTCAAACTTTAAACAATCAATCCGTGCAAATAAAAGTTGCACGAAGATTACCTGGGGGTGGACGAAAATTGGAATTTCCTGAAATTGAAAATGAAGTATTGCAATGGATACTTGATAGAAAATTCTAAGGGCTTAAGGGTTAAAGATAAGTACATTCAATTAAAATCACAAGAAGTTTGTGAACGTTTGAAAATAATAGATACTGAAAACAATTCCAAGTGGATTAATTTCAAACATTCATCAGGTTGGTGTAAACGATTTAAAAATCGCCATTAGTTAGTATCTCGACGTCAAACCACAACAAAAAAATCCCTGAAAATGTTAATGCTATTGTAAGCAATTTTTTAAAAATAATTCATGCAAAAATTGAGGAAAAACAAATAAAAATGTGCAATATCACTAATTTCGACCAAGTACCACGCTATTTCGAATCCGAACCAAAAACGACTATAAGTTTTAATGAGAAAAGCTGGTACCTCACATAAACGTTTCACAACCACATTATGTATAACTTTAGAGGGTAAATTTTTAAAACCACACGTTCTGTTCTCGAATTAAAAAAAACCAATTGTAAACAAAAAGTGCCTTGTAAATGTGAATAGAACTGGAATGTTTAACGATGACATCTTGAAACAATATATTAAAGAAATTATTTTGTGTAGGCCACAAACTAGTTTAGCTCGTGATCCAGTATTGCTGATAATGGATTCTTACGGATGCCATGTAAAATTACATGAATCTAAATATCTGGGAAAATTCAATATTTTTGTTGTGTTAGTGCCTTCGAATTTGACAAGTCTCCTGCAACCATTAAACGTAGGAGTAAATCGTAGTTTTCAAGCATATTATAATACACGGTATGATGAATATATATCAGAAGCATTCAAAAATCCTGAAATGCAAACTCGACAAGGAAATCCTAAAATTCCTAACTATAAAATAGTTAGCGACTGGGTTGTGGACTATATATCGACAAAGGATTCTAGCTTTATAGTAAAAGCATTTAAATGTTGCGGAATTGTACCTAAAATAGATTTTAATATTGATACACTCCATACTACTTTACAACAAATTTTGCAACCTACTTTTAATTACGATGATTGGATTCATGAAAATGAAGATTTAATTGCTGAAAATTCGAATTTTTTGACAATGAAGATTGTGAAGATTAATTTTATCCAGAGGAAGTGTCAACAAGTTTTTTAAGATGTGTTCATCAGATCAAAGATAAAAACAGTTCTTTTTCAGTTTTTATGAATAATTACATGCCACAAATAATTTCATATCTAAAAAGTAATCCAGATACATCTGACATTTTAGATAAGCATGACGAAGAACTTATAAGTCGTGGCGAAAATTCTTCTTCATATGCCGAAATTTATGCTACTGCCTTAAAGGAAAAATGGTGCATAAAAGTAGTAGAAGTGTACGAAAATTGTGTTCAAGTTGAAAACTTTACGTATGATGTAGAGTCTCCAACAAAATCTATTCTGTTAGTCAGAAACGAAAATTTTTTTGCTTTAAATTTAAAAGCATAGTCTCTTTATATTTACTTAATTTTATTAGATTACATATATATATTTATATATTTATGTGGTATATATATATTTATATATTTATGTGGTTTAAGTAATGTTTATGTTCCTATATTTAATATTTTTATTTAATATACACACATATAGGAGTTAATAATCCTAAAATAATATGTATATTTATGTGAATTCTGAAAAGTTATGTTTATGTTATTTTTTTTTATTAATAAAACTTAATTTCATAAAAAAATCTTTTGTTTCAAAAATAGTGCCTAGGCGTTCTAAACGAAAAAAAATGCAAAAAATTTAAAACCGAAATAAAAAGCTTTCCCGAATATAACGCCTAGGCGCTATGTTCGGCGGAAGACTGTAGTCAATTCTAGTTATAGTTTCAGTTTACTTTGTTACCTTTTATTAATCGCAATTTGATCGTTATTCATTTAGGTTTTCAATTGGGTATTCTATTAATTTTTCGTCTTTTATTATTTAGGTTTTTAGTTCAATAATTTATTTATTTAAAGGTTAATTTATTTAGGCTTTCATTTAAATAATTTATTTACTGAATTTTATTGTTATCCATTTAGGCTGTTATTTGGATAATTTATTTACTTAGATCAGGGTTTCTTAACCGGTGAGGTATACCTCCCTTGGGGAGGTATACTAATGTGTTGGGGGAGGTATGAGATTTTGTTTATTTTTGTTATGTTTTTTTTTAAATTAAAAATCAAAATTATTTACAAAAAAAAATATATTTAAAAAAAAATCTTCAAAATTTAAACTTATTTTATTTATTATGTACATATTTATATTATACGAAAAAAAATTTGAACGATTACTTTTTTGCAAAATAATTTAGTATTTTTCTATCTTTGTACATAACTATTTCTAATTAAATATTTTTCTTTTGAAACCAAGTAGCCTTTGAAAAAATTCAAAATTATATTCATTTTTATATTCAATACTTAGTATTGGCAATTGCTGCTAGTAAGCCAGTATTTTAATTAATTCTACTTAATTGGAATAAATCTTTAACTAAGGAGCCTTTGGAAAAATTCAAAATTAAGCCCATTTTTATATTCAAGTATCAAGTTTAGTAATAGTTTATATTGCCTGCTGATAGTTGGATTTATTTTAACTTGGTTTAATATTTAATTAGTATTTCGTTACTCTAATAATAAAAAAGAAATATGTCGAAAAAAAGAAAATATAGTGAGGATTATGTAAAATTTGGATTTACATGCTGTGTTCGTGATAAAATCGAAAGACCCCAATGCTTTCTATGCTCAAAAATCCTCTGCAATGATAATATGAGGCCTTCTAAACTTCTTGAACATTTTACAAAAATGCATTCAAATAATTCGGGAGACTCAATTGAATCTCTCAAGCAGAAAAAAGCGCGATTTCAGTCTTCAGGAACTTTAAGCACGTTAGGTTTTGTATTTAATCAAAAGCCACTTGTTGCAGCTAGTTATAAAGTAGCATGTCTTATCGCAAAGAACAAAAAGTCTCATACCATCGGTGAAACGTTGGTCAAGCCTTGTGCTCTTGAAATGGTAGAAGCTGTTCTCGGAAAAACACAGAGAAATCAGATCGCGGCAGTACCTCTTTCAAATGACGTGATAAGAAGTCGAATTGTGGAAATGTCATCTGATATTTTAAATCAGCTTATGTCAGAACTAAAGAAAACAACTCTTCCTTTTGGTCTGCAACTGGATGAAAGTACTGATGTAGCTCAGTGCAGTCAACTCTTGGCCTTTGTTAGATATGCCACCGAAGCTGGTATTAAGGAAGAGTTTCTGTTCTGCCATCCGCTATTAGCTACTACAAAAGCGGCTGATGTGTACCAGATAATTGATGATTTTTTTTCAGAAAATAATCTTGATTGGAAGGAAAAATTGGGATTCATATGTACTGATGGTGCACCTTCCATGTTAGGGAAAAATTCTGGTTTTGGAGCATTGGTACGAGCGGTGGCTCCAAATGTTATGGTTATGCATTGCTTCCTACATCGCCATGCATTGGCATCCCGAACTCTTCCACAAGGTCTCAAGTCTGCCATGGATATCACTGTCCAAGCTGTAAATTTCATCCGATCTCGATCTTTGAATCACAGACTCTTCAAAATATTATGCCAAGAAGTTGGAGCTTCTCATGAAATGCTGTTTTATCACACTGATGTACGCTGGCTTTCACGTGGACAAGTTTTCACTCGTGTCCTGGAACTCAAAATGGAGATAATAACATTTCTTCGAGAGAAAGAAAATAAATTGTTTGGAGAGTTTGAAACTCACAATTTTACTGCATCATTGGCCTATCTTGCAGATATATTTTCGCATTTAAATGATCTGAATATTTCCCTTCAAGGGTCAGAAGTTACTATTTTAGATGCAAATGAGAAGATTACAGCCTTCAAGCAAAAACTAGATCTTTGGAAGAACCGCGTATCAAAAAGTAATTATGCAAATTTTCCATCTCTAGAAAAAATCTTCTCTGATGAATATTTATTAAAAGCGGTGTCAGATTGTATTCGAACTGATATTTTAAAACATTTGGATAATCTCATGAATTCTTTTGATAACTACTTTGTAGAAGACAATTTGAAAATTGATCAGTCGATTCGAAATCCCTTCATATTTAATTTAGACTCCATGGATGATGCTGACATGCAAAAAGACGACCTCATTGATTTACAGAGCAAGGCTATGGTAAGGCAAAAATTTACCAACCAAAATCTTGATGGATTTTGGTGCTCACAAATAGATTCTTATCCGGTTTTGGCAAATAAAGCTCTTTCAGCTTTGATACCATTTGCAACAACATACCTCTGCGAATCTGCATTTTCAACATTGGTAAATATAAAACCGAAAACCAGAAATCGATTGGATGCCAGGCATGACATGCGCTTAGCATTGCCTAAGATTGTTCCGCGAATTTCACATCTTATTGACGGCAAGCAGCAACAACCATCTCATTAATGCTGCCTTATTATTTTGTGGTATTTATATATATAAAGTATTCTTTAGATTTGGAAATTATTCTTAAAATTTTTCACATAAATAAATTTTGTCAACATGAAATTTAATATAAAATATAATTTTTTATATCAGTATGAATTAAATATGATTTTTTTATAAATATATATTAAAATGGTAAAAATAAAATAATATATGTAATGTTGGTATACCACTAATTATGTTTCTTATCTTTTCTTAAAATAAATTAATTATGCTGGAGGTGAGAACATAAAATTAAATATTAGGTGAGGTATGAAGTAAAAAAGGTTAAGAACCCCTGACTTAGATGATGATTTTTTTCATTTATTTAGGTTGTTATTTAAATAATTTATTTACTTAGGCGTTAATTTATTTAGGCTTTCATTTAAGTAATTTATTTACTTAAATTTTTCGTTGCAACGATTTTTGCTTTTTCCCACATTCACCTCCTTTATTTGGTCGTAGGGTTAGATATGTTGATATTAGGATTTTATGAGTGCCCACTGGACTACTCGGTGTGAATGATTTTTAGCCGATGAGTTAATATCAATTTATGTCGAATTTTCGGGAGATGAATGACGAAGGGACAGCCAAAAGACTGCTCCTCTATCTTCCATCTACCCATATAGGCTGTAAGAATTGACGTTTGGATTCTAGCGTTACGCACGGCAGAATTTTCACGGGCACGAAATATTGTCACGAAATTTTGTCAATTTCTATATTAAATGAATATTTCCTTTTATTTACTTTTTTAATAGGATATTTCGTATTGAAAATATTCCATTTTTTTGTTATTTGTTAACGTTTATGAATTGTCCATTTCCCGACCAAATCTTTATGTTATCTTGTTATTTTTATGTTGGTTTCGAGCTGATCTTGGTGCATATCTGTTATTATTTTGATTTATTTTTTTGTTTTTCATTTTATATTTAATTGCGTTTTTCTCACATTTAAGGTTGTTTATTTGATGTTTAAGAGTCTGATTTTAAATCTGCATTATTGTATTTGCGTGCTATTTCCAATTCATTTAAACAAAATCCAGTTCTGGCCCAACAATATGACTAAATTTAACTAATTAAAATCTCGTCTATAAAATAACTTGATTTAATTTATTATTGTTGATTAACTCTAGACTAAGCCCTTAGTGAAATTAAACAATAAAAGAACATCAAATTAAAGGAACGTATATATGATAAGTGGGACAGTTGTAGTAAATAAATTTGAATGAAAATGATGACAAAATCAATAAGAAATTGGTGAAAAATGATAACGACAATATTTCGTAATTTAATTTTAAATTTATCATTTTGTTGATGACAATGTTATGAATTTTGCTTTAATTGATAGATATTTGATTTAGTCGATTTTAATTATCAATTTAATGTAATGTTTCATTAATGAACAATTGATTTACTTTCAATGATGATGATAATATTCATTGATGTTAATTGACTTTATTATAATTTGCAACCGAAATTTGATTTTATACTGATGTTATAATTGATTCTATTTTTGATAGAAAAAATAAATATAATAAGAGGAAAAAAATCCCTAATAAAATTACATTAAAATAACTAAGTTGATTTTGTGTAAATAGGCCAAAGGGAATATATTAGCGTTGAAAATTGGCACATTATCCTCTCCCCTTCAAATAAAAAAATAAAATTCTTAAATAATTGAATAAAAAAATAATTTATTTTAAAAATCGATAAAAAATATATTTATTATTTTTATTATAGACATTATAAAACTATATTAATTTTTCAAATTAATATCCAAAAATTACATAAAATTACATTTTACAGATATTGCAATGAACATCCAAAATGAATGAAGTGTAGAATACGCACAGATTTTGCGGTTGATTCTCCTCTTGAAAAAAATATGTATGTAAGGACGAAAAATAAGTTTAAAAGACAGGAGTAGACCAGGAAATACGAGAGTATATTAGAGGTGCTGCATGTAGAAAAGAAATTTCTGTAAAAAGACAAACATTTTTTGGAAAAAGCATATTACCTATTTTCAGTTTTGCTCAAATTATCTTACATCCAAATTATGTTACAAATTATGTTAAATTAGACAAGCTGTTCGATATCAGTCATGCTAACTGTAATGAACTGATAAAGAACGAGGAAGACCTCGTGTTTCTGAAGTTGCAGCCAAAGTTGGCATTTGGCACTGGAAAGGCAGAAATGGAAGCAGTTGTGGATCTTTTGAGGTCATGCAGTGTCATTCACAAGTTGTTGGTATGTGCATTGATACCACTGCATCAAATAACGGTAGACTAAATGGAGACGGCCATTGGTCGCAACTTGCTTTGAATGGCCTGTCGCCCTCATATGCACGAGGTACTTTTATCCAATGCATTTGGCGTGTGCTTTGGTCCATCGACTGGGCCTGACATTCTACTCTTTAAACGATTCAAAGAAAACTGGTCCAACTTAGCCAACCATCAACCAGTGCAAACTGCAACACCACGGATTTCTGCTTGCAACGAACTGAAGGCATTCATTGCAGAACAACTTCAACTTTGCTATCTTCGAGACGATTATAAAGAATTTCTACAACTTGCTGCAGGCCATCTATTCGATGAAGATGGAATTGCTTTTTGATGGCAATGAGTCGGTTATGAAGTTAACAGCCCGTGAACTTCATGGGATACAGCGCTTTAACAGATTTGTAGTTAATGTCCACCTTCAGTCATGGTTCACATGTAGAGTCGTTTTTTATGCACCATACAATGACATTCTACTCATCCAAAGACTAGATTGCCACGATTATATTCCTTTGTGGACTGTCGGACTAAAGATGATGGTGCGCCACTGCTGGTATTTAACCCAAGAGCTGGCAACCCTCTCCTTGTTCTCGCAACACCTCTCTTGCCAAGAGAAGGTACGGCTTGTGTCAACAATGAGACCTGAACGAGGGCTGCATTTACTCAAGGCTCTTCCTCATACATTGGATGAACTATCTGTCTCACAAAGTTTCTTCCAGACTACCGGCATCGACGACACTTTCCTAAAGATTCCTTTTGAAGAATGTACTGAATGCCAATCTTACAAGGCAGCATCCAGCATTGTTAGTAACCTGGCCTGTGTTAATGACTGTGCAGAACGTGGTGTTGCCCTTATACAGAAGTACAATTCCACAATAACCAAGGATGAAGAACAAAAGCAGTACCTTTTACAAGTTGTTGAAAAACACAGGCGCGACTTTGCCAAGTGCAACCGTGACAATATTCTGGAACTTTAGAACTGAAGTGATGTGTCTTTAAACTGTAATGTTGAATTGGTGACTGATTATATAATACATCATTGATACATTGCTTGACATTTGGCACTAGTTACTAGTGAATGACATACTGAATGGTCTAGTAATCTCTTATGAACACGGTTTTGGTCTTTTTGGTGTGTTAAGCTATGTTGTGTAAGTCCTGTTTAAACCAACATAAAACATTAGTAACTTCTACCAGTAATAACCTTTCTTGTGACGAAAAACAAACTATAATAGGACTAATGCTTGATTTACAGCGAATTTAAGAAATACGACATGTTACATCGATTTTTGAATATTTCAGGACCCTTGAGGGACCTCTGAATATTACTCAAATGGCCTACAAAAATTAGGTGTTATTATCGGACACCAAATAAACTTTTAGGAGGGTGTGCATAAGAATAAATAAAAATATTTTTTGCTTATTGTGGGACACCCTAGCTTTCATACTGTAGGGAAATATGTGATTAGCATTTGCTTAGAAATCCAATAAGAATTAGTAAATTAAATGGAAATTGGTAAATGCTATTTAATAAAAAGAAAAGATCACGTAGGTAGATTGGTACGTCAAATACGTATATTAAGTGGTTACTGTGTTGATTGTCAAGAAAGTTTTGCTGTTCTAGTAGAAAGAAGAAATATTGAAACTCTAACTCCGTTAATAGTAAATTATGTTAGGGAAAGAAACATTATTGTAACCGACATGCATACATTTCAGAGTAAATCATACTCACGATTTCGTTGATCCTATTCATGGACTCATCACAAATCATGTTGAAAGTGTTTTGCAGAAATTAAAACAGGCACATAAACAAAGATATGGAACCCATAGATCCACTCTTAATTTACATTTGTTTGAATTCCTGTGGAGGCAAAGATTTAGGAAATCGTTTTCTGCATTTTAGAACATTTCAGCAATTTATCCTATTTAATTGATTAAAATATTTTTAAGGTACTTTGTTACTTATTTAAGATTTTCTTTTTTTATTTAAAGTGGGGGGCTGGATACTCTAGAAGTGCCGAAAATTTATCCATGTAAATAATAATTATGCAAAGAGAAGGAAGATCAATAATGATCATTACAGAAATAATGACCTCCTCAGATCCTCGATAGACATCCAGACAATAATAAAGGGCAACAGAAGACTGAATAAAACCTCCTTTCTCCCGGTGGACATCGATGCGCCAAATCCAAATGATAATAGCCTATAGCTTATGAAAAAAAATTCAAACGCCCAAATCGTAATAATACCAACAATGAAAGCAACGGCGACACTTCCTCAGAGGAACAATGAGCTGATGATAATAAAATCATCAAGGTCACTACTGAGATATAGTAACCCCAGGAGGCGAAAAAACATTAATGCACCATTGACCGCTGGGATTAAAATTTTATCATGTAAATGGCATTTTCGATATTAAAGGAATTAAATTTACAATTGCAAGGAATAAATATAATTGATATATTTTCGGTTCATGATCAAATAAAAGCTTTTTCAAAAAAAACAAACTTGTGTTGTGGCAAAATAATGTGGAATGGACGAAGTCACTACTGTGGATGGGAGCAACTACCTGAGTTCATGCGCCGCCAAGAAGCCAAAGACGAAGATTCGTTCGATTGGATCCTGAAGCTACTGCGTGAGGTTTGGACGCCAGAATAGTGACTATTTGCTATTATTCTGTTCTTTAGAACAGCAAGAATAAATATTTATCTTTTACCTCGATTTTTACAATTTGAAAAATTGGTCACAGATAACCCTATAGTATCCAAAATAATATTAAAAGTTGTAACTATGACTGCTTTGGATACATTAAAAACTTTTATCGTCGACAATAGTGTATGAAGAACTGATAGAATTGCGTGAGGGTAATTTAACATGTTGACATCACACATTATATTTATTTCTTCGGATAACTGCATGCTACATTAACTATGAATCCTTAAAGATAACTCAAAATTGGAAAAGTCGCCATTATATATATTAAACAGTTTCCAAAAAATCTGAATTTTTAAAATAGTTTAGATTCTTAATTTATTATTGTAAATAAAAATTATTCCAGAAACAAAAACTAAGCAATCTCTAAAAACAATTAAATTCATTGATATCCTAAAATTAGTTTTAAAAATATAAGCGATACCTAACAACATTAGTTATTCGATTAACGAAATTAATTAAATTTCCCATTAACCAATAGTGTTCAAAAATATTTAGTCAAAATACATATAAAATAAGATCAATGTTATCAACTAATTTACTATAAATTGTTATTTATACAGTTACAAGTATTATAATTATTCAAAAAACATTTTAGTTGTAAAATTCATTATTCAAATTTAACAAGACTTTCACTTCTATAAAAAATGGCATAACAATATAACGTCATTTAAAATTATATTAGAATATTAATAATCGTAAAATACCCATTTACTAACTTTTCATACTGTTAATTTCGATTAATTTAGTAAATCTGTTCATTTCTTTCTATTCAACGAATTTCAATTCTATTGCAAAATATAAATAGAATTATTATAGTTTGGTTTTCATTTTTTACTGAATCATTTCGTTATGTTGCTTTATTTCATTGATTCTATGAATAAAAAAATCCGGTCCATTTTCCTTATGATGGTTTAAATTAATAGATATGCTATTAAAGACAATGTACTTTTCTTCGATAAAAAATTTATTAGACTCATTTTACAACAAATTTATAAAAAGGAACAAGAATTAATCAAATAAAAAAGCGATAATCTTAAATTCTCCATTTTTGATTTAACAGCAAATAATTGTATATTATGCCATAAAACATTTTTAAAACAAATTCTTGTAATATTATTTATATTTTAAATATAAAGAATGAAGTATTACTATAATACATTCTATTTATTAAATTATAAATTTTTCATGTAAGAAATTGTTTTAAATTGAAAGCGATATAATGAAAATAAATAATATTTTCCACTTATTTATTATAATTCAAGGATTTTATTCCAAGTATAACTACTTTCACGTTAAAAAATATGTTGTTGGGCCAGAACAAAAACGGCCTTGAAAATTGTATAAATGTATCAGTAATATATCACGAAAACCCAGCACCAAGATAACTTAAAATACATCAACTAAAAACTCTAAAATTTGAGAGAATATAAATAAATATAAAATCAAAGAACAAAAGTAAAATTAAATAAATACAAAATGCATCAAGAGCCGCACGAAATTTACATAAAAATAACATAATAGCAAGAAAATTTGACTGAAAAACGATAAGTAATATAAGAATTATATAACTAAGAATTATATAAGAACTAAACATATTAATTTGAGTTGAGACTGAAAATATGGGCGGAATGCTGCGCAAATTTTCCGAATTAATCAAAATACTCTATCGAAAATTGTAAAATAAAAGTGGAACGCGCCTCAATTGTTTGTATAATATTTTGTTAAAACTGTAAAATAAGGGCGAAACGCTGCTAAAAATTTCCGAAATATCAAAAATACTTTATCGAAAACTGTAAAATTAGGATGGAGTGCGGCTAAATTTTTATATAAGTAAAACATTTTTATAAAACTGGGAAGTAATGGCGGATCCCTACAAAAAATTTGACAATAATAAGGATAATAGTAAGGATAATTGTATTTATAATAATATTAATAATAACAATAACAATAATAATAATAATAATAATAATAATAATGATAATAATAATAATAATAATAATAATAATAATAATAATAAAAATAATAATAATAATAATAATACTAACAATAATAATAATAATAATAATAATAATAATAATAATAATAATAATAATAATAATAATAATAGTAATAGTAGTAATAATAATAATAATAATAATAATAATAATAATAATAATAATAATAATAATAATAATAATAATAATAATAATAATAATAATAATAATAATAATAATAATAATAATAATAATAATAATAATAATGTTGAGGTCTGTAAATTAAAATTAAAAATTTAAATAAAATTTAGGATAATAATTCAAATGGAAAGTAAGCGAAGAAAAAAGGCAAATAAAAGCGGGATCGTGCACAGAATTAATAGTAAAGGAAAGTGCGATGGAAACAGTATTAGAAAATGCAAAAAGCAATTACGAAAGGCGAGAATCCGGAAATCCGAGAAAAATCAATAAATGGAAAAATCATCGAAATCGAATGGGAAAAACGGGACAGTTATAGATTAGCTAATGGTCAACAAGATGACGGTTAGGGATTTATCAGAAAAGGGTTAGAAAGGGTTGAAAAACATTCAAATGTATGAAAACAGAAAACGTTAATTAATTAATTAATTGGCTAATGGAAAACCCGAGCTAATGGGAAACCCGAGCCAATGGAGAACCCGAGAGATGAAGGAAACCCGAGCTGGGTAAACAAGAAGAAAGGCAAACAAAAGGAAGATTTGGGCCCATTAGCTTGACACAATGATTAATGGGAAAAGAGTAAGGAGAAGATAGCGCGCGTAGGAAGACCGGTAGGGCCATTAATTATCTGGATTCGTTGGACCATTATGGATGACAGCCGAAGCAAACACGTAGGAGAAAATGTCAAACGAAAGATTGGCTCGGCAATAACCATTTGTTATCCTGATTTCGAGGAGTATATAAGCAAAGGGAAAATCAGAGAAAATCGGCATTCTGCCTCAGCTAGGGTTCGAAGAATCAGACTGTAGGAAAAGTGATAAACGAATTAGGGAAGTAGGGAAAAGAAGAAATAGAATTAAGAATACGGAAAGGCGAAAAGGGATCAAACCAAACAGAAACCGAGGAAAACGAAAGTCAACAGAACTAAAGGATCAAAAGGTGAATATTGTTTGTTTGCAAAGCATCAACGCCGAGCAGAGAATCGTATAAACTTTGATTGGTCATTGTAGCGTGATAATAAATTGTGAACCTGTTGTTTCAATATACGTTGGGTCGTTCATTGTTTTAATTTAAAGAACACCAGGAGTCAGAGAGAACCGACTTGAAATAATCCAAAACCCAACATATATTCTGGTGAGCCCGACGTGATTCGAAGTCGGCGGAAAATTATTGAAAGTTAGTGAAAAAATAATTATTGAAAAAAAAAAAAAATAGTACCGACGTGATTGAAAGTCGGCGGAAAATTATTGAAAGTTAGTGGAAAAATAATTATTGAAAAAAAAATAGTACCGACGCGATAGAAAGTCGGAGGGAAATTATTGGAAGCTAGTGAAAAAGGAATTATAAAAAGAATTAGTACTGACGTGAGTGAAAGTCGGCTTAGAAGTTTGAAAATAGTGTCAACGAGATTATAAAAGACTATTATTGGGAGATTTAAAAGAAGTTGAAAAGTAATTTTAAATTATTGTTTAACGCTTGAAGTTTAGCTCAAAGTGAACCGATACAACCTCAGAAGTCAGAAACAAGTCCAAATGGCAAATGATAATGCTGTTATGCCTCTCAATAGAGAGATGATTGATTTCGCAAGTTGTCAGAAATTACCCGTCAATCAATATGGGGGAGACCTTGTTGAATTTGCAGATTTCATGGGAGATTATTATATGTACGCCTCAGCATACGGATGGACACAAGCCATTATGGTTCAGAGATTCCCACTCTATCTGAAGGGTGCGGCAAGAGAAGCCTGGCAGCAAGTCGACAAACGAAATGTTGGCAAGGATTGGACAAAATTGAAGGATGCAATGGCACTGAAACTGGTTGGTGGAGATATCAAAAGAATCATGCGACAGAAATTTTATAATCGAGTTCAAGGTCCAGATGAATCGGTCAGTGAGTTTGCTTATCATCTGACCACTTTAGCAGATAAAGCCTTCGAAGTCAAACCCGATCAAGCAGATATGGCCAAGCAGGTTAAAGAGCTGTTAGAAGATCAGTTTATAACCGGAGTCCACTCCGAAATCAAAAAGGCCCTATGTTATGTGGATTTTTCCAATTTCGATGAGCTCGTGAAGAAAGCCATGAAGATAGAGCTGAATTTAAAAAGTGCAAAAAGATCAGATGCTTTTGGAGTTAATGTGGAGAGACGTGAGCGGTCAATTACGCCTGTGAGAGCACCATGGGATGAAAAGAAAATAAATCAAATCAGTAGTCCAATTTTAAGACCAAATACTAGATTTCAAGCCGGTAGATCAGCGATGAGTGTACAATCAAATGGACAGGTAAATAATCCTCAATGCGAACATTGCAAAAAGTCTGGACACTACTCAAATCAATGTTGGTTCAAATATGGGAAAAATCCCAGCCCTAACAAGAGATTCACAGAAAACAAAAGGATCAGCAGTGATGTCGAATGCTATCGATGCGGAAAGAAAGGGCATATTAGCAGAAACTGTTTTACCAGATCAAGATCATCGTCAGCGTCACCTTCACCACAAAGGGACAAAGTGAATACAAATGGACAGATACAATGTCATTCGTGCAAGGGATACGGCCACATGGCGCGATCATGCCCAAGGAACTCAGAGAGATTCAGCAGACCTATTTTAAAGAAATCAATCAGATTCCAAGAAGATATGCCAAACACTAGTAACATGACATATGCTCAGAGAGAGGAATTTCAAGACAAAATGGAAAAGGAATTTCGAGAAATTCGACAGAAGCTGAACAAACTAGTGGCTAAATTCGAATCAGATGAAGAAACTGAATCTCATATGATAATTGGAACCGTGTCAGAAGGTGAGGGAAAACCTGCCCCGAAAGTGCGAAAGATCGCATCAGATGAGAATCCGACTGCACTGTTAGCCCGAGTTGAAAAATTGCTTGAGAAAATGGAAACTGACAACTCCCAGTTGAAACGATGGATCGCAGAACTCAGTGTGATGTCACTAACCCAAAGCGAACTAAAGAGAGCCATAAATTTATGTGCAAAGTTATTCAAAGGAAACAGAGATGATGAGATACTTAAGCAAATGCAAAAGTTTGGCAAGGCTTTGCGGTCAACAAGGGATTTAGATGATATCATAGTGGAAACGACGGGACTTGATAATGTGAAGTGCCAATTCCGTGTAAAGGCCTACGGACAAATCAAAGAACTAAAGGAGCGAATACTGCGTCAATACAGTGGATGGCAAGTGCAACTAAAATTTGAGAATCGATGTCTGGAAGACGAGGAGTACTTAGTAGATTGCGGTCTGATACCAGGCTGGAAAAATAAAGTAAAAGTTGTTAATGCTGTTAATACTTTGAATTCAGACAGACAAAATTGGGAAAAGATTCTAGCAGATTTACAGGATACCCTGTATGCAGGGAATAGAGATAAAATTAATGCGAGTATCGACTTCATAATGAGCATCGAAATGGATCGAGACATAAAAGAAGGGTTGTTTGAATGCATCGTACCGTATACGAATAAACCGACGAGTTATCAGGCAAAGTTAAAAGAGGTAATTCGAAAACTAGGACATGATTATGAGGCGGCAGACGATAGTGCGAAGTCTTTGATAATAGCGTTAAATATTGCGGATCAAAGGATTGAATATTATCAGGAACATTGGAGTGTAAAAGCAAAGAAAATACGACAAAAAGCAGCGGAGATATTAGGTAATGACGGAATTATCGTGTTGACGTTCAAAGGACGAGAATTGGATGATGACGAATATTTGTTAAACTACGGATGTAACCCAAATTGTATTAATAATGTGTACGCAACAAAACAAAGTGGTGAAATGGAAGAAGATGTAGTAATAGTACCGTTTTGGCCTCTGTATGAGGAAGTGGACAATGATAATGTAGAGATTAAAACTGAAGTTGTAGATGACCCAGGAGAAATTGATCAAGAAATTAATGAATTGCAGAGATTAGAAACAATGGAAAATGAGGAAATGAGATCAGAAAATGAAGTTACAAGGGATGTTGAGGAAAGGAGCACCGATAATAGGATACTACCGAGCATAGATGAGATGAAAAGTGAAGAGAACTTTGTTGAGACGGAAAATGACATTGCGATATGTGGGATAAAACAGAATGATGCGGAAATTGAATCTTTGAGTTTAGAGGAATCAAGCGAAACTGAGCGTTTAGATGAATCAAGCGAAACTGAGCGAATATTAAAAAGTTTAGTAACGGAATTGTATTTGTTAGATGAAACTGAAACAGAAGATGATATTTCGGAGGGGGAGAAAAGAGTTGTAAAAAGATTGGCAACGGAATTAAAGAGGAGATTACCGTCGATAATTAAAAGAAATTACGAAGAAAAGGAATTTTGTGAGGAAGCAGTAATTGAGGACTTAACACGAACTGAGTTAGATCGAGATGTAATATTGACAGTGCTAGCCTATATAATATTGGAGATTGGTACTTATGGTTATTTGGAAAGTGACAATTCAAAATCATTGATAAAGAGAGCTACTGAAATGACGAATAAATATTTGATGAAGTGGATCGCAAACAATGGCGGATGGGAAGAGTTAATACAAAAGGCTGAGAGCCCAAAAACAGAGACAGTGAGGAAAAAGGGAAAACTTGCATTTCCATGGTTGATGATTTCTATTATTATGTTATTGGGAATAATAAATACGACGAATTCATTGGTGGCATATGACTGCTCCCAAACCGAAATGGGAAGAGTATACTCGTTGGTAAACGTAGCAGAGTGTTCGGATGCATACCCAGTAAAATTTAAAGTGACAAATCCAGTAAAATATCATGTATATCAAGAATCGGGGTTTCGAAGATCAAAGGTGAGAGAGTGTACAGTGAAACGAACTACTTTTGTATTTTATTGTGGAAAATGGAGCCACTCATCGATGGTGAAAATGCAATCGATACCTAGACCGATAGAAATAATTCCGGAGAATTGTTTGGCAGCCTTTCAAACAGGACAGTTGAAAATTAATGCAGATATCAAACTACAAGCAAAGCTTAACCACAAAATCCGTGAGACTGTAACCGTGCGAGGGATAATAAAGTCGAATGGTGATTGCCAAGGAGAGCCATACAAAGTAGACGATGCTATAATTGACAAAGCCGTGGTTGTAGAAGAGTACATGTCAGAATTAAGAGAATTTGATGGATCATTTGATGATGATACTGGTAAACTACAAACACATCCATTCTGCAACATGAAACAATCTAGCTGTCAGACAGGAGAATCAATTTTGGTGTACGATGTCGATACCAAAAAGTGCAATTTAGTGCAATTGAAGTCAATGAGTTTTAAAGAAATAACGGGAGAACAGATCAGGGAAAAGCCCGAGAAAATAAGAATGGATCCAGCAACGAGTACAACAACAAGAATCACACCTCTACGGATGAAAGATACTCCAACAGTGTTAATGTCAACCTCAGAGGAAGACGGGATGCGATTCCTGAGAAAAGAAACTAAAACAAAGTGTGGACAAAATGTCTATGAGACAAATTATAAAGGTATATATGTATCTCAGAAAATGATTATAGAGGCCCAAACAAACATACATGCCGGAGATATCAAGTTGACAAATTACTTTAATAACAAAATAGATTATTTATTTCACTTTGGTCAAAATACTGTTGAAAATGTGTACCGAGAAGTTATTATAAATGATTGCAATCTCAACAAAGAAATACTCCGAAATCGGATGGCAATGGCTATAACCAATCCTAATTTGGTAGCACCAATGTTAATTGCAGAAAATGGGGTGTTTGCCAGAATTTTCGGTGAAGCACTATATAGCTATAAATGTAAAGCGGTACCAGTTAAACTGACAAAGTATGACCAATGCACCAACGAGTTACCAGTGAATTTAAATGGAAAGTTGCGATTTATGGAGCCTGTAACACGAATCTTACTGGAAGAGGACGTGAAACCGAAAGTATTACAGTGTAATAGATTGTTGGCACCACTATACAGACTAACACCAGAATCTTGGATTGCATTACCAGATCATCGAGAAGTAAAGACACCGGAAAACTTAGAATTGACAGAATTACAATATCTGGTAAATTTTACGTCATTAGAGAAATTATCGCAAAGTGGAATTTACTCGAACGAAGACATTGAGGAAGCCCGCAGAAACTTGTTATTTCCATCAAAGAAAGAAAGAGTAATAATGGAGATGGTAGATACAATTCTCCCAAGCGGAAGTGGGAAGGTAAATTACGAGTATTTGTTAACTCCAGATCATTACAAGAAAGCGACGTATAATACAATGAAAAAGATCTGGGGAAAGTTTATGTTCATTGGACAAGCGTGTGCCGGATTGATTGGAATTTATGTAATATGTGTTGTAATCAAAGTAATAATATCGCAGGTCCTATCAACACACAGATTATACGCGATCACAGGTTGGTCGTGGAAATTAGTAATTGGTTGCATACCATTATTGGCTAGATTCTTCATTACTCATCATCAATATCAGGAGTTGGAGATACTCAAAGCGCGAATATTAAAGAAGAAAAAGGTGAGCTACGCTAGTACAACCCCTTCAAGGGACGAGAATAATGACAATGACAACGAGGGTGATAGTGCACCGTTATATGTTGACAATCAAGAACTAAGTGGAATGAATAAAGAAGCGTTGAGAACCTATCAAATCTTAAAAGAGCCACTGTTAAATGCGAGTAGCGTAGACACGTTTACAAAATTGTGTATACCAAAATCATTTATGCAACCAGCACCAGTATATCCAGTTGATCGATTACGAGAGATGAAACCAGTAGAAAATATCGCATTACAATGTGAAGGAATGGTAGGAGAGAGAATCGAGCCTTCTAGCGCAGAGATCGAGAGAAAGAATATGTTAGGCTTACCATGCAACTACTCAATGATGACATTAACAAAAAGAGGAAAGCAACCCCGAATATTTATACAAATGAACAAACATAAAGTAGAAGCTTTGGTTGATTCGGGATCTAGTCACACAATAATATCGGAAAATGTATTAAACGTGAAGGAGAAAATGCAAATAAAGCCTACCGACGAAATAGTGAGGTCATTATCAAAAAATGAATTAAACATAATTGGACAACTTAACATCATATTCCATATTGGAGACCGAATAATAGCGCACAATGCGCTCATAATGAAGGGAAGCCCAGTACGATGTCTGATCGGTATGGATATATTAGAGCAGCTGGACGGAGTCTCACTTGATTTAAAGACAGGTAATTTGATAGCAGGAGAAACAGGAAAAATAATTCACAGGGCAGGTGAAGTGTTTGTGAATCAGACATTGACAATACCACCACAATCGGAGATGGTATATTGTGCAAATACCATGAGTGTGGATAATGGTGATTTTATATTCGAACCAAATCAAACGCTAGTCGAAAAATATGATTTACCGATATGTGACGAAGTTGTCAAAGTGGAAAATCAGATAGTACCAGTCCATATAACGAATAGCAGTAAGAAACCGGTTCAGCTACACCCAAAAACAAAATTGGGAAAATTATCGAAAATGTCTGTTCAAACAAATTGTAAAATACCAAGAAACGTCAATGTGTACAAGGAGCCTGAAGTGGTAAGCAATGATTTAAATGAGATGCAGAAAAAGGAATTCACAAAACTGCTGAGAAAATACCGAGATATCTTTGCCAAACACGAATATGATTTAGGTCTAACCAATGTAATTGAGCATGAAATACCGTTATTAGACGAAACTCCAATAAAAATAAAGCCATACAGAATCCCCTACGTTCATCAAGATGAAAGTGATAGACAGATTACAGCAATGAAGGAATTTGGAATAATTCGAGATAGTGCGTCACCATTCTCCTCATCAATAGTGATAGTTAAGAAAAAAGATGGAGACTTACGATTTTGCGTAGATTATCGGAAGCTAAATCAAGTTACGAGGAACGACACTTATCCAATTCCAGTACCCCAAGAAATGTTCGATCAAATGGGAGAGGCACGATATTTCACAGTTATTGATTTAAACAAAGGGTACAATCAATTTAGGGTAAAAGAGGAAGATAGAGGAAAGACGGCGTTCTCGGATGGCAAAGGACTATATGAGTTCAATGTGTTACCATTTGGATTAACAGGAGCCCCAGCTACATTCCAACGAGGAATGAATTATGTGTTACGAGGTATTCGACATGCATTGGTATATATCGACGATATAATAATATTTTCAAATGATTTCGAAGAACACTTGAAAGATGTAGAAACTGTATTTAAACGGCTCAAAAGTGCAAAATTAAAAATCAAACCATCGAAATGTGAATGGGGCAAAGCAGAAGTGATTTATGTAGGACATATAATATCACGGCGAGGGTTACAAACTAATCCAGATAACATCAAAAAAGTGGAAGAGTACCCAGTACCAAAAGATGCCGATGAGGTTAGACAATTTTTAGGTTTGGCGAGCTATTACAGAAAATTTATAAAAGATTTCTCTCACATCGCACAACCATTGAATACGTTACTAAAGAAAAACAATAAATTTATTTGGGGACAAATGCAACAAAACGCTTTCAATACATTAAAAGAGAAATTAGTAACAACTCCTATATTAAGATGTCCAGATTTACAAAACAATTTATCTTGATGACGGATGCAAGCAACGTTGCATTGGGTGCGGTGTTAGGACAAAAATTTGAAGGTGAAAAGGACCACGTAATAGCCTATGCAAGCCGATCACTGAGGCCTCACGAGAAAAACTACTCAACGATTGAAAAGGAAACGTTAGCGTTAGTGTATGGAATTACTACTTTTAGACAATATTTATTGGGCAGAAAATTTACTGTTTATACAGATCATAATCCATTACAGTGGTTAATGAAACACAGAGATTCAGCCAGTAAATTAATACGATGGTCGATTGCCCTCCAAGAATACGACTTTGAGATTAAATATCGGACAGGTAAAGCTAACGCGAACGCAGATGCAATGTCAAGAATCCCAGAAAATAATAGTGAGGGGACACCTGAAAAAGTGGAAGGTACTATATTCGCTGCAATCAAAGCTGTTAATAATATGTCTGAACTTCAAAATGATCAGGGAAACAATAGTGAATTAAAACAATTTATGGAACAAGCGGTCAAAATAAGAAAAGAACAAGACTGGAAACGACTTACAGATGCAAACAGCAAATATGTAATTCATAATGGAATACTTAAATTTTGGAAAAATGGGAAGCATTAATTATTATACCAGCCAAGCACAGAGACGCATTACTGATGCAGTATCATGATGGAGCGTTGGGAGGTCATTTGTCAACGCGCAAGACGCTATCGAGATTAAAATTGAAATACTTTTGGCCAACAATGGAACAAGACGTGAAAAATTGGTGTAACAGTTGCAAAGTATGCATCACCCGCAGAAATACTGGTAAAAAGATTAAAGTACCATTAAAACCGATGCCAGTACCCGCAGCACCAATGGAGATGACGGCAATGGATATTCTGGGACCATTACCGGAAACAACAAAAGGAACAAATACATTGTTGTTTTTGTGACTATTTTACCAAATGGCCAGAAGCATACGCTATTCCAAACCAAAAGCAGACACGATTGCTAGAATATTTGTGGAAAACATAATATTTCGCTATGGTACTCCAAAGAAATTGTTAACTGATCAAGGAAAGAACTTTCAAAGCGAAATGTTCAAATCAATCACAGACCTATTTGGAATTTGGAAATTGAATACGTCACCATATCATCCACAAACTGATGGATTAGTGGAACGATTTAATGGGACACTGATAAATATGATCTCGTCATATGTGAATCGAAAACAGAAAGATTGGGACGACTTCATAAAGCCGTGTCTATTTGCCTACAGAAATGCAGTAAATCAAAGTACAGGAGAGACCCCTTTTTACTTGATGTATTTAAGGAAAAATAATATGCCGATTGATCTCAAATTCCAACCACCAATTTCTCAATATATGGAGATACCCGATTATAAAGCATTGATGCAAGAAAAAATGCAGTCAGTATGGACTAAAGCCGGTTTGACAATAAAGCATAACCAAGAGAAATATAAAGAAACCTACGATAAAAAAGCACATGCGCATGGCATAAAGATTGGAGATCTAGTGTATCTGAACAGGCCGGAACCTCTCAAAGGTTTATCGCCTAAATTGCAAAGACCATTTAAAGGACCCTACAAAGCGTGCGACACCACCGAAACCAATTTGAAGTTATTACCATTCAGGAGTAAAAAGGCTAACCCGATGATTGTGCATGCAAATCGATGTAAACTAGTGCCAGAGGAAGATGAATCTAGATACCCCTTAAGGTCCAAGCAGAATAAAGTAACGGGTCAAACAAAATTGAAACAGAAATTCACGAAAAATCCAACACCAGTCAGCTACATTAATAAGATATTATATGTAGCAATAATGCTGATGTTAGTAACAGTTGCGAGCGGCAAAAAGATTGACTTACCATATGCGGTAAGCAAAATCCGAGGAATGGAGAAAATACATATATATTCCACTCTAACAAATATAGTATGGAGCTGTAAATGCGAGATCGCAGACCAAATAGAAATTATTGATTTACTAGACAATACGGCACCAGTGGTAGAACTGAATTATGATAAAGATATATTTGCGGTACGAAAGTTAAAGCCAAATTTCAAATACCAATGGCTGTTGAGACAGAACATGTCAAAGTGGTACACGCAAATTCCGATAGAAGTGCACACAAAAGAGATGCGAAACTTGATCGAAATAGAACCAGAGATAAATGGAATCAATATATATTGGAAGCCAGTGGACTTGGTGAAAGTGCGAATCACATTTCAAGGGTTAAATGTCGACACCCTTAACTCGCGAAAATCAGTTATCCGCTACGAGAAATTGAAAATGAATCAAAATTATTCAGTTAATGCAAACTACTACGAGAACATATGCCTCGAAAATGGAACGGTAGTGAGAAACCAATGGTCACGATTTAAGAGTGAGACCCAGTCTATCTATCTCAGAGACGAGTCAAATCGTATAACCCTGAGTGTTGGAAATGGACCGGTAACGATATATAGAAAATCAGGAAATGATGAAAGAGTTGTTATTATCTACAAACAAAAAACCCTGACTATATTAGATGCCGGTAATCATTTTTTTACACTTTACACTTCTGATTTAGAGACGGCATGGGAATTAACAGTTAAATATCAGCGATGGATAACCGAACCAGGCGGATGGCAAACAGTTTTCGTGGAAGTCAAGACAATCAATGAATCGAAACGAAAATCAGATACAACCACATCACCTTTCCAATTACCGACCCAAGAGACGACAAAACCTAACTCAAATAAACTAATGATGATAAATTTGGATTTGACAGTCAACTATTGTGAATATCTCATTTACATTTTAATAACAGGTTTTCTCATCTTATCAATAACATTCATAATCATCACCATTTTGATATGTGTAAAGGAGAGACAACTAACTATCCTTCAACCACCATCATATTCATATTATGAGACAAGACTATAAATTGTGATCTGCATGAATAGAGTATAAAAAATATATTACATTTATATTAACAATGTGCATGTTTTATAAGTACCATAGGATGAACGGTGTGATTTGTTTGAGATTCGAAGCGAGGTGTTGATGCTTTGCGAATAAAGAGTGATACAAAAAAATTACTATCATTTAATTTCAGAGAATGCAAGAAGCCTCGGAGATGTCATGCAAAGAGTGTAAAACAAGTACGCAAGAACTAAAGCAAAAGTTTCGTAGCATGCAGGGCAGAATAACAGATTTGGAGGAAGAAAACTTCCGTCTGAAAAGGCGGTTGGACCGTTTGGAAATCTTATTGTTTCAACACGAGGCCGATTTCGCGATGTTTCGAATGAGAGTAGAAGAAATAGAGGAATCGGAAGACGATGGTGAGATAAATCAATTAGACTAAAAAAATAAATTATTTAAACGGACCCAGTTAGTGTTTTTCGTCCTCGAGAAAAAAAAATAATAGTAAATAAATATAAGTAAATTAACAAATAATCAAATAAATAAACAAATTGATATAAAGAAATAATTGGCAGTGATAAATAATAGTTTAAATAAAAAAATAAGTAAATTACCAAGTAAATAATCAAATGAATAGACAAATTGATATAAATAAATAATTAAAAAAGTGATAAATTAAATAAATGAATAATAGATAAAAATGAACAAAAGCAAATAGAATAACTCAAATAAATGTTGCAAATAATGAAATGATACCTTAAATGAACATTAGAAATAAATAATATTAAAGGGCTGAGTAGTAATGAATGAATTAGCATAACTATATAACAATGGGTAACCTACTGGGGCGAGAGAACAAAATTATAAATAAGTAAGGAATAATTTCACATTAGTAGTAACAAAGACTAATCGCGAAGAGGGACACAATTACCAGCATAAATTAAAAACAGAGGTATGCTGAACATTTATTCAAAGTTTTATTCGTCATCAGAGTCCAACAGAACGGGACTTTGGATGCCACAGTCCCATTCCCTGCGTACATTGCAAGGCGGGCGTCTTTCAAACCTACTGCCTGTATCCACACAGGCAAAGGTACGTTTCAATCCCTTTCGGCGCGGTGGCAAAGGGACCCTGAAAAAGAAATTAAAAAAACCTGGTAGTATGGCAGTCAAATAACCATTGCATAACATCGAGATGCTCAAACTTAGGTTCTGAGACAGCCTAAAATAGTAAGGGTTGAAAAGAAAAATGAAATAAATACTGTGTAAAACTCCGTACCATGGCGCCCTCGACAAATAATTAGTGCAGGGAAGTAATTGATTTTAAGAATTACGTAATAAATTAATAAGTATAAATACGGCTAAAATTGTCAGAAAAATACGAGTAGCTGTAATTAGAGGTTTGCTTTTAGTATAAATACAAAATCAGAAAATCAAAAATATATGACCCAACACATGAGTGTGGTATAGGTAGTTGCATAAACAAATTAACGAACTAAAATTAAACAGTAAATAAGTTAATTTAATAAGCATCAATAAGTTAATTTAATAAGCAACACGAGCACTTGCAATCACCGGGGTTTGGCTACCCTGGACAGCGATTGCAAGTGTTCGGTTACTATGAGGGTAGTTGAGGACAGCATGGTAAAAAGAATCACAAAAACAAAAAAATAACAAAAGACAAGTAATCACTTACGTCCATAGTAATTGAGGGATGGCGTTGCTAAAATTCAAAAAAAAAAATATGAAAAAGAAAAATAAAATATAAAATGCTTACTTCAAGATTGGCAAGACAAGACTAACGAAAAGTGGTAAAGCAGACACTTATATAGAAAGCTTATCAGCACGGGCTACGTTAAGAAACCACAGGGTAATTAATTATAGAGCCTATCAGTATCGGCTACGTCAAAAACCGCAGGATAAGTAAAAATTCATTCGGAATATTAATGTTCATCGCAGATACCTTATCAGGCTGAGTAAACAAAGTGATATCATGAGTCGGTCGGTGCGGGGGAGATTAACTTTTTACTGATTCCATTTAATAACATTTTCTATAAACGAGGAAATCGCAGTAAATTAAATAATATATGCAACACACCAACTTGCCACCATGCTGCAAATCTTAACATTAACAGTCAATAACAGTTTTATTATAAGTTTCTAACTTGGTCAGGGAAATGAACACAGAATTCCTACAGTAAAAAACACAAGCAAGTTTGCAATCAAATCAATCTTTTCGTATTTTTTTTTTTGACAAGAAAATTTTTTTATTCATAATCATAAATAAATTTTTAAATAATTTTCTTATTATTTATTAATAAATAATGAATTTATTTTAATTAATATTTTTATAAAAACCCGCTTATTAAAAGAATGTTTAAATAATTAAATAATTCAATAAAAATGACCTGAAAAAATGGCGGACAAAGCAAAACAAATGATTGCAAATACAGCATACGCTACAAAATGCAATTGAATGAATTTATTGAGATTGAACGGTTGACATTGTCTTCGTAACTTCTCGACACACTGCCGTCAGAATCAATGATTTCAATTGTTATAGTTATAGTTGACATTTCGATAAATGATAATATTAAAATTTCATTCGAATTTATTCAACATCTTTGGAAACCCAAATCTATAATTAATTTGGAAAAACCAAAGTTCTAGCCAATGAAATTGGGTGAAATTTGGAAAAACAGTAAAGTTATAAAAAAATTCTAGCCAATGAAAATGAATTACATTTGAAAATCTTGGAAAAAATTAAATTTATTCAATTAATGAAACCCAAATCTATAATTAATTTGGAAAAACCAAAGTTCTAGCCAATGAAATTGGGTGAAATTTGGAAAAACAGTAAAGTTATAAAAAAATTCTAGCCAATGAAAATGAATTACATTTGAAAATCTTGGTAAAAAAAAAAAAATAAATTTATTCAATTAATAAATAAGTTTATGAATTTTTATTTTTATTAAGTTTATTAAAAATAAATTGTGTCAAATGATCTTTAATTTTATTGATGTAAGCTATGAATATTCAGTGCAATACTATGACTGGGTATCTAATGAAGCATAAACTTTCCTCGTCTCTCATGTTCTTCCTTTTTTGTAAGTAATTCAAAACTAGCTTGTCCAAAAAATTTCTTTTGAGAGATCTCTTATAATGTATTTTCACTGACTGATTTTTTCCCTTTCATTTCTAAATATTGTATTGTTTCTTTCCTTTCGATCTAATTGAATTTATTATTAAATTTAATTATCACTATAATATATTATTCGAAATGACAATAAATGATTAATAAAATTGATTTATATCTAATTGATAATAATATTCAAAACCATGATATTATTTATTATATTATTTATGTCAGTAAACTGTATTGTTTGAAAATTTTATCAAAATTTCGAATTAATTTATTCGCCTCTTGTTCTCATTAAAAGATGGATCGTGTCATTGTTTTTGAGATTTTGTTCTCTTAAGCTGACCCCAGAACGAAGTGGTTTGCCGTGATTAGTTAAATAGGCCGACGCTAGATCGAATGAAATTTCAATTTCCTTGTCTCTGCTTTTGTTTAAGTAATTCGAAATTAGGTTTTCCAAAAATCTCATTTTGCTAAATCTTTTATCATATATTTTCAATGAGAAATTATTTCTCTTTTTACATTTTCTAGGAATTGTATTTTTCTTTTCGATCTAATTGAATTAATCCTATGATTGGGCATTTATTGAATCATAAACTTTCCCCTTCGGATAAATAGTAATAATAATAAGGGTAATATTAATAATAATAATAATACATAATCACAGCAAAACATAGATTTCGAGGACGAAAAAATTTTTTAAGGGGGGAGATATGTTGAGGTCTGTAAATTAAAATTAAAAATTTAAATAAAATTTAGGATAATAATTCAAATGGAAAGTAAGCGAAGAAAAAAGGCAAATAAAAGCGGGATCGTGCACAGAATTAATAGTAAAGGAAAGTGCGATGGAAACAGTATTAGAAAATGCAAAAAGCAATTACGAAAGGCGAGAATCCGGAAATCCGAGAAAAATCAATAAATGGAAAAATCATCGAAATCGAATGGGAAAAACGGGACAGTTATAGATTAGCTAATGGTCAACAAGCTGACGGTTAGGGATTTATCAGAAAAGGGTTAGAAAGGGTTGAAAAACATTCAAATGTATGAAAACAGAAAACGTTAATTAATTAATTAATTGGCTAATGGAAAACCCGAGCTAATGGGAAACCCGAGCCAATGGAGAACCCGAGAGATGAAGGAAACCCGAGCTGGGTAAACAAGAAGAAAGGCAAACAAAAGGAAGATTTGGGCCCATTAGCTTGACACAATGATTAATGGGAAAAGAGTAAGGAGAAGATAGCGCGCGTAGGAAGACCGGTAGGGCCATTAATTATCTGGATTCGTTGGACCATTATGGATGACAGCCGAAGCAAACACGTAGGAGAAAATGTCAAACGAAAGATTGGCTCGGCAATAACCATTTGTCATCCTGATTTCGAGGAGTATATAAGCAAAGGGAAAATCAGAGAAAATCGGCATTCTGCCTCAGCTAGGGTTCGAAGAATCAGACTGTAGGAAAAGTGATAAACGAATTAGGGAAGTAGGGAAAAGAAGAAATAGAATTAAGAATACGGAAAGGCGAAAAGGGATCAAACCAAACAGAAACCGAGGAAAACGAGAGTCAACAGAACTAAAGGATCAAAAGGTGAATATTGTTTGTTTGCAAAGCATCAACGCCGAGCAGAGAATCGTATAAACTTTGATTGGTCATTGTAGCGTGATAGTAAATTGTGAACCTGTTGTTTCAATATACGTTGGGTCGTTCATTGTTTTAATTTAAAGAACACCAGGAGTCAGAGAGAACCGACTTGAAATAATCCAAAACCCAACAATAATAATAATAATAATAGTAATAATAATAATAATAATAATAATAATAATAATAAAAATAATAATAATAATAATAATAATAATAATAATAATAGTAATAGTAATAATAATAATAATAATAATAGTAATAATAATAATAATAATAGTAATAATAATAATAATAATAATAATAATAATAATAATAATAATAATAATAATAATAATAATAATAATAATAATAATAATAATAATAATAATAATAATAATAATAATAATAATAATAATAATAATAATAATAATAATAATAATAATAATAATAATAAAAATAATAATAATAATAATAATAATAATAATAGTAATAGTAATAATAATAATAATAATAATAGTAATAATAATAATAATAATAATAGTAATAATAATAATAATAATAATAATAATAATAATAATAATAGTAATAATAATAATAATAATAATAATAATAATAATAATAATAATAATAATAATAATAATAATAATAATAATAATAATAATAATAATAGTAATAATAATAATAATAATAATAATAATAATAATAATAATAATAATAATAATAATAATAATAATAATAATAATAATAATAATAATAATAATAATAATAATAATAATAATAATAATAAATATAATGGTAATGGTAGTAATAAGAAAAATGATAATAGTAGTAGCAGTGACAATGGATTAGAATAATACATATAATAGTAACGATGATAATGCTAGTAACAATAATAGTAGACAATAGTTATAATAGGGATAAGGGTAAGAGAGATACTGTGGATATGTAACATAACAAAAGGTGTACAGACCATGGTAAAAGTCGATAATACGAACAACAATAAGAAGGACTATGGGAATAGACATAATGATAAATGATATAACAGTATGGATCAACATTTGAAGGAGATAGGAGAATAATGGGACCTAAGAATCGAAATCGAGCACGGATCTTCTATCGGCAGCTTGTTGGACCCATAGATCGTTCGTTCAATTATAGCCTTAGTAATAGCGCTCACTTTTTGCGGACGATCCACCCACTCGAACACAGTTCCAACGTTACTTAGCAACGGGTGCCGAGTGGTAAGCGAAAATATTTGTATGGGATTGTCTGGGTAACAACCATATAGTCTCAAAATATCAACACCCAGAAACCCACCAATGTTAACACATGATGGATTACATTTTTTTTGCAACTAGTGACACTGATAGTAATTGTTTAAAAAATTCTTAGAAGATTTACAATGTTGGGTACAGAATTTTCTAATCATTAATATAGAATAACCTTTATTAGATCAAGATGAACTTTCTCTCCATTTTTCGAAAATTTTGCCTGTTCTTTTATTTCTAGTGCAGCCACAATAACCAAGATCATTTTTCTCTCAATAACTGTTCATTATCAATGTCAATGAAATTATTTAGTAGGTTGCATGGTATTATACACGAATATTTTGCAAGAAAAGGCAACTGATC